>CM038229.1:66608442-67089250 GCA_021442155.1 Cymbidium sinense
TAATCCTAAAAAAATGAAAGGGCCTAATGCAATTAGCTCATAATTAATAATTAATTAGGTTAAAGAACTTAATTAAGTACTCTTATGATTTTTTCATATATGTGGATTAACCATAACTTCCTTAAATGTCTTCAGATTATTAAACACATAAAGATCTACCCTTCAATTAATTAAGAAAAATCATATGTGATTTAACTTTTTAATTTAACTAATTAAATAATTAATTAACTGATTAATCCTTAATTAATTTTTCTTGAAAAGTGAATGGAGTTTAGGGAAATAGATTAGGAAAGTGGTCCCAATCTAATTTATAAGCCTCCTCACTATTACACAGTGGTTAATGAGCCAAATTCAGTAATTAATTATTGTTCACATGCTTAATTAACCCTTAATTAAATTAAGAAAGTAATTAAGGCTTAATTGACTAATTTTCCTAATTAATTAACAAAAAAATTCCAAGAAAATTAGGGGAGGCAAAGGTCATCCCCTTAAAATAATCTAAAGAAGTTTGGGGTTAATGAATTAATTAATTAATTAATTATGGAGTAATTAGGCTAATTAAATTTTTAATTAAACCCTTCAAAATTAATTAAGGATATTTTTAATAGATTCATCTGTGAAATACCTTTAAAATGAGCATTTATTTGAATTTTTTATGATTTGTTATGATTTTATGAAGTTTTAGCCATTAATTCTAATCAATTAGCCTTAATTAATCCTAATCTCATCGACGCCAGGTGGTGCGCTTTCCACATGGCACCGCGAGATTAGATATTGAAGTTATCACCATCAATGCTGAATTAGCTAGCGACGGGACACGCTTTCTCATGCACCATCCGATCTAAGATCGAACAGCCACGATTAATCTTGTGGTTAATAATAGATCGAAATGTCTCGATCTAATGGATCTAATCACGGTTGTCCATTCCAATGATGTGGAATGGATGACGCGTGATCTACCTTCCCATAAGCGACAAGAGACGGAGCTCGTCTGCCATTTCTTGCACGATCCGAGCTCACCCGAGTTCGGATCCACTCCAAATCGATCCCACATCTTCATGCAAAGGATCTAAGAAGATCCAATGGCTATGATCAGCACACATGCACATTCTCTTTGAAAAGCTCTACAAATTTTTCAAGGGAGCTTGGTTTTAATGGCATTACCTCACTGGAGCTAAGAGTGGCAGCTCGCGTGCTTGAAGCAGTTTTGTTTGGTTGAGATGAAGCTCTATTGACTGACAATTGAGTTGATTCCAAGTGGTTCGCTCGAAAGACCAAGATCCATCCTTTGGAGGCTCAGTCTTGATCGAAGTGGCACCTCCGGTGGGCTTGGAGCTCGGGGGAAGATTCGTTTGGCTTCGGAGGTGCGATGGGGAAGAGAATTTGGTTTTGATTGAAAGATGAGGAAATTAGGATCGGAGAAGGATTGCCCTATTTTAGATGTGCTCAGGAAGGAGAAATCTAGCGAGGGGAAGCCTTGGGAGCTCACTAGGGGACTTGGAATTTCCTTAGGAAGCTCTCATGATTTGAATCACTGAGTTTGTCATGCGAATTGAGGGGGTATATCATTCGATTGGCTGTGATGGACAGATGAGATTGTCTCCCATTTTTTAGCTGGTCAGCCACCGCCAGAGCATCGAGTTGTCCCCATCACCTCCACATGGCAGACTTGAGTGGAGGAAGGCTTGGGAGGTGGCTCAAAATAGATGTGAGATGGTCTTTGTGCATGGGGTTCTCAGCTTGTGAGAGAGGTGAGTTAACTCACCTCCCTTTGGTTCATGGCAAGCCTAGCCCACTTAAGGTGGGCTAGGTGGCTAGGTCATATTGGGTGCTTGATGGCTGCCAAGGGTGATAGGAAAGTGGACTTTGCTAAATTTGGCAAAATCCCATATGGGGAGGCAAATCCAAGAGAGATTTGCCTTAAGTTTGAGTCCAATTGGGTTTGCGCTGGTTTTGAGCTGATGAAGCAAGGTGGGTTTGGGTCGGGTTTGGATGGGTTCAAAGTGGTCAATGCTTGGTTCAAAGGGGTTTGGCTCAATTTGACCCTTATAGGTCAAATTAGGCTAGGTTGCGTTAGGTTGACCAATTGGTCAATTTAGGTCAAACCAAAGCTTGGGTTATGTTCAAATAATGATTTGAAGTATTTTGGTTCAAGTGATTTCAATCAATTTGGCCTAGGATTGATTTTGGCTCATTTGGATTCATATAGGTCAAATGGGTTAAGTTGACCAATTTGACCAAATTGACCAAATTAGCTAGGGTTAGTGTTGATTTATGTTCAATTGATCAATTGGAGAGGATTGTAGGCTTTGATTTGAATTAATTTGGATTTAATTTGATTTTAGGCTAATTTGACCCTTTAGGTCAATTTAGGCTAGGTTGGTTAATTGGGTCCAATTGGTCAAACTGGGCTCAATTATGACTTTAGTCAAGTTCAATAATCAATTTGGAATGAACTTGAGCCATTGGTTGCAATCAATTTGAGTTGGATCATGATTTGACCTATTTTAGCCTTTTAGGTCAATTTGGGTCAACTTGGGTCAAATGACCAATTGGGTTTAGTTTGACTCGATTAATAGTCAATTCATGTTTAATCATTGATCATGGCTTGGTTTCAATTGATTTCATGTAGGGTAGGTTTTGGCTAGTCTAGGTTCATATGGATTAAAGGGTTGACTTGGTCAAATGACCAAGTTGACTTGGTTTGACCCAATTTAAGGCAATTGATCATCCTAGGGTGATCAATGATCATGGTATGAGGTTTGGATGAGCTTGGTCAATCTAATTTGGGTTGAATTAGAACTTGGTTCAAATGAGTTCTTTAGGTCACTTTAGGTCAAGTGAACCTAAATGGGTCAATTAGCTTAATTTTGGTTTGATTAAGATTTAGTTGAATTTATATATCAGTTTAGGATTGAAATATAAATTCAACTGCAATCAATTTTGGGGTTTTGGTTCATTTGAAATTTTCAAGTTAAAAGGGCTAAGTTGTGCATGAATTTGGTTGATTTCAATTTGACTTGATGATTGTAGATTTCATTTATATTTGGATAGATGATTGAAGGAATGCAATGCTTATTTTTCAATATATATATGGGAGACACCATGCAGGTCTGAGGGTGTACTTATTGAGGTGATCGAGTATGATATCAAGGAATGGTGCACTATCTCGAAAGATATAAATCACCACCATATAATGGACCTAATCATCTAATAAGAACTCCTAAGACATGATCTTTGAATATACCGGAGATTTTTCCCTACTTACATGGGTGAATAAAGTAGGGTTTATATTAAACTGAGTTCTAATGTCCCTATGAGGACAAGCCCCTATAGTTAATTACATCCTCAAGAAGGTGAATTCCTTAAGAATACTCTCAATTAAAGTAAGTAATTATTATTTCTAAAGATTTTAAAGATAGGACTATCAATAAATTAGTTATATTTGGAAAATCAAATGGGATAGATCAAAAAGGAGAGACTTATTATCAAAGCTAAAGGAGATGAGTAAGGAATGCTCATGATATTAGGAAACCTAGTGAGCATTCTAACCTATCCTATGGATGAGCTTTATATGTTTAAAATTAAGAAGAATTATATGTTTGAGTTGAATTTTTATCAGATTGCTAGGGCTTATAATCTCACAATATAAGATTGTGGAAATGCCTAAGAGGTGAGAATTTATGCTTGTAGCCTGAAGGAAACAACAATCTCAGATCCTAAATCTAAGGAGCTTTAGCAAGGGCCAAAGCATGGCCTAAATCTAAGCAAAGTGGGCATATGATTTATCTCTACAAAAGAGAGTAAACCACCCCACTGCTGGACATATAATTGTCTGGAGTTGCAGCCAGCTAACTCCTCCTACTCTTTAAAATCATGTAGGTAGGTCATATGATTTTGCAAGATAGTTGGGTTGTTATTATTTAGGAAGAGACTAAGTCCTTAAACCCACTCCCTAAGAGACTAGAGCATGAGTGGTATGAGCAATGACTTAGTCTAATGCAAATATTTTCAATTTATTTTTTATTTTGGACTCTTCATTTTGGTAAAGGCCATAGGATTTTTTATATGTATAAATGCATGATGAAATGAGGTTATTGGCTAAATCAGAGAGAAAAGGTGTTTTCCATCATAGAGGAGACCCTCAAAGGTCAAGTCTTCCCCTATCGTGCAAGGATGGAAACCCTCTCTTTACAAGAGTGAAGCAATATGAATGCATGATGTTAGACATACAACATTCAGCTAAGGGGTTACTAAATCTTTTAACTATCTTAATTTAATGTCTAGGCTTTATATGAGGTTATGAATTATTTAGAAAATTTAGTTATGAGTTGTAATTGGGGTAAAAAATTTATTTTTCACTAAGAGCTTAATTGGATCCAGGCCACACATTTAAATCACCATATAAATAAGAAACTAAAAAGGGTCATGCTATTTCTATTTTGTAATTTAAACATAACATCAAACATTTTATAAATCCTACACAAAAGAATAAAAGGCCGATCTTATCGCATACAACCCAAAAAGAAAGAAATGGCCAGCCAAGCTCTACCCTTATATAAACCAGTCTATGAAAGAATAATTATAATTTTACAAATGAATAAATGCTATGGGGGTCTTCTTATCTTCATTCTTCATATATCCTTTGCTTCTTCATTTGGATTTGTTTGCTTCAAAGGCATCATAGGGCCTCCCAAGATAAAGCCTTCTAGCCACTACTCATCCTATTCTCCAATAACACTAATCCTAATTCCTAATGCAAAATTATATTAAAATAGGAAAAGTAAATCTAACTACATCTACAAAATAAGTGTTAGCTAAATACACAATACAACCCAAGCAGTTATATGAATAATTTGGACTTAACAGCCTACACATGGGTAACCAAGCCCACCTGTCCTAGTTTAGATTATGCTTAGGGATTAAGCAACCTATAAAAGAGAATATTTATATTTATTTTAAGCACCCCTTAAGCATACTATTCTGCATAAAATATGATTAGTCTAATCATGGC
Source organism: Cymbidium sinense (assembly GCA_021442155.1). NCBI lineage: Eukaryota > Viridiplantae > Streptophyta > Magnoliopsida > Asparagales > Orchidaceae > Cymbidium > Cymbidium sinense. The sequence goes on from CM038229.1 coordinate 66,613,457, forward strand.
CTAACATCTAGTCTATGAAGCATACACCATAACATCCAGTCTATAATAATACATCATAAAACCAAACATACACCACTCCATGCACCATCCTAACATAAAGCTAGAAATGGTGACTTAATTCTAAAGTGTGTGTATTAAGGCTTATGTGGTATGCCTTAACTAGGCTTTGTTATGATTTTCTAAATATTGAAGGATTTAATTATAAAGGATGATTTCACTTTAAGTGACTTGATTGATTTGCAAGTTTTACTTAATGTTTTATTTTATTTCACTTGGTTTACACTTAACAACTAAGTGTTATAAGGAGAATAAAAGAGAGGACCACTCTCTTTTATCCCTACCTTAAGTCACATCTAAACCAAATTAATTAACCAATTCTCTTTAGTGAATGGCTTATTATATATTTTAATTAATCCTAAGTTTAGGTTCACTTTATATAATATCATTCCATAAGAAAGACATTTTAAAATTAATTGGAATTAATTGCTATCACATGACACATATTCATTCATTTCTTCCCATCATATGTAACATGCACATGATTAAACCTTAAGCATACTTATACATGCAATATGTTTTAGCACACTCAAATGATGGATGTAAATATATGTATATTTTGGAATTTAGATGTTTCATTTGGTTGAATTATTTTATCATATTAATTTAAAGCTCTATCTAAATTCTTATACAAAAATACGACCTCCTTGGGGCTAGCTAAAGCCTCATATTCTTGGGATGTCTAAACTATATACCTGTTACATTCAAACATATGCAAATTTGCATACATGAACATAAGAAAGAGAGCTCCAAGTCATATGATTAATTAATTCAATGACTTAATCATTCATGAATGCATGAATTTTTTAATAAAAGAAAGAGGGGTTCTAATTCCATAATTAAATACACACACACATGTATAAGAGACATTAGCTAATACATGCCATTATTAACCAGGGAAGTGAGGTAATCAAATGACCTCTTTGGGGCTACTTAAATCCTCGTATGTCCATGCTAAATATTTGCTTTTCTCAAATACATATGGATGTATATATAAATAAAGGAAAGAAAACTATGAAAAAGTTATATTTTTATTTGATTGAAACACTTACACATATGGAGTAAAGTCTTATCCAAACTTTAATATTGAAGTACATAAGAATGAAATCAAATGAAGTATGTGTCATTGTTAAATCAGGAAAGTGAGGTAATCAAATGACCTCCTTGGGGCTAACTAAAGTCTCGTATTCCTGGAATGTCCATGCTATATACCCATTAACATTCTTACTTATATAAATCAATACATGAATAAAAGAAAAGAAACTTCACTTCATACACTTAAGCTATAATCACATACATCTCCTATGTATTTATAACTAGCATTCATATATATATCATTCATTTATAAGTTCTGAAAAATAGATTTGGATTTAATAATGATAATAGCCACACATATATTAATTCAAACCAACACATGAAAGCTTAACATATAGGAAATTATTTGATTTAATTTATTTTGGAAAAATATTAATGCATGAATCAAGTGGCATACAACATTTTAATATGATTGGAAAGAAATAAAAGGACATAAGCAATTATTTCATTCAATCCAACTAATTCCTAAGGACAATAATACTAAATAAATTCATTTAAAACAAACCAAAGTTTTTTAATATCATTTTTAATTTCATATTTAATTTAACTTAGGAAATGTGAGAAAGGTTTGCTAATCCTAATCCCATTCCCCATGTGTGAGTTAATTTGATTTAATGGAAAGCAAATCGGTTGATTTTATGAATTAATTAGATTAAGGTATGAATTAAATCAATTAATTAAACTCGTACCTATGTTACCTTAAGATAATTAATTAAATGATTATGAGCTAATGTAATATGAAAAAGAATTGATAAGTAAATAGAAATTCTCTTATGAAATGAAAAGAAGCCTAATACAATTAGCTCACAATCAATAATTAATTAAGCTTAAGAGACTCACTTAATTACTTTTATGGTTGTCTCACACATGTGAGATAACCATAATTTCATTAATCTCTCTTTAGGTTATTAAACACCTAAAGCTCTACCCATGAATTAATTAAGGGAAATCAAAAGAAATTACCCTTTTAATTAGGTTAATCAAGATATTAATCCATTAATTCATTTCTCTTTCTTAATTACCAAATTAAATTGATTATCCTTTGAAATGAAATGGGATTAAGGGGAAAAGGTTGGGAAAGAGGTCCCAACCTAATTCCATAAGACCCTCATTCAATTAAACATGATTTGAAATTATTTTAATTTCAAATTAACAAATTAGGCCACTAATTAATTAATTAATCCATTAATTAGCACTTCTGTTGAAAAAGAGAAGGAAACTAAGGGAAAAGATTAGGAGGGAGGCTCCAATCCAATTCCCTAAGTCTTCCCACTATTGAACAGTGATCAAGGGGTCCAATGTGTTGATTAATTACTGTTCAAAAGCTTAATTATTACTTAATTAAGTTAAAAGAGTCACTAAGGCTTAAACAATTAATTCTCCCAATTGATCAACCAATAAATTCCAAGAAAAATAGGGGAGGCAGAGGTCATCCCCCTAGACATACTCAAAAAGTTTGAAATTGATTAGTTAATTAATTAGGTAGTAATTATGCTAAGTAAAATTTTAATTAAACTTTAATTAAGCCAAAATTAATGTTCAAAATTAATTAGAATAATTTTAATGGATTCCCCTCTGAAATACCTTTAAAATGAGCCATTATTTATAAATTTTTTAGAAATTTTTATAATTAGTTATGAATTATAAAAATTTCAGGATTAAAAACACATTAAATAACCTTAATTAAGCCTAATCCCATCAACGCCACGTGACGCACTTTCTACATGGCGCCATGGGATTGGCTATTTATGTTGTCACATACGCACACTGAGTCAGCTGGTGGCGGATGCGGAATTGATTTTTGCTACCCGATCTCAGATTGGATGGCACGGATCAAACCCACGGTGTAAGGGGAGAAAAATAGATGGATCTAACATGATTTGATTTGATAGTTCCAATCACGTAGAATGACGATGCGTGATCCTTCTTCCATGAGCGAACGAGATAACATCCGTCTGCCATTGATCATTCAATCTGAGCTCACCTGAGCTCGAATGAACATTTAAATCAACCCACACCATCAGGGAAGGAATTCAAACACATCCAACGGTCAAGATCAACTCACATGTAAATTTTCTTCAAAAAAGCTCCAACCAAAATTTCCTATTTCCTTGAGCAATTACCTCGAAGGAGTTCAAGACTGACGATGGGATCGATGGAGGTAGCTTTGTCTAGTAGAGACGAGGCCCTGTTGAGTCGTGCCCAAGCTAATTTCCCTTGATTCGCTTGGTGGATCAAGTTCAGTCACTTTGGAGATCGATGGTGATCGAAGTCTTTCCTCTAGTGGCTTGGGATCTTGGGAAATGACTTGGGTGGCTTCGACGACATGCGTGGAAGGTGTGTGTAAGAGGAATTGAAGTTTGGTGGTGAAATGAGAGAGCTTGGATCAGAATGGAGTGCCCTATTTTAGTTTTGCACAAGGAGGAGCAATGTCGAGAGAGGGAAGCTCGGGATTGCTCTAGGAATTGCAAGGAGGCTTGGAATTGTGCTAGGAAGCTCTCATGAAAAAATTTGATGTGTTTCCCATTTGAATTAAGGGGGTATACCCCTCAGTTTGTTGAGGTGGACGGAAGGGATGGCTTCCCATTTTTCGGCCGGCCAACTGCTGTCAGAGCACTGAGGGGTCTCAATCGAGTCCACGTGGCTCGTATGGATTAGGAGAAGCCATGGCATGAGGCTCCAAGCTGGATTTGGGCATATTTGGTTTTCTTGATCCTTTGGGTGCTCGACTTGTATGAGAGGTGAGTTTGCTCACCTCCCTTCGGTCCATGGCAAGTCCTACTCCATCTAGGGTATGCTAGGAGGCTTAGCGATCCCTCATTTGGAAGAGTGAGGGCTACTAAGGTGAAAGGAGGGTGGACTTTGCCATATTTGGCAAAATCCCACATGGGGGAGAGGATCCATAGAAGATTTGCATTTGATTAGGCTCCAAATGGGTTTAATTAATTTAGGCTGAAGGTTTTTGGGTTTTTGCTAGCCACGGTCCCATGGGTTGGTTTTGTGGGTTTTGGCTTCATTTGGTCAAATGGATTCTCATTGGGTTATCAGGACCAATTGGTCAAATTGGGTCTTGGTTAATAGTCCAAATGATGATTTGAAGGGTTTTAGTTTAAGTGGTTTCAATCAATTTTGCCTAGGTATGATTTTGGCTCTTGGATTCATATAGGTAAAATGGGCTAAGTTGACAAATTTGACTAAATTGACCAATATGGGTTGGGTTATGTTTCATGTTCAATTAATTGAAAATGATTGTACTTTGATTTGAATCAAATTTGGATTTAATTTGGATGTTGGCCAACTTGACCTCATAGGTCAATTTGGGTTATGTTGGGACAAGTTGATCAATTGGTCAAATTGGGCTCAATTATGACTTTGGTCAAGTTCAATAATCAATTTAGAATGAACTTGAGCCATTGGTTGCAATCAATTTGGGTTGGATTATGATTTGACCCATTTTGGCCTTTTAGGCTCAATAATCAAATGCCAATAGGACTTGGTTTGGCTCAATTGAGGGTCAAGTCATGTTCAATCATTGATCATGAGTTGGTGTGAATTGGTTTCAATCAATTTGGTGTATGGTGGGTTCTAGTTTTAAGTTTCATTTGATCAAGGTTGACTTGGTCAAAGGACCAAGTTGACTTGGTTTGACACAATTCAAGGTGGCTGATCATCCTAGGGTGATTGTTTATGATGATATGAGGCTTGGATGGGCTTGGTTCAATCCAATTTAGGTTGGATAAGAACTTGGCTCAAAAGGTCATTTAGGCCACTTTGGGTCAAGTGGACCTAAATGGGTCAATTGGTTTGATTTTGGCTTGATTCAAGTTTAGTTGAACTTATATAGATAGATTGAAATATAAATACAATCAATTTAGAGTCCAATAGATTTTGACTCATTTGATATTTTCAAGCTAAAAGGCCAACTAGGGCTTGACTTGGGTCAATTTGAGTTTGATGATTGTAGGTTTTATTTATATTTGGATAGATAATTGAATGAATGATTGATTTAAGAGAAAATCCATTAGTTTTGGCTTGAATTGGGTAGGATGTGGCCAAGTCCAAGGGAATGGCTTAAAAAGTTTGAACTTGGTTTTGATTTAATTTTGGATTTGGTTTTGGCTATTTAGATTTATATTTCATTTATATTTGGGAATATAAATGAAGATATAAATGATTCATGAGAAAATCACTTTGGAAGCAAATTTGACAAAGCTTATGGAGGTAAGTCAAAAGGGCTAAGGAGGAAATCAATTTAGTTTGGTTTATGTTTGGTCATTGGAAGGTGCATTTCAATATTTATGAATATAAAAGAGTAATTGATGATAAAGAAACTAATTGATTTTGGGTTGATTTGGGTTAAGATTTGATTAAGCTCATGGAGGTAGGTCCATATGGCTTAAGAAGGGATTTGGCTTGGTTTGATTTAGTTTGATTTGGTTTAGGTCATTTGAGTATTGATTTCATTTATATTTTTAAATATAAATGAAGCACAATTGATTTATAAATAAATCAATCAAGTTTAGGATGACTTAGATGGAGATTTGGCTAAGTTTATGAGAATGTATATGGCTAAGGAATTTTAGAACTTGGATTTGATTTTGGGTTTGAGTCATTTGGAATTGGGTTCAAATTTTGATTTGATAAATGATTGAGAGATCAAATTGATATTTGAGAAAATCAATTGAATTGGGATTGATTTAAATTTGGTTAAGGTTAAATCCATAAGATGGAATCAAAGTGCTTAGAAAAGATTTTTTTGATTTCAATCATAAGGTTCATGGAGAATTTTGAGCTTCAATTTGATCATGAGATTGATTATGAGTATTAAAAATTTGGTTTGGATTTGGTATGAATTTGGGGTTTAGTTTGAGAAGGAAAGCATGGATTGGGTTTAGACTATACAGTAGGCAAGTCTTCCTAAGTCCCTAAGACATGACCTAACCCTATGGCTAACCCTGCTAAGTCTCTAGGCTTATGTTAAGTGTTCACTTAATCACTAGAAGTATCTTAAGACTAAAGAGCTCTTAGTGTCTATAAGAGTCCTAGATCTATGATGAGGAAGTTAAGAACTCACTCAAAAAATGAGGTCAATAAGGAATGATTGATTCAAGAGAAAATTCATTAATTTTGGTTTGACTTAGATAAGATTTGGCTAAGTCCAAGGAATTAGCTCAAAAGATTTAGATTGTGATTTGATTTGATTTTGTATTTGATTTTGGTCATTTGAATGCAGATTTAATTTATATTTTTGAAGATGATTGAATATATAATTGATTCATGAGAAAATCAATTGATTTTGACTTGATTTAAATGGGATATTGGCTAAACTTATGAAAATGGATGACATGGCTTAAGGGGGATTTGGAGCTTGGATTTGATCTTGGATTTCAATCATTTGGAGTTGAATTTGATAAATGATTGAGGGATTGAATTGATCTTATAGAAAATCAATTGAATTTGAATTGAATTGGATTGCTGAAGTCTATGGAATTCACCTTGAAAGAGTTTTGAGCTTGGATTTGAGGTTGGGATTGATTGTAGATTTTGGAAATTTGATTTTGAACTTGAATTTGGGGTTTGGTTTGAGAAGGAGAACATGGATTGGGTCTGGGCCATAAGATAGGTAAATCTCCCTAAGTCCCTAAGGCATAACATACCCCTATGACTAACCCTTCTAAGTTTCTAGGCTCAGGTTAAGTGTTCTCCTAATCACTAGAAGTATCTTAAGACTAAAGAGCTCTCAGTGTCTAGAAGAGTCATAGATCTATTGATGAGGAGGTTAAGAACTCACTCCAAAAGTGAGGTCAACAGTATGTTATGCAAGTATATAAATAGGGTGGTGAGGAGATTTTAGCTTTAATCATGAGGTGTTGTTCACAATTGTTAGACATATGTCATTGATTGTGTAATGAGTGGAGTTAAATGTTCATCACTTCATATTATAGATCGACATTGTCCATAATTTAGGGTCATGAATATTTAAGTATGTGAATTTTTAGAAAATAAAAGGTTAGAATGATAGTGCATGTATGACTGCTTGAAATAAGCTTAATGTTATCAAAAATTGATGAATGCTTTGAAACATATTATTGAAGAAAAGAACCTCCCTTAAGATGTAAATAATTTAGGAGAGGAAGAGCCCTCCAATTATAGGTTTTCAAGCATTTGCGAGCATTATTAATCTAAGCATAAGTCAATTTGTTTTGAAAAAAAGTTATCTCGCTATATATATATATATATAAGATATATATATATATATATATATATATATATATATATATATTATGAAATGCTTAATTTTTCTTTAGTTATGACTCCTTTCTATCTCAAACAAAGTTTTTTCCCATAAAGGATGTCAAATGTTAATATTAAAAATTTGCATCACTCTTGAGTTAAGAGGTTATTTTTGCATCTACCTACCTATTCAAAGAAGTGTTAAGAAGAGCATTATTTTTTAGGGTTTATAAATAAATGATAAATTGGGTATGATAATTAAAAATATAATAATGTTTGTAAATAAATAATGAGATTACAAATCTTAATAAAAATAAAAAATTGCCTCTTAGATACATTATGATTGAGGTCACATACTTTTCTTGAGAGAAGAATCTCAACAAGAGAGGAGCAAAGTCTATCTAGGTCATATTATATAATTTTATATTAATTTTTATGGTCTATAGCATTTTATGTTAGAAAGATTTGCATACATACCACGAAATTCTTATGCATTTAAAGTTTGATATTTACATACATAACACTTTTCAATACATGAAAAAAGTGTATTTTACTTATAAGAAATTATTGATGATGATATTTTTATTGTGAATTTGAAGATCTAGATGTTATTAATGTAAATATTAAAGTTTAGGTACCAAATATATAAATATATAAAAATTGTCTGGTATACAAGTAAATCTACCTTTATGTTAAATGAGTGGTGAGGTGACGTGTGTGTACTATAATGTCTTACAAAGGACCAAACCATCCAAGAAGAGATAAAATTTTTATTGATACTAAAAGAATTTTTTTCTAAGATGAAAACACACTATCTCAAGAAGAGAAAATTTTATCCCAAGAATGGAGGAAATGTGTTTCAAGAAAAGAATAATATATCATGAAAGAGAAGAAATATGTCCCAAGTGGAGAATAAAGTTACCCAAGAAAAGGATAGCTCTTATAAAGAGAAGAAATGTGTCCCGATGGAAGAAAAAATGTCTGGAAAAAAATGTCTTAAGAATGAAATAATTTGTCGTTAGAAGAGAAGAAATACACTCCAAGAAAAGAAAAAAATGTCCTGATAAGAGAAAAATATATCACTGAGAGAGAAAAAATATTATCTCAAAATGAGAATAAATATATTCTAATAAGGTTAAAAATATACTTAAAAAAAGAACTCTAACTCTAAAATTAAAAAGATTGGTTATAAGAAGAGAAGGTTCCTTTCTATCTCTGAAAGCAAATAAATATATCCCAAGAAAAAAAATTGATATCATTAGAAGAGAATAATTTGATTTGATGAGGCTAATTATTCTTAAGAAGAGAAAATTTCGACCTAATAAGAAAATAAATATCCAAGAAGAGAAAAAATTATCCTAAGAAGAAAAAAATAACACAAGAATAAAAATATGAACTATGTCACTCATTGGGAGAGCTCACATACAACTAAATATCGATTTGAACACTTATAAAAGCTCTTTGTATACATTCAATGAATATAGAATAAAAAAATACTTTGGAAAATTTTACTAAGAGCAAAAAATGGTGAGCACACAAATTAAAATAAATATATCAAACATATTAGGTGTACAATGAGTTTTATGCACTTCAGCTAAAATAAACTTACATCTACAAGCATAGAGAAGAGTGATTTAATTCACTCATAAGAAGCTACATTAATCAACAAAAAATTTAAGAAAAAAACTCTATTAACCCAAATAACAGGTCTCTTTGCTTTTCTTCCCAATTAATTTAAGCTCTAGTACACCCGTAGTCATATACTTATAAGAGTTGAGGGTGAATAACAAATTCAAATTTGATTTTAATTTAGGATAGAGTTATTTAGAATAATAGTTTTCACAACTAACTTTATAATATAAAATTTATAATTATCATAAACTCATCTATTTAAAATTTTGATGTATATTGTTTAAATCATTTAGTAAAAACCCTAATGAATGGTATCAAGAAAATGAGCTCTCTCCAATGAGTGTATATATATATATATATATATATATATATATATATATATATATATATATATATATATATATATATATATTGCCTTTGGTTAGCTAGCACTAATCACACCCATTAAAAGGCATTAAACCAACATTAAATCTATTTTCGTTATAGGCAACACAATTAAAACACCATTATGTATAGTGCATAAAAATCTAAATTACCACCACCATTGTCCATACAAATGTACAAAACACAAGGCATACAACTACTTACATGTGAAATAGAAAAAAAAAAGTCTAATCAACCTAATACAATATGGTTTAGATTAATAACAAATGCTTAATTCATCCCATTCTCTAATAGGACAAATAATTATAATTACATATTTTGAGATTTTATTAGTATATTGTTATGGGTTTTATAGTTTATAGATAGGCAGTAGGCATTAGAAGTCAATAAGTAATTAATGAGTTTAGAAGTTCTATATTTTAATAAATATTATTTAAGTATTATGGCATGAAAAAAATGAAGCAAGTATTCTCTTTATATATTTTAATTTGTTCTTCATCTTCCCAAATTTTGAGAGTTCTAGCATTCTTGAATATGTATATCTTTTATGATGATACTAATAATGAAGTCGTGTTAATGGTATTCTCTTTATATTCCAACAAATATAACAAATGATATCTTGAATCAAAGGGAAAAGAAGAAGAAAACTTGCTTATAATGTCAAATTGTTATATATCCTTAATTATTTTCATTTGTTTACTTTCTCACTCTAGAAGCATAAGTAATGGAGAGAGAGAGAGAGAGATGGGGGGACATTAGAACTTTCAATTTAATAAGTTATGCAATAAAACTTAAATATTCAGTCAAGTGTAATATTATAGTACACATATATAAGAACCTACTTCTATGCTTGAAATTCATAAATATTTGAATATGTTAAAAGATTAATTTGAGCAACTAAACTAATAATTTAACTAACTACACATAAACAAGTAATAGGGTGGAAGTACCACAATATCATGCTTCAACATAATTGGTTTGTGGTGGAGGAGGTTTGGAAACCTCTGGTAGCTTTGCACCACTCAAAGTGACACTAATCCCTCTAACCTGTTAATTATAGCATAATCACTTAATTAAGTTTTTAACAATATTAACAAATTGAAGTAATAATACCACACTATTCAATTATAACCCACAAAAATTTAATTTGTTGGTATATTTAGTTGAAATAAATAAATAATGAAGGGAAATTTGACTTTTTATACCACATAATGGTCATAATTAGAGACAAGAATATGCTCAAAAGTATGTTTAGACTAAAATACCCTTGCTTTTTATGAGTAAAAGTAGAAACCCTCATTAAATAATTAGTTCCCCTTCCTCTTGCTAGCACCTTCTCTTTATTTGGCTATCTGAAATGTGTGTGTTAGGGTTGAAATAAAGTTCCATGATGATGATCTCTATCATTTATTAAAGGCTAACAATATTATATGTTTGATTATTTATGTTTGAACATGTTATGTGCACTATAAATCATAAACCTAAAATGTAGCAAGGCATCACACTACTACAAATTTATTAGAATTTTTTTCCGAACACCTTAAATCACCTTCAAATCATTTTTGAGTTATGATTGAACCATGATCGAATCATGCTTGAGCTATCTTTGATCTAAACCATGATCAAACTATTAACAAAATATGGTCTATCTGGCCATGTTCAAATCTCATATGAACCATCTTCAAATGTTGCTCTAGCTTTTAAACAATGGTTGAACAATATTCAAATAGGGTTATCAATAGATTTAATCATAGTTTAAATAAAATTTGAAGAAGAAATTGATTTGATCATATTTAGAGGTGATTTGAAGGTCGTTCAAAGATGATTTGATTATAACTTGATCAAGATTTATTTTATTTTATTTTATTCTCACTCTCTTGTAGAATTTACTCATCCAGTTAATCTATTATATATCAAGATATATATATTATAATCATAACCAGTAAAGAGGTATTACAATAGCAGGGCTACTTATATAACTAGAAGTGTGAAGGAGAAAGTGATAAGAAATTTTGAGGCTAATAACCTCATTATCAAAGCTAAGATATCCCCTTTCCAATTATTCAAATGTTCTAAATTATAGTTTTGTATGGCTTTAACTCATTAATTATTATTGAGGATAATAATGATGATAAGAATGAGAGTAACTCCATTGTGTTTAACATTGTATGTAAGAATATTGCATATATTATTACCAAATACACACTAATCATTATTCTAGAGGTTTGGAGAATACCTATATAAAAAGAATTTAATATTGAATAGGACTAATAGGCTATTAGATAACTACCTATATGCAGATAAAAGTTTTAGGAATTTAAATTTAAAGATAGCATTCTTTGAGTTTACTATGAAGGATAATTTTTAAAGCTTAGTTTTATATATATATATATATATATATATATATATATATATATATATATATATATATATATTGTAGATGATATCCTCCTTGACTATAATGATTTTAAAAATATTTTTCTTGAGATGCTTTGCTTGATTAAAAATAAGGAGATACTTTTTTTTTTGGATGCTCATGGGGTAGGCTACCATAAAAGGGAACAATAAGAAAGTAAAAGAAGGATATGGTGTACTATAAGGATATTTCCTTGAAGAAGAATACCCTTATCTAATATATTGTAATTAGATTTGTCATATTAGTATAATATTGAACTTATGAAGCCGTTTTAGATATGGGGAGAAATTGTTGTGAGTTTCTTAAAGAGTTGTCATTAAGAATATTGTGTTGGAAGAACAATAGAATACTCAAAGGAAATTGTTTTTTTATCAATATTAATCAAAAAAAATGAAAGTATATATCCTTATTATAAATTAAGAAAAATATTTTTATTTATATGATAGACTATTATTATTACCAGTTAACTCATAACATATTATTGTGCATCATATATTAGCGCATAGAAGTGAAAGTAATTCTATAAGTTTATTATTCATTCTACTTATTACTCTATCTTATTTAGGAGTATAAAGAAGAAAGTGAACATCATTATTTTTAAGAAAAAAAATGAAATGGGTCAAAATTTATTTAGTTTCATGATAGTGGATGCCTTCAAGGAAGGCTTGAAGCTACTTATTAATATTATATATGAGTTAAAGATTGAGTAATTAGCATATATTACATAATAACTAAGTAGTGTTGGAGCAAAAATTGTATGCATTGACCAATTTTTTCAAAGATTTCTATATATATAAAAGAGAAGAAGTATGATGATGGGGTACTTATTATTAATTTAATCATTCTTTTTTTTTTTTTTAAGTTGGGGATAAAGTGTAGATGGAGTATGGGATAGAGCATGAGAAGGAGAATGATGTAGATGAGATGGGGGCCTAATCACTTATCATTATATATAAAAATAAGGGGGTGGTGAAAATAGTATATGTTAGTCCATCTCTTATTGTTACAAATGAAAGTAAGGTGAAGTTATTGAATTATAAAAGAAGACAAAAAACAAAGCACTTGATTTGAGATCTTACCAATACCTCAAAAAAAGGCACATGTCCATGAATCCATGTGCTATTGATTTCTTCTACTTGATTGATGAAAAATAACTAGCTCTCTTCAAGTCATGGATATTAGGATTGGTAAACAACTCCAAAAACAAGAAGATACAAATGAGTAGTAGTAGCACAGCATGATATCAATAGTTGAATGCACCTACTATATGACTAAATAGTAATATGAAAAACCTATTACTCTATTAAAGTAAATGTTTTGAATAGTTTAATACATTTCTTAATTTTTTTATAAAATATTAATTATTTATATATATTTTAATATAGGAACACATCTAGCACCACCTAGAGAAATATAGATTTAGTATTTATTGTGTTAAATGAACCATTTGATTGGTACTATAAATCAATGATATCCATGTATAATAAGCTAAAGAGAGAATAATTCTTCAAGTAATCTAAAAATGCCCTCATTTATATTATTGGAGAAAAAAAATTTCTAAAGTCATGAGTTAAATGTAGAACTCATATATCTTTAGTAAACTAGGGCAAAATATAATGGATTATATGTGAGATTTTACTAATTGTAAAGACCATGATGTTGTATGCCCTTAAGATGACAATTACTTGATAATAAAAATAACATTTTATTATCTAAATTTCCTTAGAAGTAGAGGAAGGTCATAATAATTGAGGTCCTTAAATCTATAATAGGGTAAGTTATTTAAGTTATTCTTACATGCACAGTCTAATAAGTACTCTACATCTTATTTATAATAATGATTATAGAGTGTATACAATACAAAATATTCTACATTTAATGATAAAAAAATCTTTTAAAAGTTACACTTAATCGTATACAACCTTATTTTAAAGCTATTAGGAGCACACTTATGTAGTCACCTACAATAAAAATAAAATAAAAAAAATAAAAAAAAAAGCTATTAGGAGCACACTCGGTTGTATTTACTATAGAAAATCATGTTTGAACTATTCAAATTTTGATCAACCTTCTTATTTGAATAGGGTTCCAACCTTATTTTATGCTGATTCAAGTTTTGTTCGCACGCTATATATTTGATTTATGTTCAAACTTTGTTCGAATAGGGTTTGAACATAGTAAGAATATGTTCACATATGAATCAAAGCTTGCTCGAATATCTTTTCATGCTGGAATATTTTTTCCAACTTTGCTTAAATCATATTCAGACCTATGACGTCTGAGATGGTCTTTAAATAAGTTGGCTTCAATAAAAAACAATGATACTTTAATCTGAAATGAACTTTGTAATAAATTTTTTTCCAAGAATTCAGCAGAATAACAATATATTTGAAACTGAAAGTAGTATTTTTTTGCATTACCTGCATGGTGCTGAGTTCCCTTCTCTTCTCTTCAAATTCTGGCAAGATATCAATTAACCAGAAAGTCAAGACATGCTGCGTCGGGGTTCTGATCCTATTCTTTAGGATTATAATTACAGGCATGCACGTACAGTAAATTAGATTTCTTTCCTTTCAATTGATTAATTTTAGCTTGATTGACAAACAGCTTATGAGAGCTCGTATCTGATTAAATAAATCACATAAATATATAAAAAAAATTATATATATATATATATATATATATATATATATATATATATATATATATATATATATATATATATATATATATATATATATATATATATATATTGATATGACCCTGAAAATTCCTCTAGTCGAAGCACGAATCTTGATGCCGAAAGCAAGCTAATCAGAAATTGAAACTGGTCGAGATCAAGCACTTAAAATATCATTGGAAACTTTGAGACATCAGTTAAATTCCTAAAAAGCTCTCAAATATGGAGTATTTATAGTCAAATCGCGTCTCGAGCGGTTCCAACAAGCCAAAGATCTTACAATTACTTCATTTGAGCATTCAAATACACAAAAATACATCATATGATCAAGGAAACATCATGAGCCGTCCATGGAGGAGTGGTTGATTTTGCATGTATTTAGACGCCACTCGCCAATCTATAAATAGCCTCCCTTTATAGGGGAGGCCGAAGGAGAAGGGGGCAAGCAAGAGAGGAGAGAGCTCTAAAGATCCTCCAAGCACAATCGGCCTCCAATCGACGTCAACTACGGCCATCACCATCACGATCCTCGCCGTCGACCATCATTTGGCCATCATCACCGACCATCGTAACATCGCCGTCAACATTGTCTATTACTAGAACTTGTCCATTTCTCATACAATTGTAATCCCTGACGGAAGATCTTGTCAAAAGATACATAGCGCTTTTATCTAGTCCCGTGATTTTTCCCTCTTTTTGAGGTTTTTCACGTAAAAATTCTGGAGTTTTATTGTTCGCTCTTTAAATACCTGTGTGTGCTGGACTCCCCAAAAAAGCTAAGGCCTAAACTTTTACTCTACCGCAACTGGTTTTCTAGCACGCAACAGTTTGGCGCCGTCTGTGGGAATATTGATTCCCATTATTTCATCTTGTATGACGACCAAGTTTCCCAACAAGATCAAAACCACCATCGAGGTGGAACATTTCAAGCTTTTAAAGAGCGCAAGCAAAGAATGAAGATTCATCAAACTTTGTTCCTTTAGATTTTGTCGAAAACTGGGGGACAACTCTTAATCTCAAAAGATCGCCCATGTTAAGCATCTAATTGATTATCATCCCAAGAAACAAGTTAAAGTTGGAGGATATTTCAATATTGAGAAGAGATATAGCTTTGCAAACTATGATTTTCCAATCATACTCATGGAAAAACAAGGCCAAGGTTAAGGAGCAACTTTGGCTACAACCACAAATGGATGTTTTAATCGACCTCTTCCATACAGGTTAACGTCATCGAGCAAAGACTCTGACAAACAACCTATGATAGGTCAAAAGGTCCTTGGTGGACTTCCTACGACCTCTTCCATACAGGTTAACGTTATCGAGCAAAGACTCTGACAAACAACCTAGGATGGGTCAAAAGGTCCTTGGTGGACTTCCTACGACCTCTTCCATACAGGTTAACGTCATCGAGCAAAGACTCTGACAAACAACCTAGGATGGGTCAAAAGGTCCTTGGTGGACTTCCTACGACCTCTTCCATACAGGTTAACATCATCGAGCAAAGATTCTAACAAACAACCTAGGATGGGTCAAAAGGTCCTTGGTGGACTTCCTACGACCTCTTCCATACAGGTTAACGTCATCGAGCAAAGACTCTGACAAACAACCTAGATAGGTCAAAAGGTCCTTGGTGGACTTCCCACGATCTCTTCCATACGTTCCTGTAACACCCTGACAAACAACCTTGGATAGGTCAAAAATTCTCAGCGGATTCAATTCGACCTCTTCCATACAGGTTAACGTCATCAAGTAAAGACTCTGACAAACAACCACGGATAGGTCAAAAATCCTCAGCGGATTCAATTCAACCTCTTCCACACAGGTTAACGTCATCGAGCAAAGACTCTGACAAACAACCTCGGATAGGTCAAAAATCCTCGGATTCAATTCAACCTCTTCCACACAGGTTAACGTCATCGGGTAACACTCTGACAAACAACCTCGGATAGGTCAAAAATCCTCAGTGGATTCAATTCGACCTCTTCCATACAGGTTAACGTCATCGGGTAACACTCTGACAAACAACCTCGGATAGGTCAAAAATTCTCAATGGATTCAATTCAACCTCTTCCACAGAGGTTAACGTCATCGGGTAACACTCTGACAAACAACCTCGGATAGGTCAAAAATTCTCAGCGGATTCAATTCGACCTCTTCCATACAGTGAACGTCATTGGGTAACACTTTAACAAACAACCTCAGATGGGTCAAAATCCTCAGCAGATTTAATTCAACTTCTTCCACACAGGTTAACATCATCGTGTTAACATCATTGAGCAAACACTCTGACAAACAACCTCGGATAGGTCAAAAATCCTCAACGCGTCATCCACTTCATTACGCTACCGCCGCTGTTGATTCGCTGCCGCTGTTACCGCTGACAACCTCGGCCGCAACTCAGTTGACCCGCCGACTACTGCCACCGGTCCGCTGCAGACCATTGCCGGCAATCTTTCGCCGGTCATCACCATTGTGGTCTCCAGACATGATGTCATCACTACATCGACTATCGTTGGTATTGCCATCGCTGACCATCCATCGGCTAACCACTGGCCAACCATCATTTCATTCTACTCGCGTGCGGCATCGACTTAACGCGTATCGCATTGCCGACATTGCTGCCCGTATCAACCTCGCTACCTAACCATCAGAATTATTACCGCTGCGACATTGCCGCCGGCTACTATACGACTATCGGCAATCTTCACTATCGATGCTAATCGCCACTGCTAACTTCAGTTGACGTTGGCGGCCACCTCCGGCCAACCACCATCACCGATACTATTGCAATCATCGCTGACCATCGCCGGCAATCTCCGCCGATCACCACCATCGTCGCTGGTTATCCTCGCCGACCACTGCTCGGCCGCCATCAGAGCATTGCCATTAACCCGCCTCGGTTTGATCGCTCCGCCTCGGCGGTCCGACAGGTCGGGCGCCTCTTTCAAGGGAAAAGCTGGAGCCATGAACTACGGGTCTTGATCGCTCGATCCCGGTCGGTCCGACGAGATTAACACCTCTTTCGAGAAAATCGAGCCTTATATGAACTACGTCTTCCCAACCCGGCGGTCGAGCAACACCTTGGGAAACTGAGGTTTGATGAACTGGGTCTTGATCGCTCATCCCGGGCTGACGGGAAACGAGAGAATTGATTTTCAGATTGAAAGATCACTGATCCGACGAGAGTTAACACCTCTTTCGAGGAAATCGAGCTCGATGAACTACGGGTCTTGATCATCGAATGACCTTCTCAAGAAGAAGGTGCTTTTCTCCCTTTGCTTTTTTATAGACCCTTTTAGGGGCAAAAGGGTAAAAAAGCGCCCAAAATCACCCAAACCCGTTCAAAACCGCTCAAAACGGGCCAAAACGGGTGAAAACGGGCCAAAACGGACGTTTTTCTTGCGCAGCCTGCTACGCTCAAGGCCGTGGCGCTGGTCCGTTGATCTTCTGACCCGTTCAGCTCCGAGTCGTCATCCCGCTCATTGACGCCTGCCAGCCCACCTCTCTCTCCAGCCTACTCCGCTGCCGACTTCCATCCCGACCGGCCATCGCGAAACCACGCTTCAACCCCATTCGACCTACCGCGTATACCGGCCTGCTGAATCTGCGAATGGTTTTGCGCGCCCGTTCGACCGCGACCGGCCATACAGGCGTGTTCACGCTCCATGGCGATCATCAGCTCATGCTTCGCGCACGCTCCCGAGGGTGCCGCAAGCGCCTGTTCTCCGGGATGGCGTGATCGCGCCCAAGACGGCAGCGCTTCATCCATGGCACGCCTTCTGATGTGGTGAAGAGCCCGCTGCTCGACGGATGGGTCCAGTAACCTAAAAATTTCAGCCTCGTGATGCCTATACATATTTGTGCTGTGAATCCTCAGAAGTCGTAATCTTGTGCTACATGAAGATCTGTTCTTTTAAAATGTGGTTAATGAACCGCAGATTTCAGAAGAATTGCTATTTTGAAGTACTTGGCACATATATTTTTTGCTGATTGAGATAATATCATCCAAAAATAGAGAGACAACTGATATGACCCTGAAATTTCCTCTAGTCGAAGTACGAATCTTGATGCCGAAAGCAAGCTAATCAGAAATTGAAACTAATCGAGATCAAGCACTTAAAATATCATTAGAAACTTTGAGACATCAGTTAAATTCCTAAAAAGCTCTCAAATATGGAGTGTTTATAGTCAAATCGAGCGTCTCGACGAGACGATTCTGACAAACCAAATATCTTACAATTACGACTTCATTTGAGCATTCAAATACACAAAATATATCATATGATCAAGGGAATCATCATGAGCCATCCAATGGAGAGGAGTGGTTGATTTTGCATGATTTACTGAGACTACTCCTCCAATCTATAAATAGCCTCATTCCTCATATGAGGCCAAGCAAGAGAGAGGAGAGAGCTCTAAAGATCCTCCAAGCACGAACGTGCCGCCACTCGACGGTCGTCAACCACCGCCGCCGGCCGCCGCCGTCAGCCGCCATCGCAGATAATCCATCGCTTCAGTTCATCCATGAACTTAGCCATGCTGCGAGTTCAACAGTTTATCTTCCACAGAGTTATTTCCAGCTTCAGTTCCAATTATTCCTTCTTTAGTCTTCCTTCGTTCCCACTGTAAGCTTTCATCTTCATTTATATATTTAATTGTTCAGACGACAGGTGGTTACTGAAGAAAGCAAAGGCCATGTGCCCGCGTTGCTCTTTGCAGAAAGATGACATCTTCATTTTTTTTTTTTTTGGGTACTTGGGAGCTGATAAATAAATTAAATGACTAAAAATAATAATATCAATGTCGACAAAATGCTTTATAGGTGTCTTAAAAATTGTCCTAATTACCTAATTATAAATAGTTGTAATCATCTTAAATAAATCATAAATCTGAAAATAAAACATAGCTTGTTCAAGGGATTAAGTGAAATTATAAAAGGATATTTTTAGCATAAATCTTTATAATAATAATAATTATTAGATAATTATTTGTTAGTATAAATAATAGTTTATTGTTGATTATGCGATTATATGTATTATTTTATAAATTAAATAACATTAATTAGAAGTTTTAAAATTTTTATTATAAATAAATATATAAATAATAAACTCTGGATGTAGTTTTTCGGCATGTTACCATACACGAATTCTGAGTCCTCAGATTTCGGGCGCATGATGGCCTTGGTCCGGGTGCACAGGATCGCACGTGATCAGTCAACAACTTGCTAATAAAATTTTAAAATATTTTAATTTTATAAACATTTTATTCTTAGTAAAAATTAGAAAATTTATAGTAATAAAATATTTAACATAAAAATTTATACATGAAAATTTTAAATATAAAAAAATATGAGTACATACTAAGATAAAATGATTAATTATATAAATAAAGATTACATAATCTATTTTTTTCTTATATGAGAAAATAATATTATGAAAATTAAAACACTAATCCATCTTATAATCATAATTTAGAATATTCGAGATGCATTGAAACAAGTGATAATAGTCCTACAATATTAATCAGATATTTAAAGTAGGACGAGAATAATAATATTATAATCTTCAGATAATGATAATTAGATAATAATGAGCAGATGATAATGATCGAATATGATAATCTATTAGTATGATTGTGGTCAATATGCGTGATAGAGTGGTGATTACGATCAGTATTATCAGTTATAGAAGAAAGGAAGTGATCATAATCAGATAATAATAACTGTCAATAATGAAAGTGATTAGTTGTGATTATTGGCATCAAACATTAGGCAGAGTTTTAAATCACTTGATCCATTGATTAATTTCATAAAGTTTTTAATCACTCATTAAATATTTTAATTTGATTTCATTTAAACTTAAGTAAGATTATTTTGAGTGTCATTGGGTTCATATCGTCAAAGTTCGGTTAGATAAAATCAAAATTCATATGGTTCTTAATTTAATTGAAATTTATAATTCAAATATCACATCAAGATTCATGCTTAATCGAATGTATTTTTCTAGTCATGTAATAGATCTGCAACTTACTAATTAGTTCCACATAACAATATATTTTATTTAAAATCGAATGCTTCTCAATTTTTTTAGACTATCAAAATAATATTATATTAATCATTTTTACAAATTGTTAATATCTAATATCTTAAAATTATAGAAACTTCAAATAAGGCGATGATGAGGCAAAATAGTTCTAAATTTTTTTTCAATATTATATATTTAATTAGAAATAAATATATTAGTGAAATTATTTGTCCAACATTTGACTTGTGGGTGACTTTGAGTCTTCTTCAAATAAAATGTTCCAAATTCAAAAGCATATATTAATTATTAATTTTTAGGGGTATTTACATGCATACCACACAATTCTTATTTATTTATATATCTAATATCTAAACTTTAATTTATATATATATATATATATATATATATATATATATATATACCCAATCTTCAATATAATATCAAAAATATCAACATCACTCATTTTTTTTTAAAACTGAAATGCATCATTTTATGCATAATAAAGTGTAAGATAAATAAATTTATAACTTTAGGTGTTAAATATGTAAATGCATAAGTATTTTGTGGCATGTACATAGATCTTCCTAATTTTTAATGATCCAAAGTGAAGGTATATATATATATATATATATATATATATATATATATATATATATATATATATATATATATATATATATATATATATATATATATATATATATATATACCTGATTATTTTTGGTTTAACAATGTCCATATATTCATTAGAATTGAAATAGTTCATTAGTATAACAAAATTATAAATTTGATGTAAATAAAATTTTTATCAATCAAACTTATAAGAATCACAAGCTAATAATGCTTGTGGCTAGTAGTGAGGGTAGGCCTAAACAAGATGGTGTGTAAGGAGAGAGAATTATTATATGCGGAACGTGAGCTGTCAAGATTGCACATTGCACCACATGATCGGTGCACATCACGCGTGTACAATCATTATGGACACATGCTATGTACAAGCTAGATGATGCAATGCTATTGGAATTCAAACATAGAGCTACGTTCCGACTCCACATATAATAATTTCTCATGAGGAAAAGAAAAGTTAATAAATAGGTTTCATTGGAAAAAGGCAACAATTGGACTGACAATGTGTAAGAACAAGAGGAGTTTGATGAAGGCATAGTCAAGCTCTTATGAAGCTTTAACTAATGTTTAAATTATTATATATATATATATATATATATATATATATATATATATATATATAATGTGAACATTTGATTAATTAAGTGTATTATTCTGCATCACTTTTCAAGAGATTGATTCACTTAAAATCATGAAAAATTGATTTGAGAGATCCAAAATAATATGTTGAATAAAAGTAACCAAGAAACAAGATCATAAAGACACAAAATTTGACATGAAAAAACTTGAGAATGAGAAAAAAATCATAGAGACACACCACACTAAGAAATTCACTATAAAGAAAATAAGAAGAAAAGTATAATTATACTTATATCAAGCCTTTCCACACTTCTGACACTCTAATGCATGCACTCTCTACTTACACTCACAAGAGAATGGAGAAAAATGCCAAGTAATTTTAAAAAATTTTCAAAGAATTACCTAAATACAAACTTTCCCATTTCGTAGTGTTGTGATGCCGCTATCCTTCATGCTTTTCTGCACAAGTTATAGCATCGAGCTGCTGGCCCCTCTATCATGAGTCTTTAATGCCCCAATCCTAGCACTGCGATGTTGTTTATTGTAGTGCCAAGATGCCATCTTCTCTAATTTTTTGGCATAAACCCCGAATCCTGGCGTTGTAGTGCTGTCCTTCTAGCAGCTGAGCCGAGATATTGCCTTCTCTGTTTTGAACCAAGATCTCTATGTCATAGTGTCGAGGCGCTATACAAAAGAAAAATTTTTTTTTTCTCAAGGGTGTTGTCCCGAAACCCCCTAGTAGGGGATGCAGTGCTCCTGACCCTCCAAAGAACTCACTGCCAAGCTCAACCGATGAATGTAAGACCTGATTTGACAGTATATTTTTGATTGATCCACACAATCAAAGTCCACATATAACAACTCCATGGTTGGAAGCTAGGCACTTTTCCGTAGCGCATTAAAAAAAATGTAAGTGTATTATTAGGTATATGAAGCCAAATTATATTTCATCGAGGGTTGATTTTAATGGAGGTCAACTTTAGAGTCTAAAGGTTTTCGTTTAAGCAGATCTAAAACTGAATATATGGAATGTAATTTTAGTTGTAGAAGTTTTAGTGGTAGTGTGACTTTAGGTGATCAAGTCATTAATAAGAGTGATCTGACATATTTAGGCTCTATTGTTCAAAATGATGGTGAAATGGATGGAGATATTATTAATAGAATTCAAGTTGGATGGTTAAAGTGGAGGAATGCATCTGGCCTGTTATGTGATAGAAAAGTTACACTTAAACTTAAGGAAAATTTTATAAGATGGTGGTAAGACAAATGACTTATGAATGTTAATAAAGAAAACATAAGACTAAGTTAAGTGTTAGATGAGGATGCTGTGGATGTGGCTTTACCCTTAGAGATAGAATGCAAAATGAGTATGTTGGAAAAAAGTAAAGGTGGTAGATAAGATTAGGAGAGTCGCCTTAGATGGCCACATAAAGCGTCTGTCCAATGACCGATTGAGAGTAGATTTAGATTTGCCTTATATTAAGAAAGGTAGAGAGACCTAAAAAGACTTGGTTAAGATGTATAAAAAATGATCTTAGTATCTTGAATTAAATGAGACACATAATGTGACACAAAGACGAAGATTCATAAATGACCCCACCTAGTGGGATTAAGGCTTATTGTTGTTGTTGTTGTTGTTGTTGAGGGTTGATTTTAATGGAGTGGGTGAGGCTGCAGATGGACCAACTCCTGCTTGTTTCCTATCGTCGTTTCATTTCTGCATCTTGGTCGCCCTGGAGGTAAGCGCTAGTTTTTTATATTTTAGAAATAAAAATAATGCTCGGTCAATATAAAAAAGTTATTATTTTGACTTGATTACGTATAAAATCATTTTCCAACCGGATATTTTCCGAAGGATAAAATGTTACGGCTGATGAAAGATTTTCAGTTTTCTACTGTTTTAAAATTCAAAGCTTTATACTCTTTTGTTTCTAATTACAACGCTTAATAGAAGATCAACGATGATTGTAAAAGTTTATTACTGTTATTTTGTGTATAATGTTTAGGCGATGAAGATGATCGAGGATGATTGCCTAAATTTTGAACTAATACGATCTGAAGAGAATTGCAATTTTGCATTTAACCAGAAAATTTATTAGTTAAAAAAACTGATCCATAATTCCTAAGAAATAAACCTGGAAAGCGAAAAATCAAGGTCACCAAGAATTTTATATATATATAAAGAGTTTTTAGTATTTTCTATTTGATATTTTAAGGATATATTTAGATGCTTATAAGTGTTAACATCATTAACATCATTTCGTGATGCATGGACATTCTGAATTAACAATGAAGCAAATATATCTGATGCATGCAAGTCATAAAAATTTTCCTTACATTTGTCTAATAAAAGAGCATACTATACTATTTATATGTCAAATTAAAAGAAATAAATAAATAAATAATATATATATATATATATATATATATATATATATATATATATATATATATATATATATATATATATATATATATATATATAGTTATATATATATATATATAGTTATATATATATACTTGTTTTGAATCATCTGTAGTCTCAACCATCTAGGCAAGAGCTCAAAGAGAGAGATAATGAAATTCTCATAGAGCCAAGAATCTATTTGCGAGATAATTTGAACATAATCCTTTGACCCATTGGTTGCCTCTCTGATTTATAGGTTTAGACTAATTCAAGGATGTTACATGATTGACTATACAATGGAATGGAAATACGTTATAAAAATTACAATGGTATAATTGAACTATTTTGATCTTTAGTATAAAGTTTAAATCATTGGAAATTGGTTATATGTATGATTGAGTTATGAAATGTTCCTCATTTTTGTTGACCTTCATGCATGCGTCATAAGTCGAAATGAGTCACAAGATAAAGTCGATCGACTGACAAATACAAATTTAAAATAAAATGCACCGACATAAAAAAATCGTTGAAACGATCTCCAATAGACGAACGGACTTCGACATTACATTTAGAATGTCGAAATTGATCATAATATACATCATGCACAATCCGACAGTCGACCGATCAAGAAGGATGGTCGTTGAAGATAACGCGCATATCAGAGTTAGGACATTGTGATGATGCCCAAATGACTCTGTTCGTGAAATTGGTCATGTCATTAGCTTCAAAATATTGAAATCTAACAAATGAGACTATCAGCACTCAATTCGGATGAGTCTGCACAAATATCGACCGGACGGATACAACAATGCGTAAATTGGAGCCAAAATGCACTAAGACATCGCCGAAATTAGTCAAAATGACCTCCAATCGATGAACGGACTTTGCCACCGCATTCTGAACGTCAAAATTGATCAAAATATACATATTGCACAATTCGACGGTCGACCGATCAAGAAGAAGTTCCATCGACACGCCTACACACATATCGAGGCCTGGATGTCGCGATGATGCCCAAATGACCTTCGTTCGTGAAATTGACTGTGTCGTTACCATCGAAATGTTGAAACTTCAAATGAGATTGTTCGCGCTCAATTCAAAGGATTCTGCGTGAATACCAAGCGATTGAAAATGATAACACGCAATTTTGAACTGATATTGACCCGATTTGGCATCAACTCAAACCAAACGGCCTCCAATCGAGAAACAGACTATGTCGTTGTTCCCGGAACATCAGAATGACATAAGATACCTATATAATAATGTCATCACCAAAATTCGAATTATGGATAATTAAATAAATAAAATCCTATAAATACCCTCTTAACTAACCCTAATAACTACTCACAGTCCAAAAACTCCCATAGCCAGCCCTGGACCTCATCTTGAGCTCCCTCGCACGCAATAGCCTCCCATTCATCCCTCTCGTGTGCATAGCAGCTCCCCTTCTGGCCATCCGTCTGCCTCGCTCTCACAGCCACGTGAGCGTAGTGATCGAGCTCCGTTTGTCCATCTCCCACGCGAGCACAATGTTTCTGCAAATGACCATGTGCTCTCCGCCAGGATCATATCCGCCCTCCCCACCGCTTGCCGGTGCTGCCCATGCGAACCTCACGGTAGCCATCTGTCCTCCTCTTGCATGTCGCACGACCGAAGTCCCCTGCCCATTCGCTCCTTTCCTGCATGTATAAAATGCTCAAGTGTGAATGTCCCTAAAATCTAGCATGTGATGCGCAAGGCGACAAGTGGAACCAGTATGCACTCTTTTGGATGGTAATCTGGGTGGCTAGCCATAAATGGTAAACCCATATATTTTCTCATGGCATGGGAAGAAGATTTTTGGTCGCCAAATTAAGTGTCAATACACATTTTTCTTGGCGTGACGGGAAAATTTGTAGTTTATGTAGGTACTTTAGAGCCCCATATATGCCTTTCTTGGTATGGTAGGATGGCTCATTCAGTTGTGATATTTACACTACCCATACATGCCTTTCTTGGCATGGTGAGCAGACCCAGTATACCTGAGACAGACCTCTACACGGGGATGATGCTGGAAAGCTACCAAAATGCTATAAAATTTTTACACCGATAGGAGACCTAAGCAGCCTGATATAAATTCAACCTCTAAATTAAAATTAGTTTTAAACCCATACGCATAGTACATAAGTACATGTCTTCCTGCATATGGCTGTTACATGCATGCTCAGAGACCCATACATATCTTTCTTGACAAGGTAGAATGATGCATTTGACCGTGGTGTTTACATCACCAATACATGCCTTTCTTGGCATGGTGGGTAGGTCCAGCTCCCATTATAGCCCCATATACGGGGATAATGCCGGGAGGTTGTCAAAATGCTGTCAAAATTTTATCTAAAATTCTAAACTTGCAATTAAACTCAATCAAAATAAATAACACTATTCAAATCTTTTAAGATAAAATTAATACTGAATTGAATAATCTGCATGGGCCCCGACACTAAGCTAAATGCTTAAACTTAGTGTCCGAGGATGCTGCGCAAGTTGATTCCCGGTTAGGTCTTAGGACCAGGTTCGGGTTAACAAAACCTAGAATCTAATAATAATATTATAAAAATTCCAACTCAATAAGATATCTGAGAAGCTAATTCTGTCATATGACAGTAGATTTGATCCTCTATTATTAAATTAATAGAGTCAATAGGATGCGGAACAACAAAATAATACATCCACCCCGATGATGGCTGCGTTGAATGAAGATTTCAATCGGAGGATATACTTTCATCAAAATGTGATTAAAATTTCAAATCAAATTAATATAAATTGAATATCAATCCAAATAAAAAATCTGATGAATTATTAAGCTCAAATGACTAAATGAAAATCATCAACCTAAAAAACTTAAAGTAAATTTCAATTCATCCACTTTTCGCAATTATTTATCGTAGATGGGAAATTAAGAAAACTCTAGCTCGCAAAGGAGCCGATGTCAAGTCAAGTGTATTTCTATATTCACTCTCAATCAATCTTTTGCCAGTAAGGACATGGCTCGTGTCCTCTGACTGTGTGGTTTGGCCAGTAAGCTCCACATATGATGTGGTTACGACCAGAGTCCTCTGATCTGGTGGTTGCAACCAAATTATACCATTATATTACGGTCACGACTATAGCCCACATGTTCTCCAATAGCTCTGCCCTTTGAAATGTGAACCATAGGGTGCACCTAATAGGGAAAAAAGATATTTGTTAGCTAAGGTGGACTTAAAATTGTCTCCTTAGATAAACACCACCATAGTTCTATAAGGTTTTCTTGGACGACACAACCTATGGTAAGGATCCTTATACACCTCCTCTGACTAAGTAGATTAAGACAACGATAGCCCGGAATGACAAAACCATGTGATCTTGATCGGGCGAGTCATCATTCCCCCAACCATCTGCTTCAAGTTAAAGGATGATAATTTTATAAATTCATAATTTCATACTCCACATGTTGCTACTATACGCTATGCATTTAGTGATCTAACGACTAGCCTTAATAGAAAGTTCTCTCTCAATATTGAGAGGGGTAATTAACTATTGGTTCTTGTGCCTCTAGAAAACTTGGAACCAGATCTAAACTCCTCACAAAATGAGGGTGAAATCTCTGGGTAGTGTCTTATCTACTATTTCATCTTCCTTCTGAAAGTTTGACTAACAATTAATCTACTATTTTAATTGAGAGGTTGGTGGCAAATTTTTGGAGCTCACAAATTTATGGAGACTCCACTAGGAAAAGGTTTCTCTTTTCATCTTTGGCTAGTTGAATCTAATCTATAGTAATAATGGAGTATAATAAAAAAATTTAAATTAAAAAAGAACCAATTATCAATCAAACTAAATATAAGCTAATCATGTCCTTATGACTAATCTGCTTGTTCTCTTTATGGATCTTCAGAATACACTGTTCATCATGCAGCTAAGTCATGGAGCTAACATTCGTCTAGCTAAAGTTGTAATCAATATTAGAGATGCTGGAGTTATCATCCAACTTGATAGCATAAACTTCTCAACTATTGCCACTGTAAACAATCCTCCACCTGAAGCACCTATATATTGTACATAACAACCTGTGCAGAGAAGGAGAATGACTAGAATGATCGCTACTACTATTGAGGTTCCTCGAAAGAGTGCCTCTGTATTTAAAAGATTGGGTCATTCTAAGGCACCTGTCATGACGAGAACCATCGACGTAAAGTTTCACCATGCGTGAATGCACCACTCGCCAACGAACTTAGAAATGCATGATGTTGAAGCCTCCTTTTTTGGAGGAAACTTAAGTAGAATGCAAAGAAGAATAAGAAATGTTGAATTTTGAGCTCAACGATTACTGCCTGAATCGCTAGCCATGCGACCAGACTTGATATTAAAAGTGAGTCTTGTCATTCACAACAAGTTTGAAAATCTCAAGTGGGTAAAAAGGAATAGCTCTACTGGTAATATCAAATAATCATCTTGGGAGCAGCAGTATAAAGCTTCAATCCTGCAATGGAGGCATCTCGAGACTCTGTCTTCTAGAGTGCATAGGGTGTTGAAAGTTGTCAAGGAGAAGGGTCTTATGAAGAAAAAGTATCAAGGCCTAATTATCAGTGAAAATAAGAAGACTTATGTTGACCTTACTTTTGGAGTGAGCTCTCAACCTCATCCTCTTAGACTTAGGAATCTTTTAAATAGTAAGAGTTTCTTACTCATAAGACACTTCTAGTGATTAGGTAAACACTTAACCTAAGCCTAGAGACTTAGAAGGGTTGATCATAATATTGGGTCATGCCTTAGGACTTAAGGAAATCACCTACCCTATAGCCTAAACCTAATCTATATGCACCTTCTCAAATCAAATCCATATTCAAATCTCAAACCAAACCTCAAATTTAAATTCAATTTCCAAATTTAATTCTAAATTTGACTCCAAATGATTGAAACCCAAAATCAAATTCAAATCCTAGGAACCTTCCTAAGCCATATGAATCACCTTTATAAGCTTAGCCAAAACCCCCTTTAAGTCAAATCAAATTTAGATGATTTTTTTATAAATCATTTATTCCTTCATTTATATTCACAAATATAAATGAAATCTGTATCTAAATGATCAAAACTAAATCAAACTAAATCAAGCCGAACCAAAACCCCTTTTAAGCTAGATGGACCCACCTCCATGTGCTTAACAAAATTAGCCTTTAAACTAATATAAACTCAATCAATTTTCTTATAAATCAATTGTTCCTTCATTTATATTCACAAATATAAATGAAATCCAAATTCAAATGACCAAAACTATATCCAAAATTAAATCGAAACCCAATCTAAGCCCTTTGAGCTAATTCTTTGGACTTAGCCAAATCCTATCCAAATCAACTCAAAACCAATGGATTTTCTATTGAATCAATCATTAATTTAATTATCTACCCAAATATAAATGAAACCTATAATCATCAAATCAAATCAAAGCCAACCAAAGTCAAACCCAACCTAGCCCTTTTGACTTGAAAATTTCAAATGAGCCAAAATTTCTTTAGACTCCAAATTGATTGTCGTTGAATTTATATTTCAATCCAAGGCTCATATATAAGTTCAACTAAACTCGAATCAAACCAAAACCAAACCAATTGACCTACTTAGGTCCACTTGACCCAAAGTGACCTAAAAGACCCATTTGAGCTAACTTTCAATCCAACTCAAATTGGATTAAACCAAGATCACCAAAATCTTTCACCATGATTGTTGATCACCCTAGGATGATCAATTATAATCAATTGGGTCAAACTAAGTCAACTTCATCATTTGACCAAGTAAACTCTTAGCCCAAATGAACCAAAACTAGCCAAAACTCATCATATATCAAATTGATTGAAACCAATGATTTGAATCAACCCAAAGTCAATATTTAAATATGACTTGACCACCAATTGAGCAAAACCAAGCCCAATTGGCCATTCGATTCAAGTTGACCCAAATTAGCCTAAAGGACAAAATTGGCTCAAATCATGATCTAACCCAAATTGATTACAATCAATGGCTCAAGTTCATTCCAAATTGATTATTGAACTTAACCAAAGCCATAATTGAACCGAATTTGATCAATCGAGCCTATTGAGCAATTTAGCCCAAATTGGCCTAAAGGGTCAATTTGTTCTAAATCTAAATTAAATCTAAATTGATTTGAACCAAAGACCAGATTCATCTTCAATTAGCCATTTGAATATGAATCAACACATAACCCAAGGAAATTTGGTCAATTTTGATCAAATTGGTCAACTTGACCCATTTGACCCATTTGATTCCAAATGAGCCAAAATAAATTCTAAGCCAAATTAAATCAAATTGATCATACCAAAAACTCTTAAAATCATCATTTGAACCTAACCAAAGCTTTGGTTTGACCCAATTTGATCAATTGGCCAATCTAACCCAACTTGACCCAATATGGCCCATATGACCCAAATTGAGCTGAACCCATTTGAATCAAGTCAAAATCCATTAGAATCTAGTCCAACCCATCCTAAACTCACATGGGATCAACCCAAGATCAGCCCAACCCAATCAAATCCCTCATGGAGCCTCCCCACATAGGATTCCACCTAATCTCATTCAATTCTCCCCCATCACTTGCATTCAAACCTCCCCACCACTTGCATTCAATGGAGTTGATCCTATGGAAACAAATGAAGACTTTGGGAGCTAAATCCAAAGTCCCTAATCAGCCATTACCTCCCAACCATCTCCCCATCACACTTAATGATGGATTTTCATCCATCCACTTAAAGAGAAGAGAGAGGGGTTAAAAGTTGAGCATATTCTTCTCATTCCACTCTCTTGGAATCCCCAAAGCCATCAGCAACCACTTCCCTACTTTTCTTAAGCTAAAAACATCAAAAATGGGTGGATCCCGATAAGAAAATGGTAAGCACATGAAGATACATCATTCCGAAGTGAAGGCGAAGGTCTAGGCTCATTCTAAAGTTTCTTCTTCCACTTAAGAGCATGCTCAGATCATCACCGTCGTCAAAAACCATCCTCGGTGAGATAATTTTTTAGAAAAATTGTAGCCAACCATAGGATCTATTGTTTGTAATGATTTTTAGTTGATCTTAGGAAATTTTCTTAGATAAATCTTGCAATTTTAACTTTTAGTTAATTCTAATACAAAATAGAAGTTTTTTAGTGAAGATCGCCACAAAAATAAGCTCATTTGGGCGAGATTTCATCCCAATTTTACAAAAATTACAAAAATCAAGCTCGGCTACTACTCACCTTGGATCGGGTGAACAGTAACCATCTGATCTCTCATTCAGGGAGGTCGGACGGCTTAGATCACATAATCTGAACCCGCCTCACACAAAAATTGCACAGATCAGACAGCTTGGACTAAGGATCAGATCTAGACCATCTGATTCACGATCGGACGGTCCAATCACACCCGCACGTCCCTTTTCATTTCCCGCCCATTAGCTAATGCGGCGCCACACCGGCCAATCACGTGACGCCATGTGACTCCACATGCCATCGAGGCCGCGACATCCAATCACGCAGTGTCACATGGCACTGCATCACCATGTTAGCATCGTTTGCAATGCTCATTGGGTTAAGTGGGAAATTTAGGATTTCTTGTTTTTAAAAATTAATTAAATTACCTGAAACTTCAAAAATTCATAGAAAATAAAATACCCAACAAAAAATTACAAATAAGGGCTCATTGGATTCATCTTTTGGAGAGGAATCCAGTAAAACTAAAATCATGAATTTCCACTTAGTGGATTAAAATATACCTACCAGAAAAATTTCAAGATAAAATGATGGCTGGATTGGAAGATATTAAATTTAGAAGTTCAAATGATCTATTTTAATAAAAATAAATCAATATACTTCATAAAATTTAGTTAGATTAGTTGAAACTTCAAAATTTTTAACAAATTGTAGAAAAATTCAAAAAATGCAAATAAATATCCATTTTGAAGGTATTTCAGAGGGGAATCCATTAAAATTATTCTTAATTAATTTTGAGTAATGATTTTAGCTTAATTAATATTTAATGAAAATATAATTAGGTTAATTACTCATTAATTAATCACCCAATTAATTTGAAACTTTCTGAAGATGTTTAGGGGAATGACCTCTACCTCCCCTTTTTTTTGGAATTTGTTTGCTGATTAATTAGGAGAATTAATTGATTATGCCTTAACCATTCTTCTAACTTAATTAAGGAATAGTTATGCACATAAGTAAATAAATAAATAATTAATTGGACCCATTTAACATCGATTGACAGTGAGGAGGCTTAGGGAAAGTGATTGAGATATTTTTCTTAATTCATTCCCTAATTTTCCTTTACTTTCCAAGGAAATTAATTAAGAGATTAATGAACTAATTATTCATTTAATTAGCATAATTAAATTTTTAAAAAATGGATCTCATTTCTCCTAATTGACTCATGGGTATGTCAGTAAGTGTTTAATAACCTAAGAGAACTTTAAGGAAATTATAACTAGCCTACATATATGGGAAGGTAATGAAAGTACTTAATCAATTGCACCTCTTAATTAAACCAATTATTTAATCAAGTTAATCTTATTAAACCTAAGCTTAATCAAACACAAATCTGAACTTAATTAAGTCACAATTAAATGACAATTAAACCTCAAATCAAATCGAACTTGTCAAATCATTAATTTAATCAAACATGAAATCAAGTTAAACGTTTCAACAAAAAAATAATCTAAATCAAATTAAATTAAATTAAATTAAAAAAGACTCTCATCAATTTAATATGTAATTAAATCAAATCTCATTCAACCTACTTAAATAAGATGAAATAATTAACTACCCAATGTATGAAATCAAAATACAAACCAAACTTTTATAAACATGATAAATGGACGAGATTAAAAATAAAATTCTAATTACAAAGAATCAAACTCAATTAAAATCAAAATATAATCTCAATTAATCTAGTCCAATCAAGCTACAAATAAATGAACCATAATCAAATCAAATAAACACAAAATTAAATCTCATAACTATAATAAAAAAAGGAAATTAGATATTAATTTAAAAGGATATTGATTTATCAAAATTTAATTGAATCAAAACATATAATTAAAAATTAATCAATTAAATTACACGAAGATAAAAAAATACAAAACAAATGTAATAAACACTAATCAAATCTAATCAATTCAACTAAATCATTCAAATAAATCATTCAAATCAAATCAAATAAAACCCAAATACAAACAACAATCAAATTAAGGTCCTCTTTATGTATTTAACAACATTAAGACCCTTTAAGGAAATTATGATTAACCCATAAGTATGGTAGAATAATAAAAGTACTTAATGAGATTCTTTAATTTAATTAATCCTTAATTATGAGCCAATTGCATTAGGTTCTTTAAGAGTATTGCAGTTTTATTTTCTCACATGTTCATGTCATTAATGGCTTATAATTAAGTGGTTAATCAAATTAAGGAAGCATAAGTAAGGGTTATTAATTGATTTAATTAAGGATCCAACTTAATTAATTCATAAAAATTCACTTAATTATTTCTTATTAAAGCAAATTAAATTATGTACATGGGGCATGGAATAAGAGTAGCAAACCTCTTCTTATATTTCTTGAATCAAATCAATCATGAAATCAAAATGACATTAGGAAGCTTTAGTTTGTCTTAAATGATCCTATTTAATATGATTGCCCTTAGGATTTAATTAGATTGAATGAAATCATGTGCTTATGTTCTTTTATTTCTTTTCAATCATATTAAATGTTGTTTTCCATATATGATCATGCATTCATCTCTTCTAAAAATTAATTAAACAAAATGATTTCTTTTATGCCGAATTGAATGTGTTGACTTAAATTAAAAATAGGTGTGACTATTATCACTATTAAATCAAAAAATTACTTTCAAAAGTGTATAAACCAATTATAATATATAGAGTGATGCTAATTATGAAACATTTATGAGTTTGAAGGTGTTAAATCTAAGATACGTGGTACAAAGTATTCTCTCTTTACTTTGCATAGGCTTACATAGGATTTATAAATGTATAGTTCATTTGAAAAGAACATAGCATTTTTCCAAATCCATTCCCATGTATGTCCATGCTAAGGCTTAGAAATAATTTCATATCACACATGTAAATCATATGATCGAATCAAACACAACATTTTGCATGACTTCTTCTTATGGGTAATTGTACATTCATATGTATATAAGAAGAGTGATATATTAGTCTGGACATCCCGGGGACGCACGACTTTAAGTAGCCCTAAGGAGGTCTTTACCTCCCCTGTGAAACAAATGGCCATATCGCTAAAACTTTTATATATTTGAGTGTACATGCAGCTAATGGATTGAAGTCTCCTTTTTCTATTAAAAAAGACATGCATTCATATTAATCCAATTAAAGACATTCATTCATTACATTCATCATCTAAGTGTGCTAAGACATATTATATGTGTAGGTATACTTAGGATCCAATCATGAGCATGTTACATGTGATGGAAAGAAATGAATGAACATGTGTCATGTGATGGTAATTCATTCCAATTATTCTTAAGAAGCCTTTCACATTGAATAAGGTTATTTAACGTGAACCCAAACCTAGTACTAATTAAAACATGTAATAAGCCATTTACTAAAGGAAACTAAGTCATAATAACATGCTTTAAAAAAATGACTTAAGGTAGGGATGAAAGAGGGCAACCCACTTTCTTCTCTTGATAACACATAGATGTTAAATGTAGGGTCTTATGGAATCAAATTAATCATAAATTACAACTTGCAAAATCAACTAAACAACTTAAATTGAAACCAACATTTCATGTTAAATTGAATTCTTTTACACTTAGAAAACTTCAACATTAATGCATAATTAAGACATACCACACAAGCCTTAAGCACACACTTTAGAAAACTAAGTCACCACTTCTAGTGCTAAGTTAGGGTGGTGTATGTGTGATGGATGTTTTATTTTGTGATATAATATTTTAGACTAGATGTTAGGGTGTATGCCTCGAAGACTAGATGGTAGGCCATGATTAGCTTAATCATATTTTCTGTAGGGAATTATGCTTAAGGGGCCACTGTAATAAAAAATATAAATGCTCTCTTTACAGGTTGCTTAAACCCCTAAGCATAGTTTAAGTTAGAACAGGTGGACTTGGTTACCCATGTGCAGGGTGCTAAGCCCAAATTCTAAATATAATTGTTTGGGTGGAATGTATGTTTAGCTAACCTCTGTTGTGCAGGTGTAGCTAGATTTACTTTTCTTATTTTTAATATAATTTTGCATTAGAAATTAGGATTAGTTCTATAGAGAATTAGGATGAGCAGTGGCTAGAAGGCTTAGTCCCTAGGGTGTCCTGTGATGTCTTTGGAGAAAATCAAATCAAAGAAGGGAAGGAAGACATGAAGAAATGAAGAAAAAAAGACCCCCATAACATGTATTATTTTTGTAATCCGGGTTGTATAAGGGTAGAGCTCGGCTACCCATTTTTCTTTTCAGGTTGTACGGTGGTACCCGACCACACCAGCCTTTTATTCTTTTACGATAGCTTTATAAAATTATTTGATGTTTTGTTTAGCTTGTGCATTAGAAATAATATGCTTTTCATAGTTTCTTATATGATTGATGTTTTAATGTATGGCCAGGATATGATTAGGCTCCTAAGATAAAAATAAATTTTTTATCCTTCTAAAAACTCATAACTAAAATTCTAAAGTAACTCATAACTTCATATAAAAGCCTAGGAATTAAATCAAAAAAATATTTAGCAACCCTTAGCTCGATGATTGTATGTATAACATCATGCATGTCATATTCTTCCACTCTTGTTAAGAGGGGGCTTCCATCTATGCAAGAGAATAAAGGCTTAACCCATGAGAGCTTTTGATGGAAGAACACCCCTTTCTCTTTTGATTTGACACATAATCAAGTTCTCATGCATTTATGCATACAAAATTTCATAGCCTGTGTCAAAATAGAGAGTCCAAAAAAATTAGATAAATTTGATAAAATTTGCATTAGATTAAGTTATGAATTCATATCATTCATGCTCTAGTCTCTTAGAGAGTGAGTTTAAGGACTTAGTCTCTTTCTAAATAATAACTACTCTAGCCATCTTTTAATACATAAGACTTGGCCACATGGATTTAAAGCATAGGAGGTGTTAGTCGGCGGCCACTCCAGATGGTTGTAAGTCCAACAGTCTGTCGGTCTATCCTCTCTTGTGGAGGTAGACCATTATGTCCACCTTTCACTTAGATTTAGGATGTTCTTGTAGTTTTAACCAAAGCTCTCTAGCTTAGGATCCAAGGTAGCTATTTTCTTTGGGCTATAAGCATAAATCCTCACCTCTTAGGTATTTTCATAATCTTGTGTTAATGGATTATAAGCCCTAGCAATCTAATAAAATTTCAACTCAAACAAATAAATATCTTCAATTTCAAACATATAAAGCCCAACCATAGGATAGATTGGAATGCACACTAAGCTTTCTAGTATTGTGAGCATTCCCTACTCATTTTCTTTGGCTTCGATATTAAGTCTTCTCCTTGACCTATCCCATTTGATTTTCTAAAATAGCCAATCCTTTGATAGTCTTAGCCTTGAAAGCTTTGGAGACTTTAATTCCTACTTTAATCGAGTGTATTCCTAAGGTATTTCATTTCTTAGGATGTAATTAACTATGGGGGCTTGCCTCCATAGGGAACTTAACAAACTCAGCTTAAAATAAACCCTACTATACTTTTTCATATAAAGTAGGGGAAATATCTCGAGTACATTTGAAGACTCATCATGCCTTAGGAGTCCTTATTATGTGATTAGGTCCATTATAGGGTGGTGATTTCTATCTTTCGAGATAGTACATCATTCCTTAATATTGTACCCGATCACTTCAATAAGTACCCCCTAAGATTTTCATGGTATCCCACATCTCAAAAATAAATACCACAACTTCACTAAAAAAAGCTATAATTAGTGGGTAATGCTCAAGACTGTCCTAAGTAATTCTTACATGGTGAATATCAGGGCGTGACACCTGATTCGTATGTTCAAGAAACTACTACCAAAAGGTCCCAGTAGAAAGAAAAATGAGGTTGAAGCTTCAAGAAGAAGTGGTGATGCAGAAGCTTCTTCATATGGAAGCAAGCTAACCCATAGGTAGCGGGGAAAGAGAAATGCTAAATTGCATGCTCAACAGCCATTATTCAAGCAGAAAATTATACAACCAGGTGTAGAATCAGTAGTGAGTGTTCCAACCCATAATAGGTTTGACAGTCTAAGATGGGTAAAGCGGAATGGCTCTACTGGTCAAATCAAACAGTCTTTTTGGACCTGACAACATCCAGTTCCAGCTTCTCCAGTGGGAAAACTCAAAATTATATATACAAGAGTGCATCAGGTCCTTAAAGTTGTTAAGGGGAAATGACTGATGAAAAGAAAATATCAAGGTCCTATCATGAAGGAGGTTAGAGTTGCTCCTCCAAAGAGACCACCTCCTATAACCCCAACAAGATGTCAACCAATTCAAGTCCCGCATAGTGAGCATCAAGGCATGACACTTGGACCACAGGTCTAAGAATCCACCGTCAAAAGGTCCTAGCAAAAAGGTAAGCAAATTTGGAGGCCAAAGTCTCAAAGTGAAACTCCCTTAAAGAAAGATAGCGGTGTGACATCTGGACTATACTCCTAGAGATCCATCATAAATAAAACTCATCAACAATGGGTGCCTAAGAAAAAGGTCATATGTGATGAAATTTATGACGGTCGATACCTTAGAGAGTTATCCAGGGGATCCCATCGCCAACCATCTCCATATCTTCGAGAGGAGGTTAGTTTTGATCACAATCCTCCAATTAAATAAATACCTATTCCACACTCTTAGCCATAAATTCATTGGAGGCATCAATCAAAGATTCACATCTAAGAGCAAGAAGCTGATGAAGAATGATACTCCTTTCAAATAAGATAGAATGTGAAGAGGCTTTTGACAGATAAGCATTCGAACTGCTATTCTCGTAACACCAATCCCAAGGAAGCCCCTCATCTTATACACAGTGGCACTAGAAGAACCTCTAGGTTCATCGTTTGCACAACACAATGAAGAGGAAAAGGATAACACCCTATACTACATCAATCAAAGGTTAATAGGTGCAAAAATGCAATATTCTTCTATTGAGAAGCATTGCTTGTCGTTAATCATTATTGTCCAAAAGTTCTGCCATTACATGTTATCTCATAAAATTACTCTAATCTCAAGGATCAATCCACTAAAATTCTTGATGACAAGATTAGTGTTGACAGGTCGCTCATGATGGGCTATTCTTCTACTATAATTTGATATCACATATATTACCAGAAAGCAGTGAAGGGATAAATTATAGCAGATTTCCTTATTGCACATCCTATCCTGATATATTTAGCGCTAAATGATCTTCCTGATGAGTAGATCATGCATATATATATAAAAGAAAAGCAACAAATATGAGAACTGTATCTTGATGGAGCTTCATCCATAAAATACACTCAACCCTCAAACCTCCCAAAAGCTTGAGCTGGCATCAGTCTCATATTGATCATGCCAGAAGGTGGTATAATGAGGAACTCCTATAGATTAACTGAGCCCCGAACCAACAATGAACGAGAGTATGAAGCATTGGTGGCAGATTTGGAGGAAGCCATTTCCATGGGAGTCTAAAATCTACAAGTTTATGGTGCTTCTTAGCTCGCTATTAAACAAGTGTTGGGCCTTTAAAAAATTAACAAGAATAAATTGGCCCACTATCATAGGTGAGTTTTTGAGCTTATGAAGCAAATCTCATATGTCCTTATGGCTCGAGTCTCCAGAGCTAAGAATAGCAAAATAGACTGTTTAGTTAAGTTAGCTAAAGAAATGACGAGTATGGATGACGATGATTACATACTAATTAGCATTTGCACTTTTCGGTTCATAGAGCCAATAAATCTAAAATCCTCATTAGAAGATGGGTCATCAAATGCAAGCCAGCAAGATGCAACTCGCATTGCTCCTCACACTCCCTTACAAATTGCTTATCTAAAACAACAAGATGAGGCTCAGACTATTTAGGAGGCAAGATCTCAATCTGAGGAAACTCCAAAGCCATGAAATGAAATCCTTACAGTAGAAGAGGAGGAAGATTAGAGAAAACCATTCATCAACTATTTTAAGGAAGACAAGCTATCAAGCAATAAGTTAATGCAGACAACTAAAAAGGCTTCTTATATTATGTTGGTAATACCCTCTATCATAGATCCTTCAAGCATATGTGGCTATGATGCTTGGGAATATAAGAAGCCAACAAAGTGATTACTGAGATCCATGAAGGACTCAGAAAATTAGTCCCAAAATGGCTTTTAAAATCAAAAGAATGGGATACTACTAGACATCTATGGTAAAAGATTGTATCGATCATGCCAAGAGATGCCATAAATGTTAGGTCCATGATAACATCATTCATTAGCCTCCAAATCTATTGCACCCAATGATAGCATCTTGGCTATTTGAGTGCTCAAAAATGGATGTAATTGGACCAATTGATCCACCATCATCAGCTAGCCATCGCTTCATCCTAGCAGCCACAGATTATTTCTTCAAGTGGGCTAAATCCATCCCATTCAAGGAAGTCATAGTTGAGAATGTGACTAACTTCTTCACCCACAAATATTGTCTATGATACAAAATTATCTATTAAATGGTCCAACCTTCATGAGTACTAAAATTATGAATTTGCTGATCAACATAAAATTGATTGGCGATACTCATCGATTTATAATCTGAGAGCAAATGGCTTGGCTGAGGATTTCAATAAAATACTAGTCAAGCTACTTAGAAAGATCCTCACAAGAAATAAAAGGGAGTGACATACCAAGCTTGTGGAAGCTTTATGGGCTTACCGCACCACCTACAAGACTCCCATAAAATCCATACCTTATGCACTAGTCTTTGGGGTTGAAGCAATTCTACCAGAGGAAGTTGAACTACCTTCACTCCGAGTAACCATTCAACATGATCTTACCCAAGATGAGAATTTCCATCTAAGGATATAAGTGCTTTATGAGCTTGACGAAGTTAGGCTCCAAGCTAAGCAAAATTTAGAAGTCTGTTGAGCGAGGATACGGGCTACGGTTGTGATTAAGCTTAGGGGGCTAAAGCACCCCATACATGGGTAACTAAGCCCACTTGTCCTAACTTGGGTTATGCTTAGCGGTTAAGTAACCTGCATAGCAAAAGTATTTATATTTTTATTACAATGGCCCCTTAAGCATAACCCTTACAAAAAATATGATTAGGCTAATATCGGCCTAATATCCAGACTACGAACATACACCCTAACATCCAGTCTACAATAATACATCACAAAATAGCATACATCAAATCATACACCGCCATAACATAAAGCTAGAAATTATGACTTAGTCTAATGTGTGTGAATTAAAGCTTGTGTGTTATGTCCTAACTAGGCTTTAGAGTTATAATTCGCTATGTGTGAGGGATTTAATTTATAAAGGGTTGATTTCTCTTTAAGTGATTGAATTGATTTGAAGATTTTACTTAATAGTTTTTTTTTATTTCATATGGTCTGCACTTAACAACTAAGTGTTATAAAAAGAAGAAAGAGAAGGAATCTCTATTTCATCCCTACCTTAAGTCACTTCTAAAGCAAGTTAATTAATTAATTTCTTTTAGTGAATGACTTATTATATGTTTTAATCAATCCTAAGTTTAGGTTCACTCTAAATGACCTTATTCAATAAGAAAGACATCTTAAGATTA
This sequence comes from Cymbidium sinense, assembly GCA_021442155.1. Classification (NCBI taxonomy): domain Eukaryota; kingdom Viridiplantae; phylum Streptophyta; class Magnoliopsida; order Asparagales; family Orchidaceae; genus Cymbidium; species Cymbidium sinense. Next base: position 66,654,411 of record CM038229.1, read on the forward strand.
ATTATAATGAATTACTATCAAATAACACATATTTATTCATTTCTCTCTGTCATGTATATCATGCATATGATTAAATCCTAAGCATACCTATACATACAATATATGGCTTAGCACACTTAAATGATGAATGCAAAGAAGTGTGTTTGGAATTTAAATATTTCATAGTAATAATAGCCACACTTATTTTTTATTTAAATACATGAAATTTGGCATAAAAGAAATTATTTCATTTAGCTAAATTTAAAAGAAATGAATGCATGGTTACATATGGCAAGCAATATTTAACATGATTGGAAATAAATAAAAGAACATAAGCACATGATCTCATTCATTCTAATTAATTCCTAAGAACAATCATACTAAAAAAGGCTACTTAAAAATAAACCAAAGTTCTTAAATGACATTTTCAATTTTGAGTTTTATTTGATTTAGGAAATGAAAGACGTTTGCTGATCCTAATCCCATTTCCCATATGTAAGTTAATTTGGTTTAATAAATAAGTAATTAAGTTGATTTTATGGTTTAATTAAGTTAATCATGAATTAAATCAATTAATTAACCCTTACCTATGTCACCTTAAGGTAATTAATTAAACAAGTATGAGTTTATATGATATGCAACCACATAGAAAAGTAAATAGCAATGCTCCTATGAAATGAAAGGGGCTTAATGCAATTAGCTCATAATTCTTAATTAATTAAACTTAAGGAGCTCACTTAATTACTCTTATGGTTTTCTCACACATATGAGCTAACTATAATTTCATTAGCTCTCTCTTTAGGTTATTGAACACCCAAAGAGCTATCCAAGAACTTAATTAGAAAAGTTTTGGAATGATTATGATTTTAATTAAATTAATTAATCCATTTAATTAATGAAATAGACCATTAATTAATCCCAAATTAATTGATTTCAAGTCAAGTGAAATGAACTTAGGGAAAGAATAGGAAAGAGATCCCAATCTCATTCCCCATGTCCATTCACTGTCTCACAATGATTATCAAGCTTAATTAAAAATGTTTCTTACTATTTAGCATGTTAATCTAATTAATTAAGAAAGTAATTAAGGCTAAGAAAACCAATTTCTCTAATTAACCAAGCAATAAATCCCTAAAAATTATGGGAGGTAGAGGTCATCCCATTAATCAACCTAAAAGTTTGAAATTAATTACTTGGGTAATTATGGAGTAATTAAGATAATTAAGTTTTTAGTTAAACCCAAATTAAGCCTTAATTACTATTCAAAATTAATTAGAATTAATTTTATGTTAATCTCCTCTGAAATACTTTAAAATGAGTATTTATTTATATTTTCTGGATTTTCCTACAATTAGTTATGATTTTTTAAAGTTTTAGTTGATTAAGATAATTTTCATGAAGGCTGTTAATTTATTTTATTAAAATAAATCATTTGAACTTCAAAATTCAATATCCTTCAATCCAAAAGTGATTTTAGCTTCAGTTTCAATCTTTGAAAATTTCAACTTAATGTGATATGTATTTTTAATTTAATTAATAAAATTTAATTTTTATCAAAACTTAAATTAAGCTCAAATATCCAGCAAAATTTCAGGATTTTGGGTTTATTGAATTCCTCTCAGAAAGATGAATCTAACGAGCCATTATTTGTTATTTTTTATTAAGTATTTTATTTTCTATCAATTTTTGAAGTTTTAGGTGATTTAAATAATTTTTAAAATGAGAAAATCTAGATTTTCCCATTTAACCCAGTTAGTGCGCGCGGCATGTGTATTGCCGTGTAATGCGATTGGACTGCGTGGCATGCGGCCGCATTGATTGGCACATGTTGCATCGCATGAAAGTGGGGAAACACTAGAATAGTGATCGGCGATGAAGATCGACCACCGTCCGATCGATCGATGGTTCAGATCCGATCCGTGGGATCCGATGGTAGATCGCATGATCTGGGGGTCAAAAAGATGAGGGTCTTAAGACTAAAGTTAGGCTGGGAGATTGGTTAGCGCGCTGCACCAGCGGCGAGAAAATGCTGAACACGTGACCACGACGCGATCCTTGTCGATTGTGGATCGGACGATCCAAATCTAGTCCATGGGATCGATGGATCACATGATCTGGGGGTCAAAAAGATGATGCTCCAACATGATCTGAGCCATCCCATCCCCTGATCATTGGATCGGATAGCTGCTGCTCTCCGATCGGTGAAACTAACAGGAAAAATGCAAAAAAATGTGAAATGAGGTCCGATTGGGCTCATTTTCACGTCGATCTTCACTAGAAAAAAATATATTTCATATTAGGATCAAATAAAATAAAAATCATGAGGTTTATCTAAGAGAAATTTCTAAAATCATAAGAAAATCATCATAAAATGCAAGAAATCCTAAGGCCAGCTATGAGTTTTTGAAGATTATCTCACTGGGGATGATTTCTGATGGCAGTGATGATCTGAGCATGTTTTTGAATGGGGGAAGAAGCCTTGAATGAGCCTAAACCTCTTGCCTTACTTCAGAACGATGCCTTCTCCAATTGTCACTACTATCTTGCTAAAATTCACTTGCATTTTTGGTATTTTTCACCCCAAAATCAAGTGGGAATGATTGCTGGTTGGTTTGGGAGCTCTAAGGATGGAAAAGAGAGTGGGAAGAGAAGTTCTTCAGCCTCTAATGCCTTGTATTTGATTTTGGCCAAAAATCCTTCTTTTTGTTTGATTTTTGGCTCCAAAATATTGTCATTTGGTTTGGAGTGGTTGGGAATGGAAGGGAATCATCCTAGGTGGCTCATTTTAGTTGGTTAAGGCATGAAAAGTGGCCACCATGAAGGACAAATGGGTGTCTTAACAAGGGGAGGTGGGAGTCCTTCATGCCAAGTGTTTCAATAGGAGAGGTGAGGTGAATTCACCTCCCATGAGTCATGGCTACCCCAACCACCTCTTGGGTTAGATAATCAGTGTCCTTGATACCTATGTGGACCAATGGATGATTGTCAAGTGGCCAAAGAAGAGAAATGACCACTTGGGCAAGTGTCTTTTCTCATGGGATGCCCTTGACCTAAGGGAAAGTGGTCATTTAATATTGGACTTGATTTGAGCAGATTTAAAATGAGTCAAAAGTGAGTTTGACCAAATTTCATGTCATTTGGAGTTCATTTGGTTTAATTTGGGTCAATTTGACCCATCAAAATGGGTTAGGTTGACCAATTGGTCAAATTGGGTCAAACCACGGGTTGGGTCAAGTTTAAATGATCATTTGAAGTAAATTGGTTCAATTAGTTTCAATCAATTTTGTTTAATTTGGATTTAATTTGGATTTTGGCCAATTTGACCCTTTAGGCTAATTTGGGCTAAGTTGACCAATTTGACCCAATTGATCAAATTTCTTGAATCATGGCTTAGTTTGGGTTTGGTTGATCATTTGGAATATATTATAGGCTTTGGTTAAGTTTGATTTGATTTAGGTTGATTTGACCCTTAAGGTCAAATTGGGCTAAGTTGGGTTAAGTTGACCAATTGGTCAAATTAGGCTCAATTAAGAATTTGGTCAAGTTCAATAATCAATTTGGATTGAATTTGAGCCATTGGTTGCAATCAATTTGGTTTAGGTTACAATTTGGTTAGTTTGGGTTCATATGGGTTAAGGGGTTGACTTGTTCAATGGGCCAGGTTGACTTGGTTTGCCCCAATTCATGATAATTGATTAACCTAAGATGATCAACAATCATGACATGAAGTTAGGATTGGATTAATTCACTTTGATTTGAATTGAATTTGATTTTGGTTCTTGTAGGTTAAATTGGCCAGTTTGGGTCAAGTGAGCCAATTGAGTTTAGGTGGCTTGATTTTGAGTTGGGTTTGATTTCGTTGAGTTTATATATAGATTTGAGCTCGATGTATAAATTCAATTGTAATTGGTTTGGGTTAAAATGAGTTTCAGTTCATTTGAATATTTTAAGTCAAATGGGCGAGGTTGGGTTTAACTTGAGTTGACTTGGATTTAGTTTGATAATTATAGTTAATATTTATATTTGGAATAATGATTGAATGAGTGATTGAATCATGAAGAAATCCATGGGTTTTGAGTCGATTTGGGTATCATTTAGTTGAGTTCAAGAATTTGGCTAAAAGGGCTAAAATCAAAAATTTGATTTGATTTGGGTTTGATTTTGGCCTTTTGAATTTATATTTAATTTATATTTGTGAATATAAATGAAGATATATATGGGTTATAAGAAAATCACTTGAGTTTGGAGTGATTTGGAAGTAAATTTGACCAAATCTAAGGATGTAGGTCAAAGGGGCTTCACTTGGGAATTGATTTGATTTGGGTTTCAATCATTTGGATTTAATTTATGATTTTGAATTTGATTTGAGATTGAATTTGATAATTAAGAAAACCAATTGAATTGGGATTGATTTGAATTTTGTTAAAGCTAAGTCCATAAGATAAAATTAAAGGGCTTAGGAAGGGATTTTGAGTTTGAATTTGATCATAGGTTTCAATCATTTGATAGTTGGATTTGATTTTGGAATTTGAATTTAAATTTGAGATTTGAATTGGAAAAAGGAAGCAAGAATTTGGTTTGGGCTATAGGGTAGGCAAGTCTTCCTAAATCCCCAAGGCACAACCTATCTCTATGGCTAACTCTTCTGAGTTATAGGGTTAGGTTAAGTGTTTACCTAATCACTAGAAGTATCTTAAGACTAAGAAACTCTTAGTGTCTATAAGAGTCTTAGATATATGATGAGAAAGTTGAGAACTCACTCAAAAAGTGAGGTCAACAACATGTTCAAATTATGTATTCAAAGTTCTCAAGTCTCAAAGTCTTATTGGCCAAAAGAGAAATTTTCAAGTTTACAAACTTTAAAAAATCAAGTTGGAAACACATCATCACTCCATACATCAAATATAGGGCTCAAGTTGATTAATAAAGTCAAACTCAACAAGCACAAATATGCTTGAGTGGCAGTAAGAGATCCCCCATCTTGTTAGCCTAGTGATGAAATCCTCCATCAATTGCTTAAGTCCAAGACTCAAGTGGGTGCATAAGGGACTCAACACACCCAAATATGGTTGACTCACTGATAGGTCCGCTTACTCAATATGCCATAAAGGCCATAGTAAGGGATCCTCCTACTTCATTAGTTCAAAGATGAGAGCATTTAAATCTCCAAATCCCTCCAACTTGGTGAGTTTAAGTGGGCCAGACTGGGAGATCATCCCTATTGGTCATAAGATCAATTTTCAAAATCTAATAAAAAAAATCCTTACTCAAGAAGGCATTAAGCCGAGTTTGGTATCGATATAAAATGTGAAATCTCAATTCTTTCAACAAGTATGTTAAGCAGAAAGTAAATATTGAAGGAAACTCTTCTTCAGCAAGTCCAACCAGGCAGAAGCAAAGGACCGAAGAAGTCATTCCAATGTTCATAATACTATAGGCTAAACTAAGGGAGTTATATCATCAACATGTCTATTACACGTAAAGTGTAGGACTGATGATTCTTTTCCATTGACTCAACATAAGCTCTAAGGACTAGGTTGTTGGCAAGAATCATTTTATAAGCCCACAAAAGCAAGCAACTAGGGTAGAAGACAAGTTCGTATCACCTGACAAGTCTTCAAGACCATTCAGGGAATTTCCTCTATAAAATTCATCTAGGCATGAAGCCAGGATAGAAGAAAATATATGGTACAAATCCCTGAGATGAAATCTTCAACAAGTCCGTCAAAGTACAAAGCATAGAACCAAAGATGTTCTCATCTCACCAACAAGTCATCAACTCCATCAAGTCCACTAAGGCACAAAGCCAGGACAGGAGGAAAATACAAATCTCAGATTTCAAGATTGAATCTTCAATAAGTCCAACACAAAGCATAGGACCAAAGACATTCCAAATTCTCTCAATAGTTATTGTGAAAGCTCCCCTGTTAGACAGGAGGCATTTTTAAATATTTATCTAAGTTGATATCTATGCTTTAAATTGAGATCCTTAGATGTATACATATTATGTTTGAAAATATATCATGTCGATTTTGCAGTAAAGAAAATAAAACTTTGTAATATATTTTGAACTTCGCAATCCCTAATAGGAGGCATTTTTCTTATCAAAAGTTATTTAATCCTCTTCTGTTAAACATGATATCTTCTTGTATATATATCTAGGTTGACATCAAGCTTGATATCAAAATCCCTGAATATATCTATAACTATTATTGCTAAAGTTACAAGCTCTTTTAGGAACAAAAAGAATCCACTTTCATGCAAAAAAAGACAGTTTTAAATACCAAAAGTTTGTCTCCCAAATTTATCAAATTCTAAAGATTGAGTTAAAAAAACTCCCAATTTTGAAAGCTTTAATCAACTAAGTTGAAAAAACTTTGACCTCCACATCTTCAAATCTAAGACACGAATGTGTTTTAAAGGTTGAACTCAATAAACCCATGAATGGCTGAGTTGTTGACGTTGTCTTCACTCAACAAGTCGCAAGAAAAGGCCATAGTGAAAGAGCACTCATTTGTCAGTTTGATGGCCAAACCACCAAGCCATCATAGCTTAAGTCAAAGACTTGAGTAGGTTCTAAAGGTCAAACTCAAAAAGCCTATAAATGGTTGAGTTGTTGATGCTCTCCTCACTGAATAAGCTATAAGAAAAGGTCGTAGTGAAAGAGCCATTGCTCGCATTCTAATAATGATAGTTGTTAAATCTCAAACCAAATTTAACTTAGTGATTACAAGTAGCTATAATCCAAGAGATCTTCCTACTTGATCGATGGACCAAGACAGTCTGAGAAGATAACTCTCAATTCAAAGTAGCCTCAAATCAATCTTTATATTGTCTGCAAAGTTTGTGGGCTCCAAAATTTGCCACCGACTCTCGATTAAGAGAGAGTATTATGTGTCAGTCCAATTTTTAGAAGATAGATGAAATAGTAGATAAGACACTACCTAGAGATTTCACCCTCATTTTATGAGAACTTTAGATCTGGTTCCAAGTTTTTTATAGGCGTTGTGGTGAATATTTATATATTTTTACCTTCATCAATCTTTGGAATAGATGAAAACAAAAATATACAAATAAACTTATTGGTGGACACCACGTAGATTCATAGATGTACTTATTAGGGTGATCTGGTACTATATTGAGAAGAGGTGTACTATCTCGAGAGACAGAAGTCACCATCCTACAATGGATCTAATCACCTAATAAGGACTCATAAGGATAATGAGTCTTCTAATGTACTAGAGATTCTTCCCCTATTTTACATAAAAAAGTAAAGTAGGATTTATTTTAAATCGGGTTCGTTAAGTTCCCTATGGGGGCAAGCCCCCATAATTAATTACATCCTAAGGAATGAGATTCCTTAAGAATACTCTCAGTTAAGGTAAATGATCGTTATCTCCAAAGATTTCAAGGATTGGACTATCAATCAATTAGTTATTTTTTAGAAGATCAAATGGGATTGATTAAAAGGAGAGAGTTATTATCAAAACTAAAGGAAGATGAGTAGGGGATGCTCATGATACTAGGAAGTCTAATAATCATCCTAAACTATCCTATGGTTGGGCTTTATAATTTGAAATTGAAGTGATTTACTTATTTGAGTTGGATTTTTATTAGAAATCTAATGCTTATAATTCCACAATACAAGATCATGGAAATGCCTAAGAGGTGAGGATATATGCTTGTAGCTCACAGAGGGAAGAAGAACCTCGGATCCTAAATCTATGGGACTTTAGTGAGGGCCAAAGCACAACCTAAATCTAAGACAAAAGTGGGGATATGATTTACCTCCACAAGAGAGGATAAACCACCCAACTATTGGACTTACAATCGCCTGTAGGTGGCCACCAACTAACTCCTCCTACATTTTTAAATACATGTAGACAAGTCTTATGCTTTTGTAAGATAGCTAAGCTATTATTTATTTAGAAAAAAAGATTAAGTCCTTAAACACACTCGCTAAGAGACTAGATTATGAAGGGTATGAGTAATGACTTAATCTAATGCAAATTTTGTTAAGTTTCATTTTAATTTTTGGACAATTTATTTGACACGGACTATGGGATTCATATGCCTAATGCATGATAAATTGGTTATGGGCCAAAATTAGCAAGAAGGAGGTGTGTTTTCACCATGGCTTTCAAAGGTCAAGCCATATTCTTTGGCAAAGGTGGAAGCCCTCCATAAGCAAGAGTGAAGTAAGATGATTTTATGCATGATGTGAAATATACAACATGCAGCTAAAGGATTGCTAAATCTTTTATCTTGATTTATTTCCTAGGCTTTAGATGAGGTTATGAGTTGTTTAATTTTAATTTTGAGTTGATTAATTGGATAGAAAAATTATTTTTCCCTAAGAGCTTAATCGCATCCAGGTCATTCATCAAACAATGAAGAAACTTGGGATAATCATGCCATCTTAATGCACAAGCTAAACAAACATCAAATAATTTTATAAAGCTAGCGCAAAAGAATAAAAGGCCTTTGTGGTCGGGCTCCACCACACAAACCTGAAAAAAAAGGGCAACCAAACTCTACCCTTATACAACCTGGATTACAAATGAATAATTATAACTTAGAAGGAATTTATGTTATGAAGATCTTCATTCTACATTCTTCTTTCTTCATTTCTTCATTTCTTTCTTTACTTCTTTTGGTTAGTTAGAATGTGGCTTGCTTCAAGGCTTCATATGGTGCATAAGACTTAGTCTTATGACCAATGTTCATTCTAATTCCCCCATAAATTTCATTCCAAATCTTAATTATAAAAGTACATGAAAATGGAAAAAGTAAACTAACTAAAACCTGCAAAATAGAGATTAGCTAAATATACCACACAAACCAAGAATGTATATGAATAACTTGGACTTAGCTCTCCACACATGGGTAACCAAGTCCACGTGTCCTAATTTGGATTATGCTTATGGATATAAGCAACTTGCACAGCAAAAGCATTTATATTTTTTTTATTTCAACGCCCCTTAAGCACAATCCCCTATAGAAGACATGATTAGGTTAATATCGCTATACCATCTAGTCTACGCACATACACCCTAACATCCAGTCTAAAACATTACATCATAAAATAAAATTAGGCATCAAACCATGCATCACTAACATAGAGCTAGAAATGGTGACTTAGCCTAATGAGTGTTCCATGTAAGGCCTATGTGGTATGTCTTAGCTAGGCTTTAATGTTAGAGTTTTCAAAATGTGAGAGTTTCAACTTAGAGGGGTCATTTCATTTTAAGTGATTTAGTTGATTTGTCAATTTTATTTGATGCTTTGATTTAGTTTGAATGAACCTACACTTAGTTACTAAGTGTTGTAAAGAGAAGAAAAGAGAGGAGAACTTCTCTTTCACCCCTACCTTAAGTAATTTCTAAAGTAGATTCATTAGTGATTTTTTTCAGTGAATGTTTTATGATGTGTTTTAGTTGACCCTAAGTTTAGATTTACTCTTAAATTAACCCATTCAATAAGAAATACATTTTAGGATTAATTAAGGTAAATTACTACCACATAACACACAATCATTTATTTCTTTTCAACATGTATACCATGCATATGAATGATCCTAAGCATACCTATAAATGTAATACAAAACTTTATCACACTTTGATGATGAATGCTAAGAGATGTTATTTAAGAATATTTTGGATGTTTCATGAATGCACAATTTTGTTTAAGTAGACAGAGGGACTCTTTTATCCATTAATCAAATGCACATTTACATGTATGGAAGACATAAGTGAGTATGATGCCATTATTTTCTACACCAAGGGTGTAAGGTACAAGACCTACTTGGGGCTACTTAAAGCCTCGCAACCCGATGTCTATACTAATATACCACTTTTCTTAAATACATGTGCATGTACAAAGAAATAAATGAATGAAGAATCATGCAAAAGATTTTTGTATTTGATTTGGTTATGCAATTTATATGTGTAAATGTGAAGATCCTTCTTAAGTCATAACATAGAAGTGCATAAGAATGGATTTAAGCAAGTGTTATGTTTTTTTCAAATGAACTATGCAATTTGCAAATCCTATCCAAATCCATGTTAAGAGAAGAGAAGGAAAATCACAAGAAGCCAAGCATGTATATGAATAATTTATAACAACACATGGTAATAGTCCACTTTAATTTGGATTATGCTTATAGCAATCATAACAAAAGCATTTGTATATTTTTATTACAGCACCCTTTAAGCACAATCCTCTGTAGAAGACATGATTAGGCTAATAAACCTACAATCAGTATTACATAACATGATTTAAAACTTTACATCATAAAATAAAATGCATCAAACCATGCATAACATAGAGCTAGAAATGGTAACTTAGCTAATGTGTTGCCATGTAAGGCTTATGTGGTATGTCTTAAATTTAGGCTTTAAGGTTAGATTTTTTCTATGTGAGAAATTCAACTTAGGGGTAGTTTCATTTTAAGTGATTTAGTTGATTTGTGAATTTTATTTGGTGCTTTGATTTAGTTTGAATGAACCTACACTTAGTTATTAAGTGTTGTAAAGAGAAGAAAAGAAGAGAACTTCTCTTTATATTAAGTAATTTCTTAGGTAGATTCATTAGTGATTTTCTTTAGTGAATGTTTTTTTATGTGTTTTAGTTGACCCTATGTTTAGATTTACTCTTAAATAAACCCATTCAATAAGAAAAGACATCTTAGGATTAATTAGGTCTTATCACATAACACACATATTTATTTCTTTTCAACATGTATACCATGCATATGAATGATCTCATACCTATGTGTAATGCACTTCTTTGATGATGAATGCTAAGAGGTATTGTTTAAAAATTTTTGATGTTTAATGAATGCTTGATTTTGTTTAAGTAGAAAGAGGGACTCTTTTATCCATTAATCAACACATTTACATGTATAAAAGACATAAATTAGTATGATTTTCTACACTAGGGGTGTAAGGTATAAGACCTACTTGGGGCTACTTAAAGCCTCGCAATCTCAGGATGTCTAGACTAATATATCACTTTTCTTAAATACATGTGCATGTATAAAGAAATAAATGAATGAAGAATCATGCAAAAGATTTTTGTATTTGATTTGGTTATGCAATTTATATGTGTAAATGTGAAGATCCTTCTTAAGTCATAACATAAAGTGTATAGAATGGATTAAGCAAGTGTTATGTTCTTTTCAAATGAACTATACTCTTTGCAAATCATATCCAAATCCATGTTAAGAGAAGAGAAAGAAAATCACATGAAGCACATCTTATATTATAATCACATGCAAACTTATAAGTACTTATAAGTAGCATACCTTCATTTATAATCTTTGATTTGTAGGTTTTGAAATCATATGCTTATAAGTAGCATACCTTCATTGATAATAGCTACTCATATTCTTATTTTAGCCAAAACATGCAATTTTCCATAAAGAAAACATTCCTTTTAATTTGATTTTAAAAGATATGAATGCATGAATTTATATGGCAAACAATCGTTTAACATGCTTGGAAAGAAATAAAGTGATGTAAGCATATGATTTCATTCATACTAATTAATTCCTAAGGACAATCCTATAAGATAAGATTATTGAAAGTGAATCAAAATTGCTTAAATAGACTTTTATTTTGTTTTGAATTTGATTTGATTTGGGATTTGTTAAAAGGGTTTGCTGGTCCTAACACATTTCCCACATGTGTAGGTTGGAGTAGTTTAATTTTAGAACCATTAGATTGATTTTTATATTTTTTTAGATTAAGGTATAAATTAAATCCATTAATTACCCCTTACTTACACCACTTTAACATAATTAATCTAATAATTATGAGCCAACATATGATATGCAACCACATGAAATTTAAATCAGTAATGATCTTAAGAAAGAAAGGGGCCTAATGCAATTGGTTAACAATTATTGATTAATTAAGCTAAAAGGTTTAATTAAGTACTTTCATAACCCTTCCCACATATGTGAGTTGGATTTGATTTCCTTGAACTTACCTTAGGCTGTTGAACACCTAAGGATTTACTAAGAGATTGATTAAGTATCTAGATTAATTTTCTTTATTTTTGAGTTAGGTTAAATAAGCTATTTAGTGAAGTAATTAAATCATTAATCAATTTACAAATTAATTAAGTCTTTATCCAAATGAATTAGACTTAGGGGAAAAGATTTGGAAAAGGAATCCTAATCTCATTCCCTAAGTCTATCGACTATTTCAAGATGATTAACAAGCTTAATTGAATTTATCACCATTTAATATGAATTAATCATTTAATTGATTGGAGTAATTAGAGATGAAACAAGCAATTACCTAGATTAACCCAATAATAAATTCCAAGAAAATCATGGGAGGCCGAGGTCATCCCACTAAACATGTCTGAGAAACTTGGAATTAATTAATAGGGAGTAATTAGGGTTATTAAGTTTTTAATTAAACCTTAATTAAGGAAATTTCACTATTCAAAATTAATTAGAAATAATTTTATTGGATTTCCCTTTGAATTATCTTTGAAATGAAGTTGAGTTTGCATTTTTTTGGATTTTTCTACATTTAGTTATTAATTTATGTAGTTTTTATGATTAATAGGTTATTAAATACTCTAATTAATTTTACGGTGTAGTGGGATGGTGTTATTGCTTTGGTGGCGTGGATTGGTTATTTAAGTTATCAATCATGTTAGCCGTGACATGGCTTTCCTGGGGTTGTCCAATCAAGGATCGTACGGTCAAGATTAAACCCATAGTTATAAAGGGATTAAATCAAAGGATCTATGGGATTATGGAATTCATCCAAAATATGTGGGATGGTCCATGGTCATCACTTTGAGAGATCGTCCATCCTCCATGGCTTGATACAAGTTCACTTGAGCTTGGATAAGGTTGGGATTCAACCCACACCATCTAGAAGCATAGAGAAGAAGATTAAATAGTGGAATTTCAATGGGATTACAATTCCCTTCACAAAGGACCAAAGAATTTTCAACAAGCTCGTTTTGAAGGTACACAGGCTATCAAGACATTTGATGGTGGAGGTAGCTTTGTCAGTGGAGATGAAGCCCTTTGAAGGTTTCAAGTGCATGAAGTGGATCTTCCAATTGACCAAGTCAATAGATTTACTTCAATCAATTCTCCCTTCTGGCTTGGATGTGGGATTTTCTTGGTGAACTTGGTTGGTGATGGTGCTTGCAAGAGCAATTTAAATTTGATTGAGAATCGAGGGGAGTGGAACTCTCCCTCACCTCCCATATTTTGGCTTTGAGGAAATCCCAGAAGGGGAAGTTGGCATGAGATTAAGAATGATTAGGGAAGCTTGTGGGTGCTTTCCTTTGATCCTCTAAGCTCAATCAAATGCCATAGACTTGGTTTGAGTGGAAATGAGGGGGAGTATATCTCCCCCTACTTAGATTAGATGGCTGAGAGCCTCTTTATCATTTTGATCAAATTGAAAAGATTGATTGGGTTATTTTGGTTGTTAGGAGTGCCATGTGCTTTGGTTTTGGTCGAGGAGTTGAAGTGTGGAGGTGCACATGTGTTAAATGAGTGTAGGAGGGATTCCAAGTGGAGAATTTTGAGTTAAGTGTTCAGTTTTAGCCTTGGGTTATGTTTGGTGACACCCATTGGGTCATTGCACCATCTCCTTTGGTGTCTAAATGGACCCTTAGGGATGCCAAATGGTCTTGAGTTGATAAATTCATTCCAAGTGAATTTGATCATATTTACTGACCTAGGGTAAAATGGTCATTTGGCTTTGATTTTGATTTGGGCATTTTGATTGGAAAATAGGTTGTACCAATTTTCAATAAATTTGGAGTTTAGTTGATATGATTTGGCTCAAGTTATTTAGTCAAATGGGTCAACTTGATCAAATTACAATTGATCAAATTGGGTCAAACCAAGGGTTAGGTCAAGTTCATATGAACATTTGAAATATTTTGGTATCATTAGTTGGTTCAATTTGATTTATATTTTATTTTGGTTCATTTGAGTTCACTTAGGTCAAATGGGCTAAATTTCTCAATTTGACCTATTTGACCCAATTAGGTTAAATCACGGGTTCATTTAGGTTTGGTTGGTCATTTGAAATGTATTGCAAGCTTTGGTTTTAATCAATTTTGGTTTCGTTTGATTTGAACTTTTAGGTCAAGTTGGGTTCATGATCAATTGGGCTAGGTTGGGTTTAGTTAGGCTATTGAGGCTTTGGCTAAGTTCAACAAGTGATTTAGAATAAATTTGACCCATTGGTTGTGATCAATTTGGCTTAGATCAAGATTTGACCCATTTTGGCCTTTTAAGTCAAGTTGGGTCAACTTGGGTCAAGTGGCCAATTTGGCTTGGTTTGACTCAATTGATGGCTTGATCATGTTCAATCATTGATTATGGATTGATTTAGATTAATGGTTTCAATCAATTTGGCCAATAGTGGATTTTGGCTAGTTTGGGTTTCATTTTGGTTAATTGTTGACTTGGTCAATGATTAGGTTTGACTTGGTTTGACCCAATTTAGGTGATTGATCATCCCATGATGATTGTTGCTCATAATATGAGGCTTAGGTGGGCTTAGTTCAATCCAATTTGGGTTGGATTAGAATTTGGCTCAAAAAGGTGCTTTAGGTCACTTTGGGTTAAGTGAGCCTAAAGGTGACTTGATCAAGGCATGATTAGGTTTGGTTGAACTCACATATGGACTTATGATTGAGATATCAAAGTGATTTGGAGTCAAATGAGTTTTGGTTCATTTGATAATTTCAAGTCAAAAGGGTGAACATGGGTTTGACTTGGGTTAGCTTGATTTTGGTTTGGTGATTGAGTTTGTGTTTATATTTGTATTCATGATTGAAGGATTGATTGAATCATGAAGAAAACCCAAGGATTTAGATTGATTTGAGTTTGATTTGACTAAGTTCAAGAATTTGACTTGAAAAAGCATAGGTTGGATTTTGGTTGGATTTGGATTTGAGTTTTGTATTTGGCTTTGGTTATATGGATTCATATTCCATTTATATTTGTGAATATAAATAAAAATATAAATGGATTATGAGAAAATCTCTTGAGCTTGAAGTGATTTGGATTTGATTTGAGCTAAGTTCATAAGATGTAATCAAAGTGACTTAGAAAAGATTTTTGGATTTGGTCTTGAGTTTTGGATTTAGTTTTGGTTATTTGAATTTATATTTCATTTATATTTATGAATATAAATGAGCATATTTTTGGGTTGAAAGAAAATCTTTTGAATTTGATGTGATTTGGATTTTTGGAATTGATTTGAATGATTTGAGAAAAATCATTTAAGTTGGAATTTGATTTGAATTTTGATTTGGAATTGATTTTGGTTTGAAATTGATTTGAAAAGGAAGATTTGGTTCAATCTATAAGGTAGACATGTCATCCTATTACCCTAAGGCTAACCTATTCTCTAACTCTTCTAAGTCTCAAGGATTAGGTCAAGTGTTCACCTAATCCCACAAGTGTCTTAAGATTGAGGAACTCTTGCATCTAGAGTCTATGCAGATGGAGAAGTTGAGAACTCACTCCAAAGTGAGGAACAAAGAACCCAATAGGTGTGGTGGATAAGGCATACCACATGTGATGTGTGAAATGATCAATAACATTTGAATTGCAAACACTAATGAAAGCGAACTACTCTAACTCAGGTGTAGAAAGAATCAAAGCTTAATGACCTGCAATGCTATCTACAAGAGAGTGAAGGAGGAATTTAGGGTGAGTGTGTGAACCTTCCTTGGAAAAGGTTCAAGTCATCCATTGAGGATGATTTGATTTATTTGCATCTTAGGGATTTGATTTGTTTGTTTAAGATTTGGTGCTCCACCGGGAATGAAAATGTGAACTCTCCACTAGGGGAGCAAGTTCAAGTCATCCACCACAGGTAAGAGGTTGTGAAATCCGGTGAGGGATTAGAATTCGTGATCCGCTAGGGATGAAAATGTGAACTCTCCACTAGGGGAGCAAGTTCAAGTTGGATTGAATTGTTCCCGGGGAGCTGGAAGATTTGCATCTCAGGAGGCGAATTTGTTTGTTTGGTTGAATCTAATGAGGGAGGTTGATTGAATTTGTTTTGTTTGTCTAGTTGACTCCACTGAGGGAGGAGGGTTGATTTTGTTTCAGATTTTAAATTTTAGATTTTTTGAGATGGACCCTGTCGATTTACGATGGATCATACTGAGAAGGAGCTTATATCAGCATAGATCTATCTCAGATTTACCAATCCAAAGAGGTAGTCTACAAACCACATAGTAGGACTATCCAACCAAAGGGGTTGCCTTTCGATTTGCAACGACTAATTCAGGGAAGAAAGCATGGGGACTCACTTCTTCCTACACAAAAGATCGCTGGGGTGACACATTAGCTAGGTAGCATGTTAACCTGACCTAAGGCTAACTACTGAGTGAATGTCACTAGGGGACCTAAATCAGTTCAAAGATAGTCAAAGTTAATTTTATTTTTGATTATATTTGATGAATCCCTTCGATTTGTGATGGACTACACTAAGTAGTTAGGTGTTGGCCTTTGGCCTCGATTTTATCCAAAGGAGTAGTTTCTACAGGGGAGAACTATCCAACCAAATGGGTTCCTTTCAGTTTACAGTGGTTAATTCAGAGAAGAAAGCACATTGACTCACATCATTCCAGAATAAGAGACCATTGGGGTGACATATTAGCAAGGTAACATGTCAACCCGACCTAGGGCTGCCCGTCGGTTTGTGACAGTCTTGCTAGAAAGAATGCATAGTAAATTTATATCTTCTAGAGCGGAATGACTACCAGGGTAACCTATTTATGGCAAATAGATTGAACCCGACCTAAGGGAGATTCAGAGAGTCTTCACGGGGACTTATCTTTACTCAAGAAGCGGCAATTCTATAGAGTTTTCTGACAGCGTAAGATAGGATGCCTACTTGGAAAAGGGGCCACTAGGGGCTTGAGTTCCTAATCCACAAATAAATTAAATTATTTTATTTTGTTTGTTTATTTATCATGGACCCTGTTGGTTTACGAGGGATCATACTGAGAAGGAGCTTATAAGCTAGACTATCTAGTTCTTGAACTAAGAAAATCTGCATCCATTGAACAAATTCTCCAACCACAGAGGTGGCTACTAGGAAAGAGGGACTGTCTAATCCAAGAGTAACTCAGGTAGTGTCTAAATGGGGTAGCAAATGACATGATCCAAGTAGAGTGCCTGTAGGGAATATGACCACTAAGGGTTTTATCTAAAACCATGGAGAAGAAAATATCTATAAGTATTTGGTGTCCAACTTAAGGAGAAAGCTCGGGGACTCACATCTACCAAGAGGGGTGTATCCATCGAGTGAGTAGCTGTCAGCATAACGAACATCAAACAACCTCAGGTGCTTGTAGGTTTGCAACAATCAATATAGGAAGAAAGCATCAGGGACTCACATCTTTCTATGGTATCCAGATAGTCTGTCTTCCATCGATGATTAAGGAGAATTCTTGAGTGAATATGGGGACTTATCCTAGACCTCAAATATACACAACCTAGTTAGTGCATGGTGGCTAGTTCAAGAAGAAAGCATGTAGGCTTACATCCTCTTAGACAAAGTCAAGATGGGGTAGCTTATTGGCTGCGCAGTGAAGTCTACCAAACTAATAAGGTGCTCTTTGGTTTTTAAAGGTCAAGTCAGAAAGAAAGCGTGAAGACTCACATCCTCTAGACAAGTGACCATTGGGGTGACAAACTAGCAAGGTAGCATGTTAGCCTGACCTAGAGCAGCTAATGAGTGAGTGCCACAGGGGGCTTGCTCCCACATTAAAATAACTCGAGACAAAAGATATGGGTTTATTTTTGTTTGTGCTTATGTTAGAGGGAATAGGATGCCTCTCGGGTTCTCTTACACCTACCCTAAAAATGCTGGGGAATTTTAATGAAATGGTGCCATGAATGGCGGTTGAAATCCCACCAAGAAAGGTTGCCGCTTGGGTTTTCTCACACATTACTTAGTTGTGCTAGTCGAAATAGGACACCTCTTGGGTTCTCTTACACCTATTCTAGTACCTCTAGGGATTCGTGTGTAATTTGTGTTCATGTTGTGAAAGAAGGACATGATGCCTCTTGGGTTGTCTCACACCTATCCTAAACATGTAGTGGCAGATTTACAAGCAAGCAAACAATGCTTCGAAAGAAGAGAATATCTTGATGAATTGGAATGAAATTTTTTATGATAAAATTATTTTCAAACATGATTTTATGGGTAATATTTTTTTAAATAGAGCCCATTAATTGGAAGCATTGAGCATTCCCGTTTACAATAAATAAGCTGATAAGATCCTCCCTGGTAGGCCTTCTCTGTGACATAAGGGCCTTCCCAAGTGGGTTCAAACTTGCCTCCCATCTTTCGATGGGCTACAATTAGTCTCCTTAGAACTAAAACAAGTTCTACTTGAGAGGTTTGAGGGAGGATCAGCTTGTTGTGAGCTTGAATCATTTTGGCTTTGTACAACTCAAGGTTCTAGCATGCTTGTAGGTGTCTCTCCTCCAAACCTTTGAGCTCTTCTAACCACAACTTGGCATTTTGCTCTATAGTGATTTTAGTACCCACTGCTATCCTTAGTGATGGGAGCTAGACTTCCAATGGTAGAACGGCTTCAGACTCATATACTAAGGAGAAAGGGGTAGAATGAGTTGGAGTTTTGTATGTGGTGCGGTATGCCCACAAGGCTTCAACTAACTGCTCTCATCCTTTGTCATCGTGTCTTCTTTATTTGAATGAGAGTTTTGTTGAATGCTTCTGTAGGCCATTTGCCACAGGGTAGTAGATGGTGGAGTATCTCCAATCTATTGTGTCTTCGCAAAGATGTTAATCTTGGTATTCAGTATTGAATATCAAAATAATTCAGGCACCCCAACTTATATGCAATATGGTTCCTAAAAGCTGGAGCACATCGGACCTCTAAGTGGGATTGCCTTTGGAAAATTAGCTAAGATGAAGGTGACCTTGGAAGAAGGATCGATGGGACCACAATATGTTTTAAAATGAACATGAGGCTAATGTAGGTGTAGAATGTTGGGTGGTTGATGTAGGACATGTGCAGTGGAATCTCCCAGCCACATTCATGAAGTCATTGAAGCGGTGTATCTAGTCTCTTGATCTTTGCTTTCATCTTGGTGATGCTTCGATAGAATGTACCCGATTTACAATCTTACGAGCTTCATGTTTGTCAAAACAACATTTGATCGAATGGCCATTGTATAAGGTGTCATCTGAGCATAGGAAAGAGCTCTCTCATCGATGGGCTTATGATCTCTTGAGGTAGTTTTAGTCAAGTAATCCATGAATGGTTACCTCCAATCCATCCTCATCCTTTTGACAATGATAACCTCCCCTTCAAGAAAGTCTCGCGTTTTAATCAATAAGGGATAGGACTTGTTTATTTTGGACCCTTGGAATGGACTCATGCTTGCCAATTCTTGAGTTTGGCCAAAGCATTTGCTACAAAATTCTCTCCTCGAGGGACCTTGTAGATGGTGACCTCAAAGATTTGGGCCAATAGCTTCATGGTGTACTCATGGTAGTGATGAAGCTTAAGTTTTAGAACTTTATAGGATCTAGCAATCTGGTTGATGACCTGCTGAGAACCTCGTAGATATTGATGCTTTTGACACACAATATAATGGCTAACTCCAGACCAGCAATCAAATCCTCATACTCAGTTTTGTTGTTGGTGCATGGATTGGAGATATTGTATGAGAATCTCATCACATCACTGTCTAAAGTTAAGAGAACTATTCCTATCCCTGCCATTCCTAGAAGAGTAGATCATGGTTCTTCTCCTTTTTGAAAGAAAGTCACACCATCAAATACATCTCCTAACATCGATTGTCAACCTCCCCTAAGTTCATGATTTGTTCGTCAGGGAGATCATCACTAAGCGAGGAATCAACAGGAAGTGGGTGTGTTGCCAAGAAATCCTCTAGTGCTTGTCCTTTCACTGCACGAAGGGGTACAAATATGATATCAAACTATGAGAGAATCATGGACCATAGTGCCAAATGTCCGAATAACATCGGCGGTGTCATGAGAGACTGTAGTGGATTGATTCTTGAAATCAAATCCACCTATATGTAGTGCAGTAGCTTTTGAGATGCAAAGATTAAAGCTAGGTAGTGTTTCTCAATAGCTAGGTAGTTCGCTTCAGTAGGGATCAAATGATGACTAAGGTAGTAGAGAGAGTTCTCCTTCTTTAGTCATTGGCTTGGGTCAATAAAGCAAGGAGTCCTCAATGATGATGTAGAGGATCAGCGGCTTGCTGGGATAAGAGCTTTTGGCGGTAACTTCACCAAATACTGCTTGATGTCTTCAAAGGGATGCTGACACTTGTCATCCCACTTGAACTTAGCATCCTTCTTGACAAATGTTGAAAATGGATTACATCTCCCCAATAAATTGGAGATAAAGCACCTTAGATACTCCAACTACCCTTGGAATGATCTGAGTTGTGTTAGGCTTTTAGGGGTGGCATTTCTAAGATGGCTTTCATCTTTTTGGGTCTATTTCTATTCCCTGGTGTCAGACAACAAACCCAAGGAACTTCCCCAAAGCTACTCGGAATGCACACTTCAAGGGGTTCATTTTGAGGTTGAATTCTTAACTTTCATACTCTCAAGTCAGAGATGCTTTTTTTCTTTGCTTTTGACTACTAGATCATCAACATTGCATTCAACTTGATGATGAATGAGTTCATTGAAGATTTTAGTCATGGCCCGTTGGTATGTAGCACCAATATTTTTAAGGCCAAAAGGCATGACCTTATAACAATAGATTTCGATCGGGGTTCGAAAAGTAGTGTTTCTTTTATCCTCGGGGGCCATCTTGATTTAGGTGTAGCCAAACAACCCATCCATACAGGAGAATACTGTATGAGATGAGGCGATGTCCACCATTAATTCTGGTATATGAAGAGAAAATTCATCCTTAGGACATGCCTTATTTAAGTCCCTAAAATTGACACATATGTGAATTTGGCTATTCTTCTTCTTAACTGGCACGACACTGGCTAACTAGGTAGGATATTTTTTCTCCCTGATGAAGCCAACATCGATCAGTTTCTTGACTTTAGAAATGACATGTTGTTTGATTTCTAATAGCATGAGTCTAGGAGCTTGCTTGATAGAGTTAGTGCTAGGGTCTATTGCTAGTTTGTATACTGCTACGTTAAGAGAAAATTCGGGTATTTCTTCATAACTCCATGCAAAGAAATCCTTAAACTCAGTTAATAGCCTAACTAAGTCATTAGTTTCTTCTTCATTCAGTAGGGAACTGATGTATGTTAGGTGTGAATTTTCTTCCGTCCTGAGGTTGATTTCATTAAGCTTGTCAATTGTTGAATAGATTTCTTCTTCAAATTTTGGAGGCCCATCTTTGATTTGAAGATCATCCGGATCATCTGAAGTTTCTAAACACACATTCTCATAAGAGTTAGTGTGATTTGAGAAGAACCTATCATGCTCTTAATGATTAGTGACAACTAAGTAGTAATCATCATCGTCGGCTAGACCCACTGTACTGAATCCTAGTCCTGATCTCAATTTTGTATCCCTGCCTTTGTTGCTCCATAGCTTCTCAAAATATTTTAACCTGTGCTTGGATCATGTATAAGGAATCAAACCTTTCTTTGTAAGATTAAGAACACAAGACGAGTACCAATCAAAAGATAATTTCATTAAATCTTTATATGAATTATCCTTAAGTTCTACATCCGCTTTTGGACTTGAGGATGATGATCCCAATATAAATCTCTTTAGCTTAACATCCATGAAAGACCTGGGGGCGTCCTTAACTATTAATCCTTCAGCTTTTTGAGAGGAAAGTGAGTTTAGAGCTAAAGTTTCCAACTATTTCCTGATGGTTTTACATAATTGTGATTCGAATATATTCATGCTTTGCTTGGAGGCATGGACTTTATCACTGTTTGGCTCGATTGCCACCTCTAATGAAACCCGTTGAGAGGGGTTGGCTGGTATGCTAATCACATGAGACTCATCCTCCTAGCTAGATTCCAAGTCTATGTGAATAGTAGGAGTACTCCTGTGAACTGGAACATAGCCCTGGTGGCGCCAACCAGTCTTACTCGGAATTGCTTCTATGCGCCTATCTTTGCACAGTGGAGGCTGGTCATTCTACCCATATGTCCATATGGTGGGACGAACTGTGGATGGAATGTGACATGCGGCTCTACTTCTTCCTTGGTGTCCCTTTCTTGCGCACTTGGACTTTCCTTTTTCTTTTCTTTTTCTTTTTCTTTTTCTTCTATTTCTTTTTCTTTTGTATTTGAATTTTGACCAAGTTCATGAGAATAGATATTTTGGTTTTGAGAAAGATAGTAGGTTGCATCTTCATATATCTCGACCTCTCTAACTAAAAATGACTTTTCATCTCCTTTGACACAGTATTCAATTCCATCCTTTTAGAACTTGATGTACTAATGAAGGGAGGATGTAATCATCTTGTTCTAGTGTATCCAAGGCCTACCAAGCAAAGTAGTGAATGAAGTGTTCAAATCAATTATATAGAACTTGGCTTCAGTCTTCTAATCACCTATTTCCAAAAGTAAAACACTATGGAGCCTGAAGCCATCTCGCCTTGTCCATTGAATCCTCTCAACATCATCCAATCTCCTTGGAGTGTACAAATGTCAATCTTCAAATAGCTTAGAGTCTTTAGACTCATAATTTTCATCGATGCACCTAGATCAACCAAAAACCTAGAGAGTGCGAATCGCCTCCCAATATGATGTAGGGGATGGTTGTGTTCCATGTACTCCAGAAGAAGGTCTTCATCTATGAATGTGACTCCTTGAGCTTCTCTTGCATAATGTGCCTCCTCTCTAATAGTGGTTGGCTGAGCTAAGCATATCTCTAGATTAAGAAGAGCCTTGATTAATGATTCCCTCATCTCTTTGGATAAGATAAGGGAATCATAAATGCTTAACTTAGTTGGCTTTCTTAGGTGAGCGAGGACATTATAATAAACTTTAGGTTGATCATCTATAAGCATATCCATGAGCAGAGCATCTTGTGGAGGGGCTTCTTGCTTACTGGTACCAATAACTTATTTTCCCTTAACTTGAGGTGCTTCCCTAGGAGGTAGAACCTTGCCACTATGAAGGTTGACTTCGGTGATCTCTTATGGCAGTTTAGTGGTAGATTCTACCTGCTCATCAGGCTCACATAAGCTTCTCCTATAGGACCCTCGAAATTGAATGATTCCTAATCTTTCTCAAGAGGGGAACCCATGTTATTCAGAGAAGGAAAGTCCATCTCTGAATCAGAAAAGGAAAGATTAAAGTTATTATAATTATTATTTAGACTTGAAGAGTTTTCTATGAGAGTAAAATTGGACAACTTATCAGAAGTGACACAGATGTAATTCAAACTAGCTTTATTCCTTAATTTCTTGGATTTTGAAGGAGGTACATAGTAAAAATCTAGCAAAGTAAGTGGGGTGAGGGATTTGATGCCCTCATCCGCTATAAGATTACTAAGAAGAGCTAGCTAAAGTAGAAGTGCGATTGAGTAGCTTCGGTGGAATGGAGGCTGGGCTCACTAGTTGTGTTGGCTTCTAGGCTGGCATGGGCTGTACTCTTCTTGAGCTCCACCTTCCCTAAGTTGTCTGTGGTAACTTACGAATCTTCCTTGATGTTGGAGGTTCAATCTACCTCAGGCACTTGCAAGGAAAGTTTCTTGATTTTTAATACAATCTTTTTAGAGGTTTGAGATAAGGTGATATCACAACCTTCTTTGGTTTTGAGAGAATCGTAAGTATTCTAAAGATTATCCTAACAGAACTAGATGGTTGTTCCACAAGGTATTTCTTTGGGATAACTATGGCACCTGTCTTATAGCTAAGCTCAAGCCAGTCCTTGAATATAAAGCAATCCTTCAAAACATGGCCTAGCATGCGGTGGTAGGAGCAAAAGTTAGGATCATTACTCTTGTTGACTTTCTCTAGCTTTCTAGGCTTGGGTAGCTAAAAATTAGGTTTTTTTAAGAGGTTCTTAAAGATTTTCCTGACTACCTCTCTCTTAAATGAATAAGGTTTGTTTAGTTTATCCAAAAGAGTAGGTGGATGGTAGCTACATGGTGGCGGGTATGTGTACCGCTACTGAGGATGTGGCTATGGAGGAGGATGTGAAGGTCGTGGGACTGCTGTGGTGGCATGTAGGATGGCCTAGGTGGTGGTAGAGAATGTGGAAGTGATGGTTGTGGAGCATGAGTTCTCTCATATTGCTCTCTGGTCGGCTGCTTCCCCTTGTCCATTATTGTTATTACCTCTAGCTTCTTCTCATATATCTTCTACGGCTTTGGCTTTGATGGTTGATCCTGAAAAGGCAACTATTTGGCCTCTCCTTATAGACTAGCCTCTTTGTTGATTAGTTTCTCAAATGTCTTGATGGTAAAACCTTTGAGCATGAAGGCGACGAGACCATGAATATTCTTTAGTAGAATTTTAATGGCATGCTGTTTAGACCACTGTGGTTTGCATTTCATACTCAAATTATGTCATCTAAGAATATAGTCAACAAGGGACTCACCAGGGTGTTGTTGGGCTACAACGAGATCACCCACATTCACCCTTTACTGAGCTATGACAAACCTCTTAATGAAGAGTTGCTCCAACTCAGCAAAAGTCTTCACTGAACTGTTGGGGAGTTCAACATACCATTCAAAGGCTATACGTGCTAACATGCTAATAAAAAGATGAAATAGTAATGCATCATTGCCACCAGCGTTGCAATAGCTGGCCCTAAAATGCGTTATATGCTGGTGTGGGTTCCTACTGCCATCAAAGCTCTTGAAAGAAGGTGGCACAAAACCCTTAGTATATTGGATGGCATCAAATTCCTTTGGGTTGGGTCTACCCTTTGGAACCGATGATCCTCCTCGGGCTTGCGCCAATGCTTCTCTCACCTACTGCTCAACCATGAGTTTAATATCATTTTCTTGTATGGAGGTACTATCCACTACCTTCCTATACAAGTTGGTGCTCCCCTGCTCCACTGGAGGTGAAGTCTTGGCTTGATCCAAGACATGCAATAACTCAGGCTGACCGATCTTTGCAATAGTAGGATGCACTGCTGGGGAATTATTCTGAATTTCCAAAATCACTGCTAGCAAATCTTCAAGCCTCTTTCCCATTTTGTCAATTTATTCATCCTTTAATTTTAGTTACTGAAGGAGGAGTTGGGTTGAGTAGGTTGTATCATCCCTCTCGGCCATAACACCTTCCAAACTCTGCTGATCTCGAAGGAGGGAGCACGTGGTATCAACCATATGCACCTCTACTGAATCCTCCAACATGCCATCTTCATTAGGATCAAAGCTGACTTTTTCTTCCTTTAAGTTAGACTAGGCATACCTTAGAATCTCCTCCTTCTCTACGAGATAGTGGGCTACAATATCATCTAAGGAATGATCCAATTGCGTGGGCACAAATGATCGTAGCTGATCAGTGGTGGGATACCTATCATGAATAGAGAGACATCTAACCTCCCCTATGGAGAACTAATTTTGTGAGGACTACGCTCACTAGAGGATACATGCTTCTGAATGTCACTAGATCTGGGTGGAGTGGTACTCTTGGGAGGATTTATAGCCATAGAGATAATGGTATTGTCTTCTTTCCCCTCTATTGTTGTTGATATTTCCACTATCTGTTGCGGTGGTGGTGGTGATGGCATGAATACTATGCTCTGAAGTCACCATTCCCTCTTTACCATAACTTGGGTAGGAGGTCAAGTAGGAAAGCTCAGCCTCACCTCAGTCAGCAATGTAGATGAAAAGGGATCTCTTGGTCGTAGCTGGATCATCATGGGGGTTCTTTTTCTCACGGATCTTTGGCCTTTTGATGGAACTATGGATGATGGAACTTGTATTGGAGATGGTGGTCATGGGTAGAGTGGTGTGGTGGAGGCACCGACTCTTTCGTGAGCTCCTCTCCCATGGTGAGTACCCTCAATACAATATTATGATGACCGGCAGGTATGCGTCGATCAAGAAAATCTACACCTCTGTACCTTTGCCTCTCTCGGTTAGTAACCTGTACAGATACATGGGCTTCCCTAGCCCTATCCTGTCTGATTTGCTCGCCTACACTACGAGGGATGATAGATCGTACATCAAATTGGTCCCCAGACATTGACCGTCTGTAAGCCCCACCAACTTGATGTAGAATTGATCTAAAACTCCTCTATCTCGATAGGAGCCTCATCATCTTGTGGGAGGTGACACTATAAACCTTTTAAGATCTTCCTCTCCATCAGATTCAGAGAGAGGATGGAACTTGTTCTCTATGATCAGAGGAGAAACCATCCTGGATAACTCCTCATTGTAGCCTGAGAGACTGCCTCCAAATCCTTAGTTATGTGTTCATGATGTCGCATGATCTTATGGCATCGGTTGCGGTGCTGGGTCATGGTAGGAGGAGCATCATGGGAACTAGACTCTATCTCAAAGTGGGGAGACTACGAAGATGATAGCCTTCCCTTGGAAGGCTAGTGGCAGTATTAGCCCGTGTTGGGGTAAACAAGAACCAGAATGCAGCAGTCAAGCTACTCTGAGACTAGCAGCCTTCCTCTTGATGAGAGAAACTCACGAATCACGGCATCTCATGACAATGGTTTCTGTCACCACACTCTTGCTAATGGTTGTGAGGGCTGCCCCCTCACAAGTTATCCTAGCCCCTTTAAATCCTCAACCGAAGTGAATGAGATGGGCGAAGTCAGTCTATGGGAGGCTGGCCCGATCCAAGGCCAAATTAATCCCAAAAGGAAATGTGAAGACATGCTTCTGAGCTTCCATTTGAATTGAACTAAACTGAACTAAACTTGAGAGAAATTGACTGAAACTGAGTTGGAATTTTGCATTTTTGGAAAATAAACTTGAATAAGATTTATGTTTTTGCTAACTTTTTTGAATTTTGATTTAGAATTTGAACCCACACTCAATAATTTGAATATGTTAAATGGGGCTCATTGATTTTGAGAGAGATTTTTGAATGGATTGGAAAGGAGATTTTTGAGTTTAGAACCCATTTTCAATAAATTTGTGTATGTTGAAAATGGGTACAAAACTATTTTGAAGGAATTTTTTATGCTTCCATTGGTTCATATTTGAATTTGATTCTTTTATGTTTGGATACTCTTCATTTAACAAATTTGAGCATGTTAAATGGAGGATCAATTGATTTTGTTTTGATTTTTGATTTTAGAATTTACTCACCTAGCAAATTTGGGTATGCTAGATGAGGTGTTTGAAAAGAATTTTATTCTTTTCTTGTTTGCTCATGATGTAAATCATGTGTGAATTTGGAAGTGAAATCTTTACTTAGCAAATTTGTTATATTAAATGAAGTCCAAATCTAATTTGATTTTGATTTTAAAAATGAGATCTTTACTTAGCAAATTTGGGTATGCTAAATAAAGCCCCAAATGTGTTTGGTTTTGTTTTGATTTTTGAAAAGAGATCTCTACTTAGCAAATTTATGTATGCTAAATAGGAGAATCCAAATGTTCTTTGGTTTATTTTTGATTTGAAAAGAGAATATTTACTTAGCAAATTTGGGTATGCTAAATAAAGTCCATGTGTTTTGTTTTTGTTTGGATTTTTGAAAAAGAGGATCTTTACTTAGCAAATTTGTGTATGCTAAATAAGTGAATCCAAATGTGTTTAATTTTTGTGATTTTGAAAAGAGGATCTTTACATAGTAAATTTGGGCATGCTAAATAAGAGAATCCAAATGTGTTTAATTTTTGTGATTTTGAAAAGAGGATCTTTACTTAGCAAATTTGGATATGCTAAATAAAGAATCCAAATGTGTTTAAATTTTGTATTTTTGAAAAGAGGATCTTTACTTAGCAAATTTGGGTATGTTAAATAAAGAATCCAATTGTGCTTAATTTTTGTGTTTTTGAAAAGAGGATCTTTACTTAGCAAATTTGGGTATGCTAAATAAGAGAATGCAAGTGTGTTTAATTTTTGTGAATTTGAAAAGAGGATCTTTACTTAGCAAATTTGGGTATGCTAAATAAGAGAATCCAAGTGTGTTTTGTTTGGTTTTAATTTGAAAGAGGATCTTTACTTAGAAAATTTGGGTATGCTAAATAAAAGAATCCAAGTGTGTTTTGTATTAGTTTTGATTTTAAAAGAGGATCGTTACTTAGCAAATTTGGGTATGCTAAATAAAGGATCTAAATGTGTTTAATTTTTGTGATTTTGAAAAGAGAATCTTTACTTAGCAAATTTGGGAATGCTAAATAAAGAATCCAAATGTGTTTGATTTTGAAAAGATGATCTTTACTTAGCAATTTTGGGTATGCTAAATAAAGAATCCAAATGTGTTTGATTTTTATGATTTTTAAAAGAGGATCCTTACTTAGCAAATTTGGGTATGTTAAATAAGAGAATCCAAGTGTGTTTGGTTTTGATTTTGATTTGAAAAGAGGATATTTACTTAACAAATTTGGGTATGCTAAATAAAAGAATCCAAACATGTTTGATTTTTGTGATTTTGAAAAGAGGATCTTTACTTAGCAAATTTGGGCATGCTAAATAAAGAATCCAAATGTGTTTGATTTTTGTGTTTTAATTTTTGAAAAGAGGAGTTTACATTTGACAAATGTGGTATTTTAAATAGAATCCAAATTATTTTTCTTTTTGAAAAGTGATACTCTCATTTGACAAATTTGAGTATGTCAAATGGAATTCTGATATATTTTGATTTTTATGATATTTGCAAAGTAGATTTCTATTTAACAAATTTGGGTATGTAAAAAAAATGGAAGTCAATTTTGTTTCATGTTTCAAAGATGAAGTCTTTTGTGTGTGACTTACTGCTTTTTGAAAGGATAGAAAATCCCACTTAACACATGTAGAATGTGTTGAGTGGAGTTTCAAATGGTGTGATTTCGCTTGAAGGTAAAGCCTTCATTCAATAAGTTTGGGTATATTGAATGAAGAGTCTTATCTTCAAGTTTGTAATTTTTGAAAATGGGTGAAACTCTAACTTCAACATATGTAAGATATATTGAAATAGAGTTTCAATTTTACGATGTTATTTTATTTGGAAATGAAATCTTCATTCAATAAATTTGGATATATTAAATGAGGATATTCATTTTCAAATATGTGCTTTTTGAAAAGATGATTCTGATTTTATCTTGGAAATGAAATCTTTATTTAATAAATTTGGGTATATTGAATGAGGATGTTCACTTGTGATTTTTGAAAGATGATTTTGGTTTTATTTGGAAATGAAATCTTCATTCAATAAATTTAAGTATATTGAATGAGCATGTTCATAAGTGCTTTTTGAAAGGATGAGTTTGATTTTTATTGGAAATAAAATCTTCATTCAATAAATTTAGGTATATTGAATGGAGATGTTCATAAGTGCTTTTT
Organism: Cymbidium sinense; assembly: GCA_021442155.1. NCBI lineage: Eukaryota > Viridiplantae > Streptophyta > Magnoliopsida > Asparagales > Orchidaceae > Cymbidium > Cymbidium sinense. Next base: position 66,683,818 of record CM038229.1, read on the forward strand.
GAAAGGATGGTTTTGATTTTTATTAGAAATGAAATCTTCATTCAATAAAATTGGGTATATTGAATAGAGATGTTCATTAGTGCTTTTTGAAAAGATGATTTTGCTTTTTTTTTTTTTGAAAGATCCTACATGTAACAATCTTGAAGATTGTTACATGAGGTTAAGCTATATGTGTTTTGTGAAGCTTTTTGTGTAAATATTTTTATTGTGTGAATTTTGGAAAAGTGCTTTCGAAAAAGCTATATTTTTATGAAGGATTTATTTTTCTTTATCTTTGGAATAAACTTAACCTCACCATAGAGATGGTAACGAAAAGGACTTTAATTGTTCATTTTCTTAAATTTTATTTTCACCTATTAGGAGACCCAACAGGGGTTTTATGACTTACATGAAGTGAGGTCCTAAAACCTAAAAATATGTTGGCTAGCTTAGCTAAAGAATGAAATAAACTAAGTGCCAACAGAAAAGAAGGATAGTCTTGGATTCATATGAAATACAAACCCACTATCGATACTTGGAAACAACGATCATTTACCAAAGATGGAGAGAGGAACCGTCCCCAGTGGAGTCACCAAAAAAATATGTAAAGAATATTTATATATTTTTACCTTCATCCATCTTTGGAGTAGATGAAAACAAAAATGTACAAATACACTTATTGGTGGACACCACACAAATCCACAGATGTACTTATTAGGGTGATCAGGTACTACACTGAGGAGAGGTGTACTATCTTGAGAGACATAAGTCACCATCCTGCAATAGACCTAATCACATAATAAAGACTCCTAAGGACAATGGGTCTTCGAATGTACCGAAGATTCTTCCCCTACTTTATATGGAAAAGTAAAGTAGGGTTTATTTTAAATTGGGTTCGTTAAGTTCCCTATAGAGGCAAGCCCCCATAGTTAATTACATCCTAAGGAATGAGATTCCTTAAGAATACTCTTAATTAAGGTAAATGATCGTTATCTCCAAAGATTTCAAAGATAGGACATCAATCAATTAGTTATTTTTTGGAAGAACAAATGGGATTGATCAAAAGGAGGGAGTTATTATCGAAACCAAAGGAAGATGAGTAGGGGATGCTCATGATGCTAGGAAGCCTAGTAATCATCCCAAACTATCCTATAGTTGGGCTTTATATTTTTCAAATTGAACTGATTTATTTATTTGAATTGGATTTTTATTAGAAATCTAGAGCTTACAATTTCACAATACAAGGTCATGGAAATGCCTAAGAGGTGAGCATTTATGCTTGTAGCCCGTAGTGAGAAGAAGCAATCTCAGATTCTAAATCTAGGGATCTTTAGCGAGGGCCAAAGCATGGCCTAAATCTAAGGAGAAAATGGGCATATGTTTTACCTCCATAAGAGAAGATAAATCACCCGACTGTTGAACTTACAATTGCCTGGAGGTAGCCCCCAACTAACTCCTCCTACATTTTTAAATACATGTAAGCAAGTCTTATGCTTTTACAAGATTCCTAAGCTATTGTTTATTTAGAAAGAAGACTAAGTCCTTAAACACACTAACTAAGAGACTAGATTATGAAGGGTATGAGTGATGACTTAATCTAATGCAAATTTTTGTTAAGTTTTATTTTAATTTTTGGACAATTTATTTGATACAAGTTATGGGATTCATATGCCTAAAGCATGAGAAATTGGTTATTAGCTAAAATCAACAAGAAGGAGGTGTGTTTCCACCATGGCTCTCAAAGGTAAAGCTATATTCTATGGAAAAGGTGGAAGCCCTCCATAAGCAAGAGTGAAGCAAGATGATTTTATGCATGATGTGAAACATACAACATCCAGCTAAGGGGTTGCTAAATATTTTATCTTGATTTATGTCCTAAGCTTTAGGTGAGGTTACAAGTTATTTAATTTTAATTTTGAATTGATTAATTGGATAAATTTATTTTTTCATAAGAGCCTAATCACATCCTAAACATTCATCGAACAATGAAGAAACTAGAGAAAATCATGCCATCTTAATGCAAAAGCTAAATAAACATCAAACAATTTTATAAAGCTAGCGCAAAAGAATAAAAAGCCTTTATGGTGGTCACATCTAACCCAAAAAAAAAGGGTAGCTGAGCTCTACCCTTATACAACCAGATTACAAATGAATAATTACAACTTAGAAGGAATTTATGTTATGGAAGGCTTCATTCTTCAGTCTGCTTTCTTCATTTCTTCATTTCTTTCTTTCCTTCTTTTGGTTGGTTGGGATGTGGCTTGCTCCAAAGCTTCATATGGTGCGTAAGATTTAGTCTTATGACTAATGTTCATCCTAATTCCCCCATAACATTCATTCTAAATCTTAATTACAAAATTACATGAAAATGGGAAAAGCAAATCGAACTAAAACCTACAAAATAGATATTATCTAAACATATCACACAACCCAAGCATGTATATGAATAATTTGGACTTAGCACCCCACACATCGGTAACCAAGTCCACCTGTCCTAATTTGGATTATGCTTAGGGGTATAAGCAACCTGCATAACAAAAGCATTTGTATATTTTTATTACAGCACCCTTTAAGCACAATCCTCTGTAGAAGACATGATTAGGCTAATATCACCATCCAGTCTACGCACATACACCCTAACATCCAGTTTAAAACATTACATCATAAAATTAAATTAGGCATCAAACCATGCATCGCCCTAACATAGAGCTAGAAATGGTAACTTAGCCTAATGTGTGTGCCATGTAAGGCTTATGTGGTATGTCTTAGCTAGGCTTTAAGGTTAGAGTTTTCTAAGTGTGAGAAATTCAACTTAGAGGGGTAGTTTCATTTTAAGTGATTTAGTTGATTTGTGAATTTTATTTGGTGCTTTGATTTAGTTTGAATGAACCTACACTTAGTTATTAAGTGTTGTAAAGAGAAGAAAAGAGAAGAGAACTTCTCTTTCGCTCCTACCTTAAGTAATTTTTAAGGTAGATTCATTAGTGATTTTTCTTTAGTGAATGTTTTATTATGTGTTTTAGTTGACCCTATGTTTAGATTTACTCTTAAATAAACCCATTCAATAAGAAAGACATCTTAGGATTAATTAGGGTGAATTACTATCACATAACACACATCTATTTATTTCTTTTCAACATGTATACCATGCATATGAATGATCGTAAACATACCTATACGTGTGATGCATGACTTTAGCACACTTTGATGATGAATGCTAAGAGGTATTGTTTAGAAAAATTTTTGATGTTTAATGAATGCTTGATTTTGTTTAAGTAGAAAGAGGGACTCTTTTATCCATTAATCAAATACACATTTACATGTATAAAAGACATAAGTGAGTATGACACCATTATTTTCTACACTAGGGGTGTAAGGTATAAGATCTACTTGGGGCTACTTAAAGCCTCGCAATCTCAGGAGGTCTAGACTAATATACCACTTTTCTTAAATACATGTGCATGTATAAAGAAATAAATGAATGAAGAATCATGCAAAAGATTTTTGTATTTGATTTGGTTATGCAATTTATATGTGTAAATGTGAAGATCCTTCTTAAGTCATAACATAAAAGTGTATAGGAATGGATTAAGCAAGTGTTATGTTCTTTTCAAATGAACTATACTCTTTGCAAATCATATCCAAATCCATGTTAAGAGAAGAGAAAGAAAATCACATGAAGCACATCTTATAATCACATGCAAACTTATAAGTACTTATAAGTAGCATACCTTCATTTATAATCTTTGATTTGTAGGTTTTGAAAATATTTTTTGATTTAATAGTGATAATAGCCACTCATATTTTTTACTTTAGCCAAAAATATGCAATTTGACATAAAGAAAACATTCCTTTTAATTTGATTTTTCAAGAGATATGAATGTAGGATTTCGAATGAAAAATAATCATTTAACATGCTTGGAAAGAAATAAAGTGATGTAAGCATATGATTTCATTCATCCTAATTAATTCTTAAGACGATCCTATAAGATCAGATTATTAAAAGTGAATCAAAATTACTTAAACAAACTTTTATTTTGTTTTGAATTTGATTTGATTTGGGATTTGTGAAATGGGTTTGCTGGTCCTAACCCATTTCCCACATGTGTAAGTTGGTTTAGTTTAATTTTAGAACCATTAGATTGATTTTTATATTTTGTTTGGTCTAAGGTGTAAATTAAATCTATTAATTACCCCTTACCTACACCACTTTAACATAATTAATCTAACAATTATGAGCCAACATATGATATGCAACCACATGGAATTTAAATCAGCAATGCTCGTAAGAAAGAAAAGGGCCTAATGAAATTGGCTAACAATTATTGATTAATTAAGGTAAAAGGTTTAATTAAGTACTTTCATAACCCTTCCCACACATGTGAGTTGGATTTGATTTCCTTGAACTTACTTTAGGCTTTTGAATGCCTAAGGATCTACCCAAGAGATTGATTAAGTTTCTGGATTAATTTTCTTTATTTTTGAGTTAGGTTAATTAAGCTATTTAGTGAAGTGATTAAATCATTAATCAATTTGCAAATTAATTAAGTCTTTATCCAAATGAAATAGACTTAGGGGAAAAGATTTGGAAAAAGAATCCTTAATCTCATTCCTTATGTCTATCTATAATTTCAAGATGATTAACAAGCTTAATTAATGAATTTATCACCCTTTAATAGGTTAATTAATCATTTAATTGAATAACAGAGTGATCAGAGATGAAATAAGCAATTAACTAGATTAATCCAATAATAAATTCCAATAAAATCATGAGAGGTCATCCCAGAACATGTAGAAACTTAATTAATGAAGTAATTAGAGAGTAATCAAGATTATTAAGTTTTCAACTAAACCCTAATTAAGCAAAATCCATTATTTAAAATCAACTAGAAATAATTTTATTGGATTCCCCTTTGAATTATCTTTGAAATGAAGTTGAGATTGCATTTTTTTTTGAATTTTTCTACATTTAGTTATAAATTTATGAAGTTTTTGTGATTAATAGGCCATTAAATACCTTAATTAATTAACTAATCCTGTCGGCACCACGTGGGCTACTTACGCAGTATGATGGGATTAGTTATTTAAGTTGTCAAATCTACTGCCACGTTAGCCGGCAGTGCTATGTGCTTTCCCCTAGGCCATCCAATCAAGGATCAGATGGTCAGGATTAAACTCGTGATTATAAAGAGATTAATTCAATGGATCTACGTGGATTAATCAAGACCGTCCATCCAAAATGTGCAGGATGGGCGGTCCATGATTCATCCTTGCCTTTGCCTACGGGAGACAGAGACTGTCCATCCTCCATGGCTTGATCTGAGCTCACTTGAGCTCGGATAAGGTTTGGATTCAACCTACACCATCTAGAAGCATAGAGAAGAAAATCCAACGGTGAAATTTTAATGGGATTATAATTCCCTTCACAAATGGCCAAGGAATTTTTAACTTAAGCTCAATTTTGAAGCATACCTCACCGGAGGCTATCATCGGTGCTTCCAATGGTAGAGATAGCTTCGTCTAGTGAAGATGAAGCCCTATTGAAGGTTTCAAGCCTTGAAATGAAGTGGATCTTCCAATTAACCAAAGTCCCCTCTAATGGCTTGTGGCTTTGATCAAACTCCCCCTTCCCATGGCTTGGTTGCTTAGGATTTGCTTTGGGTGAACTTGACTTAGTCCCTTGATGGTGCTTGTAAGAGCAATTGGAGTTTCATTGAGAATTGAGCAAAGTGGAACTTTCCCTCACCTCCCTAGTTTCGGCTTTGAAGAAATCCGAGAAGGGGAAAATGGAATGAGCTTAGGAATGCTTAGGGAAGCTTGTGGGTGCTTGCCTTTGATCCTCTGAGCTCAATCGAATGCAATATACTTGGTTTGAGTGGAAATGACGGGGATTATATCTCCCCCTACTTGGATCGGATGACCAAGAGCCTCTTTGCAATTTTGATTAATTGAGGAGATTGATTGGGTTGTTTTGGTTGTAAGGAGTGCCATGTGCTTCAGTTTTGGCAGAGGAGTGGAAGTGTGGAGGTGCACATGTGTTAAATGAGTGTAAGAGGGATTCTATGTGGAGAATTTTGAGTGGAGTGGTCAGTTTTGGCCTTGGGTTGGGTTTGGCTGACCCAAACCCATTAGGTCATGTACACCACCCCTTGGTGTCCAAATGGAATGATTAAATTCCAAGTGAATTTGATCATAGGTTACCCTTTGACCTAGGGGTAAAATGGTCATTTAGCTTTGATTTTGATTTGGGGAGATTTGGAATGATTGAAAAATGGGTTGTGCTAATTTTCAATGAATTTGGAGTTCATTTGATATGATTTGTCTCAAGTTGACCCATTTAGGCCAAAATGGGTCAACTTGGGTCAAGTTGACTAATTGGTCAAATTGCATCAAACCAAAGGTTAGGTTAAGATCATATGACCATTTGAAATATTTTGGTATTATTGGTTTGGTTCAATTTGATTTATATGTGGTTTTGATTCATTTGAGTTCAGTTAGGTCAAATGGGCCAAATTGACGAATTTGACCTATTTGACCCAATTAGGTTAAATCATGGGTTGGTTTAGGTTTAGTTTGTCATTTGAAATGTATTGCAAGCTTTGGTTTCAATCAATTTTGACTTGGTTTGATTTCAAGTTGATTTGATCTTTTAGGTCAAGTTAGGTTCATGATCAATTGGGCTAGGTTGGGTCTAGTTGATCAATTAAGGCTTTGATCAAGTTCAACAAGTAATTTAGAATGAATTTGACCCATTGGTTGTGATCAATTTGTCTTAGATCAAGATTTGACCCAATTTGGCTTTTTAGGTCAGGTTGGGTCAAGTGGCCAATTTGGCTTGGTTTGGCTCAATTGATGGCTTGATCATGTTCAATCATTAATGATGGATTGGTTTAGATCAATGGTTTCAATCAATTTAGTCAATAGTGGATTTTGGCTAGTTTGGCTTTTATTTTGGTTAAGTGTTGACTTGGTCAACGGCTAGGTTTGACCCAATTTGGGTGATTAATCATCCCATGATGATTGTTGCTCATAATGTGAGGCTTAGGTGGGCTTAGTTCAATCTAATTTGGGTTGGATTAGAATTTGGATCAAAAAGATGCTTTAGGTCACTTTAGGTTAAGTGGGGGCAATTGACTTGATCAATGCCTGATTCAAGTTTGGTTGAACTCACATATGGACTTGTGATTGAGATATAAATCCAATTGCAAGTGATTTGGAGTCAAATGAATTTTGATTCATTTGACTATTTTAAGTGAAAAGGGTGAACATGGGTTTGACTTGGGTTGGTTTGATTTTGGTTTGGTGATTGAAATTTGTGTTTATATTTGTATTCATGATTGAAGGATTGATTGAATCATGAAGAAAATCCAAGGGTTTGGATTGCTTTGAGTTTGATTTGGCTAAGTTCAAGAATTTTACTTGAAAAAGCATAGGTTGGATTTGGATTTGAGTTTTGAATTTGGCTTTGGTTATATGAATTCATATTTCATTTATATTTGTGAATATAAATGAAAATATAAATGGGTTATGAGAAAGTCTCTTGAGCTTGAAGTGATTGGGATTTGATTTGAGCTAAGTTTATAAGATGTAATTAAAGTGACTTAGGAAAGATTTTGGATTTGGTATTGAGTTTTGGATTTAATTTTGGTTAATTGAATTTATATTTATGAATATAAATGAGAATATAAATGGGTTGTGAGAAAATCTTTTGATTTTGAAGTAATTTGGATTTTTAGAATTTATTTGAATGATTTGAGAAAGATCATTTAAGTTGGAAATTGGTTTGAATGATTTGAGAAAAATCATTTAAGTTGGAATTTGATTTGAATTTTGATTTAGAATTGATTTGGGTTTGAAGTTGATTTGAATTTGAAGTTGATTTGAGAAAAGGAGGTGACGATTTGGTTCAAGCTATAGGGTAGGAAAGTCATCCTAATACCCCTAAGGTATAACCTATTCTTATGGCTAACTCTTATAAGTCTCTAAGGTTAGGTCAAGTGTTCACCTAATCCCTAGAAGTGTCTTACAACTAAGGAACTCTTAGCATCTAGAGGAGTCCTATGTCTAAGATGGAGAATTTGAGAGCTCACTCCAAAAGTGATGTCAACAAACGCTAGCACCTATAGTTAATTACCCCTCTCAATGCTGAGAGAAAACATTCGATTAAGGTTAGTCGTTAGATTGGTAAATGCATAACATATAGTAACAGTATGTGGAGTTTTGAAATTTAGAATTTATGGAACTCATCATTTTTTTTACTTAAAGTAGATGGTTGGGGGAACGATGATGTGCTCGATCAAGATCCAATGGTTCCATCATCTCGGACTATCGTGGTTCCTAGTCTACTTAGTCAGAGGAGGTAGTTAACCCAACCTGACTGAAGGATCCTTGTCAGTAGCCATGGGTTGCATCATCCAAGTAATCCTTGTAAACCTGGAGTGGTGTTTGTCTAGAGAGACAAATTTAAATCCGCATTAAATAACAGCGAGATTTTTGCCCTATTAAGTGCACCCTATGATTCACATCTTAAAGAGCAGAGCCAATGGGGAACATATGGGTTATAGTCATGATCATAATATAATGGTATCAATTGGCGATAACCACCTGATCAAAGGACTTTGGTGGTAACCACATCATATGAAGAGGCTACTGGCCAAACCACATGGTCAGAGGACACAGACTGCATCCTTACTACATGAGATTGATTGAGAGTTAACATAGTTATGTACTTGATTTGACATTAGCTCCTTTGCGAGCTAGAGTTTTCTTAATTTGTCACCTTCAACAAACAATTGTAGATGGTTAGTTGAATTTTTTCTTTAAGTTTTTAGAGATTGAATTTTGTTTAGACATTTATAGCTTAATAACACATTAGATTTTGCATTTGAGTTGACTCTTGATTTAAGTTAATTTGATCTGAGCTTGTGAATATATTTTGATAAAGGTATCCCCTCCAGTTGAAATCTCCATTCAACATAGCCATCATCGGTGTGGTTTATTATTTCAGATTCTGTTGACTCTATTAAATTAATAATAGAGGATCAGATCTACTGTCATATGATAGAATTAGCTTCTCAGATGTCTTATTTAGTTAGAATTCTTAGAATAATATTATTAGATTTTTAGATTTTGTTAACCTGGACCTAGTCCTAAGACCTAACGTGGAATCAGCCCATGCAACATCCTCAAACACTAAGTTTAAGCATTCAGCATAGTGTCGGGGCTTATGCAGATTATTCAATTTAATATTGATTTAACTTTAAGAGATTTAAATATTGGTGCTTATTTTGATTGAGTTGCATTACAAGTTTAAGATTTTAAATAAAATTTTTACAATAATTCAATAGCCTCCTGGCGTCATCCCCACATAGGGAGCCACATTGGGGGCTAAGCTTGCCTACCATGCCAAAAAAGGCATGTATAGGTGGTGCAAATATCACGGCCGAATGTGTCATCCCACCATGCCAAGAAAGGCATGTATGAGTCCCTAAAGCACTTGCATGTAACATTTCTCCGCAAGAAAGGGTGTGCTACTTATATAATTGCAATGTCAAGTTAAAAATCAAAATTATAATTATGGCAGCATTTTGACAGCATCCCAATGTCATCCCCGTGTAGGGGCTACCTCGAGTATGCTGGGTCTGCTCACCATACCAAGAAATGCATGCATGTGTGGTATGAATACTATGGTCGAATGCACCTTCCCACCATGCCAAGAAAGGCATGTATGAGAGTACCATGAAACAAATTTTTTGCCATGAAAATGCAATTCTATACACCTATAAACATCAAATTTATAATTATGGCTGAATTTATTTTAAGCTATTTAGGTCTCCCTGTCGGTATGAAGTTTGGCAGCATTTTGGCAACATCTCGACGTTGTCCCCCCATAGGGGGCTGCCTCAGGTATGTTGGGCTTGCCCACCATGCTAAGAAAGGTGTGTATGGGTGGTATAAATCATGACATGAAATATGTCATCCCACCATGAAAAGAAAGGCATTTATAGGGCTCTAAGGTACTTGCGTGAAACACATATTTTCCTGCCACACCAAGAATGGAGTGCATGGGTACTTATATACTTGCAAACAAGCACAGCTTTCCTCGCCTCATCAAGAATGATGCTGAAACTTATATTTTAGCAGACTTGTGGCACGGGCATGCAGGGGGAGCACTCAGGCGCCTGATGCGTGTGTCTTCTGCGTGGGGCGAGAGCTCTGTCGGTGCTCACACTGAGCAGAGACAAATGGCTTCGGTCCCTTGCGTGTGGCTCACACAGGGAGGCGGGACGGACATGAGGGAAATCACATGAGAGGCTTGCAGCTGCTGCTGTTCAATCCAAAGGAAATCGAACGAAGGGAATGATGTAGTTGTGGGGAGAATGGAAATTAGGGTTAGAAGAGAAGGGTATTTATAGGGGTTTTTATTTAATTATTTAATTAACTCTAATTTTGATTTTCATATCAATATTAATATATAGGTAATATATGTCTATCTTAGGTTATTCTAATATTTCGGACGTAACAGAATAGTTCATTTACTGATAGGAGGCCGTTTGGTTCAACTCGGCGTCGAATCTGATCAATTTTAGTTCAAAATTGCATGTCATCACTTCTGATCGCTCAATATTTACATAGACTCATCCTAATTGAGCATGAATAATCTCATTTAATATGTTTCAATATTTTGACTCTAATGGTGTGATGAATTTCATGAACGAAAATCATTTGGGCTTCGTCACAGCTTCCTGATCTCGATATGTGCATTGAAGCATCGACATCCATCCTTCTTGATCGATCCACAGTCGAATTACACAAAATATATATTATGATCAATTTTGGCATTCTAAATGCGATGGTAAGTCTGTTCGTCGATCGGAGGTCATTTTGTCTGATTTCGGTGATGTCTAGTGCATTTCAGCTCTGATTTGTGCTCAAAAGCTCGTTGAACTAATTATGTGAGTTTGACTTGACTTATGGTGCATGAATGGAGGTCAAAATTGATATTCCAAACTCTTATGATTAAGCACAAAGCATAAATCAAAGCTAGTTTCTTCACATAGTCCGTCAAAGCAGCAAGCACAGGACTTAGGGCGTACATACACTTCTTGACAAGTAAATATAGATAAATCAAGTCAATCATTCATCAAGTTTGCTAAGATTAAAGCAAGGACAGAAGGAATTTCAAATTTCAAAGAAAACAAATAAATTCCTCCATCCAACCCGGTCAAGCATGAAGCTAGGGTCGAAAAAAATTCAAATCTATAAAGACACTAAAAAATGAAATATTTAGCATACCCATTGAAGTAGGGGGTAGATGGTGGAAAAAGCTCTCATCCATCCAACAAGTCAATCAAGACAAATCAATCAATCATGTCATTTAGCTCATCCAAACACAAGACATTGTACTAATGACATATTTTGTCAAAACTCTATAAGCTATTGAAATCAAAACTAAAGTGATTCAAGATCCATGGCCAGCCTAATGGGTAAATCAGTTTTCAATAAATATGACCCACTCCATGCACAAATTACATTTGTTGGGGGCCATTTGTTGACCTCCATGCATGGGCCATAAGTCGAGTCGAGCTCACATAACAAAGTCGATCGACTTCGGATGCAACAGCTCAGAAATAAAGGTTGAAATGCATTAGACATCGCCAAAATTAGTTGAAAGGATCTCTAATCGATGAGCAGACTTTGCCATCACATTCATAACATCAAAATTGATCAGAATATACATCCTACACAATCCGACGGTCGACCGATTAAGAAGATAGTCACCGAAATGCCAACACGCATATCAAAGTTAGGATGTTACGATGATGCTCAAATGACCTTCATTCATGAAATTGGTCATGCTGTTAGATTCAAAACATCAAAATCTATCAAATGAGACTATCCGCACTCAATTTGGAGGAGTCTGTGTGAATATCGAGCGATCAGATACAATAATGCGTAAATCGGAGCTTAAATGCACTAGGCATCGCCAAAATCAATCGAAATGACCTCCGATCAACGAACAGATTTTGCTAACACATTTAGAATGTTGAAATTGATCAGAATATACATATTACAGAATTCAATGGTTGACCGATCAATAAAAAGATCTGTCGACGCTCCTACACGTATATCAAGGTCGAGAAGCCGCTATGATACCCAAATGACCTCCATTCATGAAATTGATTGTTCCGTTAGCATCAAAATATTGAAACCTTTCCAATGACACTATCTGCGCTCAATTCGGACTAGTCTACATGAATTTTAAGCGTTTGAAAATGACAACGTGCAATTTAGAACTAAAATTGACCCGATTCAATGCCGACTCAAACCAAAAGGCCTCCGATATTGAAACAAACTGCGCCGTTACGTCTGGAATATCAGAATAATATAAGATCGATATATATATATATATATATTGCCTATGTAATAATGTCATCGCCAAAATCTGAATTACGGATAATTAAATAATTAATTAAATAAAATCCTATAAATACCCTCTTACCTAACCCTAATAAGTACTACTCATAGCCCAAAAACTCCCATAGTTGGCCCTAGCCCTCATCTTGAGCTCCTTCAAGCCTCTGTTCATCCCCTCTGGGTACTCCCCTCATTTCAGTTCATCCCTCTCTGCGAGCCCCTGGTTCAAGCCTTGCCCGCCGCTGCCCCATGCATGCCATGCGGTCCACCAAACAGGCCGTCATTTCTATCCTCTTCGCAGGCGCACCAAAGTCCTCTATCAGTCTGCTCCTTTCCTGCATGTATAAAATGCTTAAGCATGGATGTCCCTCAAACCCGCATCAGCATTTAGCTAGTGAAACTTATGCGGCTTATGCAAAGCCGGTGGCGATGCTTGCGCGCCCGTAAACCCCATACACGCCTTTCTTAATGTGGTGGGGAAGAAGACTTTTGGCCGATAAATTAAGTACCCGTATACAATTTTCTTAGCGTGATAGAGAAATCTGTGTTTTATGTAGGTACTTTATAGCCTCATACATGCCTTTCTTGGCATGGTGAGATACCGCATTAGGTTGTGATGTTTACACCACCCATATATGCCTTTCTAGGCATGGTGGGAATGCCCAGAAACCCCTCTGGGACGATGTCTTAAATCGTCAAATTTTACTCTAGAAGATCTAAGCGACGATATAAAGTCAACCTCCAAGCTAAAATAAACTGTTTAAATTGACAATGCATGTATATAAGTATCCGCTCACACCTTTCTTGGCATGACGGAGAAATCTGTGTTACATATAGGTGCTTCAAACACTCATACATGCCTTTCTTGGCATGGTGGGATGACGCATTCAGCCGTGGTGTTTACACCACCCATATATGCCTTTCTTGGTATGGTTGGTAGGCTCGAGCCCCGTTGTAGCCCCATATGCAGGGACTACATCGGGAAGCTGCTGAAATGCCGTCAAAATGTTATCTAAAATCTTAAACTTGCAATGAAACTCAATCAAAATAAATAACATTATTTAAATCCTTTAAACTTAAATTAATACTGAATTGAATAACCCGCATGGGCCCCGACACTAAGCTGAATGTTTAAACTTAGCGTCCGAGGGTGTTGCACAAGTTGATTCCTGGTTATGTCTTAGGATCGGGCCCGGGTTAACAAAACCTAAAAATTCAATAATAATATTATAAGAATTCCAACTTAATAAGATATCCGAGAAGCTAATTTTATCATATGAAAATAGATCTGATTCTCTATTATTAAATTAATAGAGTCGACAGAATCCATAACAGCAAAATAATACATCCACCTTGATGATGGCTGTGTTGAATAGATATTTCAATAGGAGGAGATACTTTCATCAAAACGTGATTTCATTTTCAAATCAAATTAATATAAATTAAATAGCAATCCAATTGAAAATTCTGATGAATTATTAATCTCAAAATAACTAAATAAAAATCATCAACCTAAAAAACTTAAAGTAAAATTCAATTAATCCACCTTCTGTAATTATTTATCGTAGGTGGCAAATTAAGAAAACTCTAGCTCACAAAGGAGCCGATGTCAAGTTAAGTATATTTCTATATTCACTCTCAATCAATCTCATGCCAGTAAGGATGTGACATGTGTCCTCTGAGTGTGTGGTTTGCCAGTAGGCTCCACATATGATGTGGTTATGACCAGAGTCCTCTGATCGGGTAGTTGCTTCCAAATGATACCATTATATTACAATCACGATTGTAGCCCGTATGTTTTCCAATGGCTTTGCCCTTTGAGATGTGAATCATAGGGTACACCTGATAAGGCAAAAAGATTTCTGTTAGCTAAGGTGAACTTAAACTTATCTCCTTAAACAAACACCACTCCAGGTCTACAAGATTTTCTTGGATGACGCAACCCATGACTACTGACAAGGATCTTTCGATAAAGTTAGGTCGACTATCTCCTTTGACTAAGTAGACTAGAGATCACGATAGTCCGGGATGACGGAACCAAGGGATCTTGATTAGGCACATCATCATTCCCCTAACCATCCGCTTCAAGTTAAAGGATGATGAATTTCATAAATTCATAATTTTATACTCCATATCGCTATTATACACATTTTTGCAATCTAATGACTAGCCTTAATCGAAAGTTATCTCTTAGCATTGAAAGGGGTAATTAAATATAGGTGCTTGTGCCTATAGGAAACCTAGAATCAGATCTAACGTCCTCACAAAATGAGGGTGAAATCTCCGAGTAGTGTTTTATCTACTATTCCATCTGCTTTCTGAAAGTTTGACCGACATTTAATCTATTCTCTTAATCGAGAGGTCGGTGATGAATTTTTTAAGCTTACAATTTTCTAACTTGTATGGATGGTGAGATTTGTATTTTGCATATTATATAAATCCAAAATATAACTGATTACTAAGAGATATACAAATGGCCAAATCAAGTTCAACTTGGCAATCAATTTTGACTTCAATATATAGGACTAAGTTCAAGATAGGGTTAGGCGCCTTAGAATAGGTCTAAGATAATGGTTACAGCTTAGTAAGAATAATCCATGAATATAATGTTTAAGCTTAATAAATTGCAACCATCATAACATAATGGAATGAGTTAACTTGTGTTGATTTTGTTCCATCAAAAGTGCTAAACAACTTGTTTAACGCGCGTGAGCAATCATCAGTTCTTTATACTCGCATCAATGCCATGATACCGCAGAACAAAGAGAATAAATGTTTATACATACAAAATAGACGCATGGCCGTGTTTAAAATATGAAATATACACATGCTTTCAAATAATATAGAAATTGTCAGTATATATTTTGTTATCTATCTAAAAAAAAGCGTTTATAATTCTGTCGTTTTGTAGTTAGGTTGATGTTTAATAAATATAAAGCTAGCTTTTAGATTCAAATATTGTTGTTTTTCCAGTTTCAGAGCTAATTTCTAATAAAAATTTTGATATTTATTATTAAAATTTTAAAATTAAATTTCATCCAGTAAAGTTATTGAAGTCACTGCGTACTGGCTAGGTGTTTGTAATAAATAAATGGGAGTGCTGGGCGATCACCCCAAAAAATACATGCTGAAAGAAACTATAGCTAAGCGGTGAAGAGTCAGTCAAGTAGATATAGGAATAATAATAAACTAGTGGAGCAGGTGAGCAGGTAATTAAGGGGGAAGAAGGAATGAATGTGAAAGAGAGTGAAGGAGATAATTTTTGCCTTGAAGACCATGAGATGGAGACCAATAATACTACAATTATTCTTCATCCTTGTTCTTTATTTCAACTCCTCGTAAGAACTTGTCTCCGTTGCTTGGGCCTGTTGGATCCTTCTATGGATCCTAGCACTGATCCTCCTGTGGAAGAAGATGGGGGTAAGAACGGCACTCCTCTCTCTCTCTCTCTCTCTCTTTGTGTGCGCGCGTGTGCGTGTCTGTGTGGTCTTAGCAAACTCTTTACCGTGTTCTCCCTAGCTTTTTTTTTTTTTTGCATTGTTTCTCTCTCTCTCTCTCTTTTTGGGAAGGCTTTTTCAACACTTGAGAAGTATCAAGCAACCGAGCTTTGGTTCAGAGCTTAAACTTTAAGTTTTAAATTCAAAGCTTATATATATTATGTCGTGAAGTTTGATAGACTCAAATATCCCAAAAAACACTTGAGAAGTCAGGAGTCTCGTTTCAAGCATATTAGATTAACAAGAGGCCACTTTTTTCTCATAAATAAAAAGAGATTTATATCCATATGATTTTCATATATATATATATATATATATATATATATATATATATATATATATATATATATATATATATATAGTAGAATATTCTATAAATAAAATAAATTTAATTATTAAATTTATAAATATATATAAATTTAGGGGTTGCCCGGTATCCTGGTGTTAAGCAAGACCTAAAATAAATATTAACAAATGGTCATATTTGATAAATATAAATTCATTGATATTTTAAATCCCTTTTCACCGTAGATTTCGAATTTACGAAAGACAAGGACTATGCACGGATGGGGAGAGCAATAGGAGGGTTGCATATTTGACATTTAATATTTAAAAAAATAATAAAAAATATTAATATTTACTAATTTTTTAAATGAGAAATAGCTACAAGATATCCATAAGTTATGGTGGATGTGAAAGCCAAAAGACAGGCAGCAAAGAAATGAGTTAAGTTAGGAAAATTTTATTGTTCCATTGTATTACTTTCAACCAAACAAGGGATTTAACAGTCATTATAAGTTTTTCTTTCAATCAAATAACTTATACAGATTTTAAAATTATAATATATTAAAGGGAGATTTGCATACATACAATACAATTCTTATATATTTATATATCTAACATCTATACATTGATTTTTACATATATAATATCTCATTCTTCAATATCACATCAAAAATATCATTATCATTTATTTTTAAAAAATAAAATACACATTTTTAAGTATAAAAAAATAATAAATAAGTGAATATCTAATTTTAAGTATTAGATATATAAATGTATAAAACTTATATGATATGTATATAAATCTTTCTATATTTAAAATAGTAAGTTTAATATTTTCTTTCACATGTGGCTTATTCATTTAGTATCTTTGAATCGTTTTCTGGCAATAATCATATATATATATATATATATATATATATATATATATATATATATATATATATATATATATATATATATATATATATATATATAATATTAATCATTATTAAGAGTTTTATTCACCAATTTTATTGCAACATATTCTTTATTTGATAATTATTGAACCCTAGCTATTTTTTATTTTTAATTTTTAATTTTTTAAGTTGAGTTAGGAATTAATGATTGGTGTGTTTTGAATATGAGTTTATATATTTGAAAAAAATTTCTGTACCAACTTCTTCACTCTCCAGCTATTTAATCAAGTCATTTTTTTTCTTGATATACTTTCTAGTAAAATATTCTTTTAACTTATAATTTATGAGCTTGGTCATGAAATATTGTTGACAGATAATATTATTTAAACAAATGATAAAAAAACCAAAAAAAAAAAAATTGCTCATGCTCGGCTCTCGTTTTCCCCTCTCTCTAGGGGTGTGCATTCATTCATTGGGATCGGTTTTTAATTTGCTAATCGTTCGGTTTGAAATTCATAATCCAAAATCCATTATAAGATTTAATATAATCGAACCAATTCAATCCAAAAAAAGTTCGATTTTGTTGTTTTAAAAAACTAAAAATAATTAAAATAAAGAAAATATTATTTAATTAAAATGATATATTTCAGAATTCATTTATGATTTATATTTTTTGAAATATATATACTCATATTTTTTGAGAAAGGTTTATTTTTTTGAATTCTGATTTGAAAGACTTTGTCACTTTGTATTTAATAAAAAAATAAATATTAAATTTATTACTTAAAGAGCATTAATTAACTCACACCATACCTGTAATGTGATAAAATATATTTCTTAAAGAAACTGTTTCTTCAAATATCTTTTTCTTTCACATCATTTTTAATAGCATAACACATTTGCCATTAAACCAATAAAATTTATATGCTAATAAAAAAAAATTTCAATTGCAATATTAGTATATTACAAACATTCATAAACATTCCACATTTAAAAGGATTATAATTACATATCACAGTAAACATTCATGAACATTCATAAACATAAAATATTCATAAACATTTTCAATTTCTCTAATTCTCTTCCACATTTACAAAAAGAAGCATGATCAAAATTGCCTGCATTCGGTGAAAGAGTTCCATTTTAACCTTTGCATATTTCTTTTTTAGCTAAAATGATAATCTATAAAACACAGATATAAGTGGTTATTGAACTTCGATAAGCAATAACATTAAAAGATTTAAAGATCTAATCATCTAAAAGAGGTGGAAACAACAAACATAACAAATACATAAATATAAGAATTTTTAAGAAAAAATCTGACCTGAAGTTTACCTGTGAGGCTGTGCTCAATGCTCATAGTTCTTGATTAATGGCTTGAAATATTAAACTGTTTATGATTGCAGCTAGCTTTACAAATGTTCTTTGTGGCAATTAGAACAGGGGTGGCATATTTTATTATGATTAGAAATAGGAGGTTAAACAAAAGAGAGATTAAAAAATGAAAGTAAAATTCAAAAGAAAATAAAGGCTCAGGCTCAATCAAAAAATTATTAAGAGCAATAGAATATGTGAGCATTCAAACTCCAGATTGGAGGGTTACAATCACATACAATGCTACCAGCAGTAGTAAATAAAATATAACATCAAAGCCATCATTGCCGAAATTGCCGCCAAACATTCCCAAACTGTACCATGCATTCTCTGAAAGTTTGAAATAACACATCCTGAAGCAATTAAAATTCAGAAATATTACCTCACTCAAAACAAAATAAGCAATACCAAACATGAAACTACATAACGCATCCGAATAGTAAATAACTCCAAGTCACTAAACGAGAGTTACGAGACAAAACCTGCCTCCAGATTAGTAAACATTAAACAACTCCACCAACATAACAAATTACAAACTAATTCATTACTCCATTCACATTCAGATTTCAGCTGATAACAAAATGGAATTGCATGTCAATGGATAAGTGATAAGTCGGGGCAGAGCAATCCATGCTCACATTCAGATTTCAGCAAATAACATCAAAGCCATCATCTTTTATAAACACTAAACAAGTTCATTTATCAAAAGGGAAACAGCCAACACCCAACAGAGAGAGGAAACAAGAAAGCCAAAAGCCATAGGGAGACCAAGAGGGCATCTAGAAATAACCATCAAAGGCTCAAAGCCATCACCAATGTAGCAGGAAAAACACCACATCCAGCACCACCGACCAAGATGGCAAGAAGCAAATATTAGGAAACACTGAAACAGCCAACAGGACAACAAAATAAGCAAGACTATAAGAGGGATTCAATACCAATAGCCAATGTAGAAGTGTCAAGCATCTAAGGCAAGATAACATCCAATCCCAAGTCACCAAGCCAGAGAGGCGAGAGCCACAAAAAAGAAAAGGAAAACAAAAAAACCAAGAATTGAAAAAACCAAATCTAAGCAAATCCTAAAGAGGCCATTAAGTTTAGAAAGCAATAACAGCTTGTACTATTTTTGGTAAAGAGAAAATAGAAAAACCAAAGCTAACTATTAACGCCACGACAAACAAGACGAACTACTACTTACTACCAAGCAAAATAATAAAAAAAGTAAACCGAGGAAAAACCAAAATTTATCAATTCAAGATAGCGATGATGTATATGATATGAGTATATTTACTCAATCTGTATGAGTGTGTATTTGTAGTTTGTATTTGTATCATATGTAGTATAAACAAAACCACGCAAAAAAAAAATCCTTGTAGTAACTTTGGATCATCCACGTAGCAATATAAACACCATATAAATATTCTTTGCACTCCATATTTTTTCTACTAATTATCCTAGGCTAGCCTTCAAACATAAATGCAATCCAAATAAATTCTCCAATGAAATATAAAGTCTTAGCACAAATGTGAAATGTGAGTTGCAAGAACTAAACATTTAAATGAATCTTTCATTGATTATCATAATTAATAAGTTTCAATAGATATTTGGATCGCATTATGTGTAAATGAGCAAAAGAATTTGATTCAAATACAATAATCATAGTTTCAAGAGGTTGCATGATGAAAATATGATCCAAGTTCAATATGGAAGAGAATTTGGATTAAGTTTGACAGCTCACCTCATACACAATGAGAAATGAGAATGTCACTCGATATATTGTTAATAAATGCAAATGAAATTTATACAATCTACCTTCAACTAGAGAAAGAACACTTAGGTTGTGTAGATGAATGAATAACTAAACCACAAAGGATGGGAGAGCTTGCTTACAAGCATAGATGAATCCTCATAAACGAATGAAGAACTAAACATCTAACTTCCATGTTATTTTACTTCAAAGTTTCAAAACGGAAGTATGAAGGAAATCCAAGATGAATCCTTGCATGCATTTCGAAGCAACCAGCCAACCACCCCTTTTAACTTGACTGTTTTAAAATATGTGTGAATTGTGATCACTCGAATGAAATGGATTCATATTTTATTGCATGCATTTTGAAATTGTTTTATACCCCATTCTGCCATTCATGTACTTCAAAACATGCCATTTTCCAATAAATAAATAATCTGAAAAGATCGAAATATTTCATGCGTCATGAGGCAACATCAATGCTTCAACTCTAATGCTTTGACATTCACAAAGCGTTTAAAACTAAAAGAGATAAATATTTGTATAAATTTTGAAACAATCAATCTCTTTGCTATCCTCATTAGTCCTAAATAATATTAAAAACAACAAAAACACTAAGACAGAAGTTCATAAATTGAATTATGCACAGATTTCATAGATGTAAAAAATAAAATTATCCATTACTAAAAACAACATAAAAAATAACAAAAGTCACAGAACAAATCGGCCAGTAAACATAACAAAATAATCCATTACTCCATTCAGTTCGGTAGATAAAAGCAATACCACACCCTTAGCCCTCAGAATCAATAGTAAACAATTCCAACTCCAACTCTCCAAGTCTCCAAACTTCCAAAGCAGAAGCCACAATACACTAAATAGAATAAAAAGAATCCATGAGAAGTGAGACAAAATCTGCTGCATTGTTGAATTAGAGAAGAAGGGAGAAAGCGAGTTGTGTGAGACGATGAGAGGAGAAGGCTGAGAAGAAACGAAAATAGATGAACATAATGAAAAATGTCCACGACTCACGCCCTGCGAAGAGTCGAGAGCAGTCGAGAGAACTAGAGAAGTAGGGATAAGACCATAAGAGAACCAGCGCTCGGCCGCGGCTGTGGGGAATGGAGATTGGGGATTGCCATTTGCTGATTGCCTTTGCCCTTTGGAGTTTCCTTTGTGGCTTTGCCCTTTTGCCTCCCTAGGACCCTAATCGATTTTTTGTACGGGGCACGAGCTGCACGACCGCTATGGCTCTAAGGCCTTCTGACTTCCGAGTTCCGATTAATTTTGGATTTTCGATTTTTTGATATTATAAATTTTTAAATCCAATCCATAATCCAAAAACTGAATTTAGCTAAAATTAAATCCAAAATCCAAAATAAAATTAAAAAATTGATCCAACTTAAAAATTTTGGTTCGATTCGATTTTAAATAAATTTTCAGTTTAAATCGAATTATGCACAACCCTACCCCTCCCTCTCTCTCTCTCTCTCTCTCTCTCTCTCTCTCTATCTCTCTCTCTCTCAATCGATTCTGTCTCTGGTACCATCTCCAAAAGCCAAAACCATCTCTGATATTCTTTAAAAAAAAAAAAATGCAAGTCACAAAAGGAAACCGCAGCAAACAAAGCCCCTCTCTCGGGTTACAGTTTCCAGTTCCGTTCCCTTTCTTGCCCGCTCTTCCAACCCCCTTTCCCCATCATTTTTGAATTGCGACAAGGAGGAGTGATAATGGAAATCGAACGAAGGGCAGCGCTTCCTTCTCATCTGTATCTATTGATTTTTATCGATGAACAAGCAAAATCTGAATTCCTCTAAGTTATCCACTTCTACAGGTTACATAAACTACATCTCTTCCCTCCTCATCCTACTCCTCTTCTTCTTCTTCTCTCCCTCTCTCTCTCTCTCTCTCTCTCTCTCTCTCTCTCTCTCTCTCTCTGTTTAATCCGTGCATGGATTGAGAAAATGACTTTACTTGCGTAGTGATAAGCGATAATATCGAGATGGGACTCAATGTATGAATTGAAATAGAGGAATCTGTAGGGATCTTAATTGAAGTTTGTAAAGTTTTAGCGGGTGATGGTTGTCTAATATGATTTTGTTCGTTCCCTATCTGCGATGTCTCCATCACGGGATATGGTGAGAGAAACTGTTAGGGATGTCTTTGAGGGGGCATTGGTGTTACTGTTTCCTTATTGAGTGGCAGTGATTATGGCTAAAGAGGAAGGTAATTTTTCTAAGTAGAAGATGGTGGCTGATGCTACATCTATAGAGGTAGATGCTCCTACGATAACAGTGATACCAACAAAGAGGCAAATGAAATATGTTTTGGTGATCAGCGGAGTCATGAATGGTTTGGGGATGGGCGTGACAGCGAGTAGCATTGACGTAGTACTCAAAGCTTGTGGGCTAGACTCTTACCTAAACAATCACTACAGGGAAGATATATCAATCTGTTATCAGCAAGGAGAGAAGAGGTGATTATCTTGAAAAGATAGTTCAGATTGTGCCTCACATAACTGATGCCATAAAAAATTTGGATTAAGTCAGTCTCTTTCATTCCTGTTGATGGAAAGGATGGCCCTGTTGATATTTGTGTGATAGAGTTGGGTGGAACTGTAGGTGATATTGAATCAATGCCTTCTATTGAAGCTCCAAGCCAGTTGTCATTTTCTCCCGGCACTGAAAATTTCTGCCTTGTTCATGTGAGCCTTGTACCTGTACTTGGTGTTGTTGGTGAGCAAAAAACAAAGTTGACACAGCATAGTGTTCATGAACTAAGAGCATTGGGCTTGACACCTAACTTATTAGCATGTCGTTCTACTCAACCTTTAAGAGAAGGTACCAAGAAAAAACTATCAAAATTTTGTCATGTCTAAGTTTCTAATATTCTCAATATTCATGATGTGCCAAACATTTGGAATATCCTGCTATTACTTTGGAACCAAAATGCTCATGAAGTTATATTGAAGCAATTGGATTATCTCAGCATCTGTAATGCTCCACACTTCCAGAGTTGGACAAAGATGACTGAGTCATATGACAACCTGACTAGCTCTATTAAAATTGCTATGGTTGGAAAGTACGTTGGACTATTAGATTCTTATCTATCTGTGATCAAGGCCCTTCTGCATTTTTGTGTTGCTTTTTCTATGAAGCCATCAGTTGAATGGGTTGCTACTTCAGATCTTGATCAAGGCCCTTCTAAGAAATTCTTGCATGGTGAACATCGAGGTGTGACACCTTAACTGCATGTTCGGGAATCTGCTACTGAAAGGTCCTAGTAGAAAGAAAAATAAATATGGATGTCGAAGCTTCGAGAAGAAGCAACAACGCAAAAACTTCTTCATATTGAAGCAAGCTAACCTAGAAGCAGCGGAGAAAGAGAAATGATGAACTGTATGCTCAACAGCTATTGTTCAAGCAGAAAATTGTACAACCAGCTGTGGAACCAGAAGTAGTGTTTCAACTCATAACTTATTTGACAACCTAAGATGGGTAAAGTGAAATAACTCTACTGATCAAATCAAATAATCCTTCTGGACCCGACAACGTTAGGTTCCAGCTTCTCCAGTGAGGAAATTCAAAACTGTATATGCAAGAGTGCATCGAGTCCTTAAAGTTGCTAATGGAAAAGACTAATAAAAAGAAAATATGAATGTCCTATCATCAGGGAGGCCATGGTTGCTCCTTTAAGAAGACCTCCTCCTACAACCCCGATAAGATGTCAATCAATTCAAGTCTTGCACGATGAGCATTGAGGTGTGACACTTGGACCATAGATCTAAAAATCCACTGTCGAAAGATTCCAACAAAAATGGTAAGCAAATTTAGAGGCTAGAGCCTCGAAGTGAAACTGCTTTAAAGAAAGATAATGATGTGACATCTGGACTATACTCCCATAAAATCTACTCCTTATATCAAAGTATTTGGAGCTGAAGCACTCTTGTCACTTGAAGTTGAACTTTATTCACTCCGAGTAGCCATTCAAAATGATCTTACCTAAGATGAGAATATTTATCTACGGATAGAAAAGCTTGATGCACTTGACGAGATCAGGCTCTAAGCTCAGCAAAATTTAGAAGTCTACCGAGCAAGGATGTCCAAAGCATTCAATCATATGATGCATACTCGATCTTTTCAAGGAGAGTTGGTCTTGGTGTTGAGAAGACTAATTATTCCTATTCGAAGAATTGGTGGTAATTTTGAGCCTAATTGGGAGGACCCTTTTATCATTCAAAAAGTGTATCAATGAGGGGCATACCAACTCATTGACCTAAATGGTGAAAGACCAATGTCATCAATTAATGATCAATTCCTAAAAAAGTATTATATATGATAAATATATTCTCGAGGTACAATAGAAATCCCCCTGCAAGACATGAGACAATTTTTTAGTATATCTATTTGGATCGACATCATGCTTCATGCCGAGATCCCTAAATAAATATACTTACTCAAAAAAAAAATCTTTGTTAAAATTTCCCTATTACACAGGGGGCATTTTTAGATGTGTATACATATATGAAGTCAATGTTACATGTTAAAATTTTCTTAAATTCAAATATGTTAACTCAATTATTGATATATTTTCTTAAATTATTTTAGAGCTCTTTCGAAGTGCTTTAGAATTTCCCCTACAAGACAGGGGTATTTTTACATATTTATCTGAGTCAACATCGTGCTTCAAACTGAGATCCTCAGATAAATATACATGATGATCATAATGAGCTACGTTTATTTATATTAAAGAAGTTTAAACTCTGTCATATGTTTCTGAGCTAATCTGCAATCATCTTGTTAGACATGAGTCCCTTTTTATGATCAAGGTTGTTCAATCTTCTCTAATGAAATAGGGGGTCTTCTTGTATATCTATTTAATTTAACATCAAGCTTTATGCCAAAATCCCTAAATATATTTATAATTATTTTTATTAAAGTTACAGGTTCTTGCAAGGAACAAAAAGAATCTATTTTTGCACATGAAAAGATAGCTCTAAATATTAAGAAAAGCCCTCTTTCTTAGATTCACCAAATTCTAAAGATCAAGTTAGAAGAACTCCCAATTTTGGAAGCTTTAATCAACTAAGTTGGAAAAATATCAACCTCTACATCTTGAAGGCTAGGGCACAGATAGGTTCTAAAAGTCAAACTCAACAAGCCCACAAATGACCGAGTTATTAATGCTCTCCTCACTCAACAAGCCATAAAAAAGGCCACAGTGAAAGAGCCTCCATTCATTATTCCACTGACTAAATCACCATTCCATCACAACTTAAGTCGAAGACTTGAGTAGGTTCTAAAGGTCAAACTCAATAAGCCCAAATGTGGCCGAGTTGTTGACGCTCTCCTCACTCAATAAGCCATAAGAAAAGGCCAAAGTGAAAGAGCCCTTGTTCGTCAATCCAATGATGATTCCTGTTCAATCTCAAATCAGATCCAGCTTAGTGACTACAAGCAACCAGAATCCAAGAGATCTTTCTACTTGATCGATAGACCATAACAATTTGAGAAAACAACTCCCAATTCAAGACTTCCTCAAATTAATCTATATATTTTCTACAGGGTGATATTTTAATCTATTCTCAAATGATCTAATCAAGCACAAAGCATAGAACAAAGCCAATCTCCTCATCAAGTCCATTAAAGAAAAAACCACATGATCGAGGGAATAATTTCATATTTTATACAAAGCCGATGATCAAACTAAAAGAATTTTATAGTTATTGAGTCTATTAAAGCACACATTGTTAGGCTGATAACTCGACATTATAGACTTAATATAAGCTAGAAGGCTAGGTCATCTGTGCGCATCCTTCAAGGAGTTTGTAAAAGCAGCAATCATAGGGTTGAAGATATACGTACACTTCCTAACAAGTCAATGTGGACAAATATGGTTAATCCTTCATCAAGTCCGTCAAGCTTAAAGCTATGACAAAAGGATTCCCAAATCTCAAAATAAGCAAAGTAATTCTTCCATCAAACTCGACCAACCACGAAGCTAGGGTCGATGGAAACCCAAATCTACAACAATATAGAAGAAAGAGATCTTCAGCAAACCCATCGAAGTAGAGAGTAGATGGTGAAAGAGCTTTGATCTATCCGACAAGTCGATCCTGACAAATCTGTTAATCTTGTCATTTAGCATGTCCGAAATAAGGCATCATACTAATGACAAAATCTTATTAAAGCTTTATAAGATATTAAAATTGAAGATGAAGTGATCAAAGAGCTGCGACAAACATGAAAGGTCAACTAATTTTCAATAAATATGATTCGCTCTATGCACGAATCACATTTGTTGGAGGGCATTTGTTGACCCATAATATTATTTAAAAAAATGATAAAATATACCAAAAAAAGGGTCCCGCTCCACTCTCATTTCCCCCTTGCTCAACAGATCCTTCCTCTAGTGCCATGTCCAAAAGCCAAAATAGTTCCCTTTGGTATTTCTCCAAAAAAAGAATGCAAGTTACAAAAAGAAAATTGTAGCAAACAAAGCCCCTCTCTTGGGTTACGGTTTTTAGTTCCGTTCCCTTTCTTGCCCGCTCTTCCAACCCCCTTTTGCCATCCTTTTTGAATTACGACAAGGAGGAGTGATGATGGAAATCGAACGAAGGGCAGCACTCCCTTCTCATATGTATCTATTGATTTTTATCGATGAACAAGCAAAATCTGAATTCCTCTAAGTTATCCATCTTATACAGGTTACATAAACTGCATCTCTTCCCTCTTCATCCTACTCCTCCTCTTCTCTCTCTCTCTCTCTCTCTCTCTCTCTATCTATTTAATCTGTGCATGTGCAGATTGGAGAGATTTATGATGGCTTTCTTGTTTGCACATAGTGATAATTGATAATATCAGAGATGGGACTCAATGTATGAATTGAAATAGAGGAATCTGTAGGGATCTTAATTGAAGTTTGTGAAGTTTTAGCGGGTGATGGTTATCTAATATGATTTTATTTGTTCATTGTCTGCAATGTCTCCATCACGGGATATGGTGAGAGAAAATTTTAGGGATGTCTTTGAAGGGAGCATTGGTGTTACTGTTTCCTTATTGATTGGTAGTGATAATGGCTAAAGAGGAAGGTAATTTTTTCTAAGTAGAAGATGGTGGTAGATGCTACATCTATAGAGGTAGATGCTCCTATGGTAATAGTGGTACCAACAAAGAGGCAAATGAAATATGTTTTGGTGATCGGCGGAGTCGTGCATAGTTTGGGGAAGGGCGTGACAGCGAGTAGCATTGGCACAATACTCAAAGCTTGTGGCTTTCGAGTTACATCAATCAAAATAGAATCTTACCTAAACAATCACTATATGGAAGATATATCAATCTGTTATCGACAAGGAAAGAAGAGGTGATTATCTTGAAAAGATAGTTTAGGTCGTGCCTCACATAATTGACGCCATAAAAAATTTGGATTGAGTCAGTCTTTTCCATTCCTATTGATGGATAGGATGGCCTTGCCGATAATTGTGTGATAGAGTTGGGTGGAATTGTAAGCGATATTGAATCAATGCCTTTCATTGAAGCTCTACTCCAGTTGTCATTTTCTCTCAGCAATGAAAATTTCTGCCTTGTTCATGTGAGCCTTGTACCTATACTTGGTGTTGTTGGTGAGCAGAAAACAAAGCTGGCACAACATAATGTTCATGAACTAAGAGCATTGGGCTTGACACCTGACCTATTAGCATGTCGTTCTACTCAACCTTTAAAAGAAGGTATTAACAAAAAATTGTCATAATTTTTTCATGTCCAGGTTTTTTAAGATTCTCAATATTCATGATGTACCAAATATCTAGCATATCTTGTTATTACTTTGGAACCAAAATGCTTATGAAGTTATATTAAAGCAACTGGATTGTCTCAATGTCTGTAATGCTCCAAACTTCCAGAGTTGGAAAAAGATGGTAGAGTCATATGACAACATGACTAGATCTATTAAAATTGCTATGGTTGGAAAGTACGTTGGATTATCATATTCTTATCTATCTATGATCAAGGCCCTTATGCATGCCTGTGTTGCTTGTTCTATGAAGCCAACAGTTGAATGGGTTGCTGCTTAAGATCTTGAAGATGAAAGTGTAACATTGACTCCTGTGGTGAAATTATTCCTGCCTTCATCTATCCTTTGAAAGGATAAATGAAAACAAAAATATACACCGTTGTTGGGCCACCACGTAGATCTGTAGATGTTCTTATTAGGGTGATAGGATACGATATTTAGGAAAGGTGTACTATCTCGAAAGATTGAAGTCACCACCCTACAATGGACCTAATCACCTGAATAAGGACTCCTAAGGACTATGAGTCTTCGGAATGTACCAGAGATTCTTCCCCTAATTTATATGGAAAAGTAAACCATGGTTTATTTTAAATTGGGTTCGTTAAGTTCCCTATGGAGGTAAGCCCCCATAGTTAATTACAACCTAATGAACAAGATTCCTTAAGAATACTCTCGATTAAGGTAAATGATCATTGTCTCTAAAGATTTCAAAGTTAGGACTATCAATCAATTAGTTTATTTTTAGAAGATCAAGTGGGATATATCAAGAGGAGGGAGTTATTATTGAAGCCAAAGGAATATAAGTAGGGGGTGATTATGATACCAGGAAGCATAGTAAGCATCACAAACTATCCTATGGTTGGACTTCATATTTTTGAAGTTGAGGGGAATTAGTTGTTTAAGTTGAATTTTTGTTAGAAATCTAGGACTTATGATTCCACGACACTAGATCATGAAAATGCTTAAGAGGTGAAGACTTATACTCGTAGCTCACAAAGGGAAGTAGCAACCTCTGAACCTAAATCAAGGAAGCCAAAGCACGACCTAAATCTAAGGCAAAAATGGGTATTTGGTTTACCTCCATAAGAGAGGATAAACCACTCGATTGTTTGGACTTACAACCGCCTGGGGATGGCCGCCAACTAACTCCTCCTATGGTTTTAAATACATGTAGGCAAGTCATATGCTCTTGCAAGATAGCTCAGCTGTTGTTTATTTAAAAAGAGACTAAGTCCTTAAACACGCTCCATAAGAGGCTAGATCATGTAGGGCATGATTTAATGGCTTAAATCTAATACAAATTTTGTTACATTTTAATTTTATTTTTGGACTATTGATTTGACACAGTATTGTAGGATTCATATGCCTAATGCATGAGAAATTGGATTATGGGCCAAAATCAACAAGAAAGGAGGTGTGTTTCCATTATACCTCTCAAAGGTCAAGCTAAGTTCTCTAGCATGGGTGAAAGCCCTCCAAATCAAGAGTGAAATAATATTTTTTTTTATGCATGATGTGAGAAAAAAAATACAACATCCAACTAAGGGGTTACTAATTCTTTTATCTTGATTTTATAGCTTAAGCTTTAGGTGAGTTTATGAGTTATTTATTTTTAGTTTGAATTGATTAGTTGGATAACAAAATTATTTTCCTAAGAGCCTAATCATCATCCAGGCCATATATCAAAGTAAGGAAGAAGCTAGCAAAAGATGCTATCTTAATGCACAAGCTAAACAAACATCAATCAATTTATAAAGCTAGCTCAAAAGAATAAGAGGCCTTTTGTGGTCGGGCTCCACCGTATAAACCCAAAAGTAAGCAAATTGGGTAGCCGAGCTCTAGCCTTATACAACCCGGATTACAAATGAATTAAATACAATCAAAAGGGAATTCATGTTATGGGGGTCTTCATTCTTAATTCTTCATTTCTTCTTCTTCTTTCTCCTTTCTTCTTTCTTCTTTCTTCTTTTGGTTGGTTGGAATGTGGTTGCTCCAAAGACTTCACATGGTACATAAGACATAGTCTTATAACTAATGTTCATCCTAATTTCCCATAACAATCATTCCAAATCCTAATTATAAATTTACATGAAAAAGGGAAAGTAAATCTAACTAAAATCTACAAAATAAAGATTAGCTAAATAAACCAGACAATCCCAAGCATGTATTGGACTTAACACCCTACACATGGGTAACTAAGTCCACCTGGCCTATTTTGGATTATGCTTAGGAGTATATGAAACTTGCATAGCAAAAGTATTTATATTTTTATTACATCACCCCTTAAGCATAATCCCCTGTAGAAGATAATGATTAGACTAATATCATTCTACCATTCAATCTAAACACATACATCCTAATATCCAGAAAAAACATTACATCATAAAGTAAAAGCAAACTTCAAACCATGCACAGCCCTAACCTAAAACTAAAAATGGTGACTTAGCCTAATGTGTGTGCCATTTAAGGTTTGTGTGGTATGTCTAAACTTGGCTTTAAGATTTAGGTTTTCTAAGTATGAAGATGTTCAACTTAGAGGGTGGTTTCATTTAAGTGGTTTAGTTGATTTGGTTGATTTTATTTGATAATTTGATTTTGGTTTGAATGAACTTACAATTAATTACTAAAAGTTGTAAAGAGAGGAAAAGATAAGAAAATATCTCTTTCCTCCCTACCTTAAGTAATTTCCAAGGTAGATTCATATTTGATTTTTGTTTGGTGAATGTTTTATTATGTGTTTTAATTAATCCTAAGTTTATATTTTTTCTAAATAAATATATTAAAAAAAGACATTTTAAGAGTAAGTAAAGTGAATTATTATCACAAAACACATAGCACTTTATTTCTTCCCCAACATATGTAACATGCATATGGATGAATCCTAAGCATATCTATACATGCAAATGGAAATGTTTAGCACACCTTCATGGTGAATGCTAAGAGAGTTTGTTTGAGAAAAATTTGAATGTTTCATGTATGCTTGATTTTGTTAAGTAGAAAAGAGGGATTCTTTTATCCATTATTCATATGCACATTTACATGTATGATAGGCATAAGTGAGTACGACACCATTATTTTCTACACCAGGGGTGTAAGGTACAAGACCTACTTGGAGCTACTTAAAGCCTCGCAACCCCGGGATGTCCAGACTAGTATACCACTTTTCTTAAATACATGTGCATGTACAAAGGCAAATGAGTGGAAAAAGAATCATGCAAAAAAGTTTATGTTTGTTTAATTTGTTGGTTGTTTAATTTATGTGTGTAAGTGTGAATATCCTTCTTAATTGATGGCATAGGAGTGAATAAGAATGAATTTAAGCAAGTGTTGTGTTCTTTTCAATTGAACTATACACTTTGCAAATCTTATTCAAAATTATGTTAAAAGAGAAGAGAAGGAAAGTCACACACTATATTATACTCACTTGCAAGCTTATAAATAATTATAAGTAGCATACCTTTCAGTTGTAATGTTTGATTTATATGTTTTGAAAATAATTTTGGATTTAGTAGTGATAATAGCCATTTATATTCTTACTTTAACCAAGACATGCAATTTGACATAAAGGAAATATTTTATTTTAATTTGATTTTTCAAAAGGCATGAATGCATGGTTTTCATATGACATACTGTTGACCTCATTTTTAGGATGAACTCTCAACCCCTCCATCTTAGGCCTAGGACTTATCTTAGACACTAAGAGTTTTCTTAGTCTTAAGACACTTCTAGTGATTAGGTGAACGCTTAACTTAACTCTAGAGACTTAGAAGAGTTAGCCATAGGAATAGGTAATACCTTAGGGGTGTTAGAAAAACTTGCCTACCCCATAGCTTGAACCAAATTCTCACTTCCTTCTTTCAATTTCAAACTCAAATCAATTCCAACTTGATGGATTTTTTCAAATCGTGAATCAATTCCAAATGATTGAAACCCATGATCAAATTCCAAATTCGTAAAATCTTTCCTAAGTCACTTTGATTCTATCTTATGGACTTAACTTAAATCAAATACAAATTAATTCAAATTCAAAAGATTTTCTCATAATCCATTTATATTCTGATTTATATTCACAAATATAAATGAAATATAAATTCAAATATCCAAAATCAATTCAAAAATGAAATCCAAATTCAACCTAAGCCTTTCAAGTCAAATTCTTGAACTTAGCCAAATCAAATTCAAATCAAGCCAAACCCTTGATTTTTCTTCATGATTCAATCAATATTTCAATCATGAATCCAAATATCAACACAAACTTCAATCATCAAAGCAAAACTAAATTAAAAAAAATCAAATCCAAATTCAACCAAAATTCAACCTAAGACTTTCAAGCCAAATTCTTGAACTTAGGCAAATCAAAATTCAAATCAAGCCAAACCCTTGATTTTTCTTCATGATTCAATTAATCCTTCAATCATGAATCATAATATAAACATAAACTTCAATTATCAAAACAAAACTAAATTCAAAAGTTAAATTCAAATTCAACCAAAATTCAACCTAAATTCAATCTAAATCTTTCAAGGCAAATTCTCGAACTTAGCCAAATCAAATTCAAATCAAGCCAAACCCTTGATTTTTCTTCATGATTCAATCAATCCTTTAATCATGAATCCAAATATAAACACACACTTCAATCATCAAACCAAAACTAAATTCAAAAAATCAAATCCAAATTCAACCAAAATTCAACCTAAGCCTTTCAAGTTAAATTCTTGAATTTAGCCAAATCAAACTCAAATCAAGCAATACTCTTGATTTTTCTTCATGATTCAATCAATACTTCAATCATGAATCCAAATATAAACATAAACTTCAATCATCAAACTAAAACTAAATTCAAAAAATCAAATCCAAATTCAACCAAAATTCAACCTAAGCCTTTTAAGTCAAATCTTGAACTTAGCCAAATCAAACTCAAATCAAGCCAAACTCTTGAATTTTTCTTCTTGATTGAATCAATCCTTCAATCATGAATCCAAATATAAACACAAACTTCAATCATCAAATCAAAACTAAATTCAAAAATCAAACCCTAGTCAAACTCATGTTCACCCTTATGAACTTAAAATTGTCAAATAAATCAAAACCCATTTGACTCCAAATCACTTGCAAATGGATTTATATTTCAATCATAAGTCCATATGTGAGTTCAAACAAACTTGATTCAAGCCTTGATCAAGTCAATTGACCCATTTAGGCTCACTTGACCCAAAGTGAACTAAAGTACCCCTTTCGAGCCAATTTCTAATCCTACCCAAATTGGACTGAACTAAGCCCAACTAAGCCTGACATTATGAGCAACAATCATCATGAGATGATCAATCACTCAAATTGGATCAAACCAAGTCAAATCTAAGGGTTGACAAAGTCAACACTTAGCCAAAATAAAACCTAAACTAGCCAAAATCCACCATAGGCCAAATTGATTGAAACCATTGACCAAAACTCATTCACGATCAATGTTTGAACTTGACCAAGTCATCATTTGAGCCTAACCTAACCCAATTGGCCACTTGACCCTAGTTAACCCAACTTGACCTAAAAGTCAAAATGTGTCAAAACTTGATCTAAGCCAAATTGATTGAAACCAATGGGTCAAGTTCACTCCAAATCACTTGTTGAACTTGACCAAAGCCTCAATTGGCCAACTAGACCCAACCTAGCCCAATTGACCTTGAACCCAACTTGACCTAAAAGGTCAAATTGAGCCAAAATCAAATTAAACCAAAATTATTTGGAAACAAAGATACCAATACATTTCATATGACCAATGAACCTAAACCAACCCATAACCTAACCTAAATAGGTCAAATGGGTCAAATTGTTCAACTTGACCCATTTAACCTAAATGAAATCAAATGAACCAAATCCAAATAGAAATCAAATTGAACCAAACCAATGATGATAAAACATTTCAAATGGTCATATGAACTTGACCCAACCCTTAGTTTGACCAAATTTGACCAATTGGTCAACTTGACCCAAGTTGACCCATTTTGACCTAAATGGGTCAACATGAGCCAAATCATATCAAATCAATTACGAAATTCATTGAAACTTGGCCCAACCCATTTTTCAATCATACCAAACATATTCAAACTGAAATTCAAGCCAAATGACCATTTTAGCCCAAGCTCAAAGGGTAATGTTTTTGCCAAATTCACTTGTAATTTGGTCAAATCCTTTTCATGGCCACTTGGAACCCACTTAGTGGACTCCATGGACACTAATAAGAATGGTGCACCTGACCTAATGGGTTTGGGTCAACCAAACCTAAGCCAAGGCTAAAACTGACTACTCCATTTCAAGCACATGACAATCACTCGTCCACTCAAAATTAGCACATGACACTCCTCCATTACCTCCCTCTGGCCAAACCGAACCATGTGCATGTTCAAATGGCCTAACCAACCCATTGCATAGGATGAATTTAATCAAAATGACATCTCCATGCTCGACCATCTAATCCATCTAGGGGGAGATATACTCCCCCTAATTTCACTTCCTTCACACACATTCACACTCAATTGACTGAGAGAGACCAAAGACAAGCTCCCCAAGCTCCCTCAAGCAATCCCCAAGCCATTTGATTTCTCCTCTTCTCGACTTCTTCAAGCTGAAAATAGGGGAGCTCAAGCATTTTTCCATCTCACTCAACACCCAATATCAAGCCAATTGCTTTTGTAAGCACCCTTAGGGGACTCAATCGAGTTGATCCAAAGCTTCACCCAAGTTCTCAAGGCATGGGAGAGGGGATTTTGATCAAAGTCGCAAGTCTAAGAGGAGCACTTTGGTCCATAGGGAGATCTACTCAGCCTCAACTCCTCAAACCTTCAACAGGGTTTCATCTTTACTAGACAAAGCTACCTCGATGGTTGGGAGTGCCGGTGATAACCTCCAGTGAGGTATGCCTTCAAACTGAGCCTAAAATAGGAAGTGGTTGGTCCTTTGCGAAGAGAATTTTCACCCCATGCAAAATTGACATTTAGATCTACTTGTTCTTACTCCTAGATGGTGTGGGTAAAGTTTGAGTTCAATCCGAGCTCAATCGAGCTGGGATCTTGCCCTAAAGAGTGGACGGATGTCCTCTCTCACAGGAAAACTCGATGATGGATCATGGCCCATCCATCCGTGCATTTTGGATGGACGGTCCTGATCAAGCCACACAGGATCTCTGATTTATCCCTTAAGAATCGCATGCTTAATCCTGACCGTTCGATCTTTGATTGGACAGTCGAGGAGAAAGCACGTAGCACGACTGTTGATGCGACATTAGGATGTGACAACTTAAGTGATGAATCTCATCATACCACGTGGAAAGCGCGCGCCGCATTAGCGGTCCACGTGGCGCCAATGGGATTAGTCATATAATTAGGGAATTAATTACCTACTAAACACAAAATCTTCAAATATTCATAACTAAATGTAAAAAAAATAAAAAAATACAAAATAAATTGAATTGTGAAGATAATTTAGTAAGAAATTCACTAAAATTATTTCTAATAGATTTTGAAGAGTGCATTTTTTTTAATTAGGGTTTTAGTGAAAACTTAATAATTTTAATTACTCCCTAATTACTTCATTAATTTATTTTAAATTTCTTAGATGCATTTAGTGGGATGACCTCTGCCTCCCTTAATTTTCTTGGGATTTATTGATGAGTTAATTAGGAAAATCAATTAATGAATCCTTAATCACTCTCTTTATATAATTAAGGGTAATTAAGCATATGAATAGTAGTTTAGTCCCTTTATTAAGTTAATTAAGCCTTTCTTAAGTGAAGAAGAGGTTTATGGAATGGGATTGGGGAATTTTTCTTAAGCCATTCCCTAAACCCCTTTCCTTCTTTAATCAAAACTTAATTAAGGGCTAATCCACTAATCACCTACTTAATTAACTTCATAAAATTTTCAAAAAAAACTCCAGAACTTAACCAATTCATCTAGGGTAGGTGCTTAGGTGTTCAATAACTTAAGTAGCTTAAGGAAATCAAAATCCAACCCACATGTGTGGGAAGGGTTATGAAAGTACTTAAATAAAACCCTTTAGCTTAATTAATCATTAATTGCGAGCCAATTGCATTAGGACCTTTTTTTCCCAGGTGCATTGCTGATTTAATTTTCTTGTGTGATTTTATGTCATACATTGGCTCATAATTATTTGATTAAATATGTTAAAGTGGTGTAGGTGAGCGGTAATTAATGAACTTAATGTACACCCTAACTTAAACAAAATATAAAATCAATCTAATGATTCTAAAATTAAACTAAAACAACATACACATGTGGGAAATGGGTTAGGATCAGCAAACCTCTTCATATTTCTTAAATTCAAATCAAACTCAAACAAAACTAAAAATCTCTTAAAATGAATTTGATTCACTTTAAATAATCCTATTTCATAAGATGGTCTTTAGGAATTAATTATGGTGAATGAATTTACAAGCTTTCATCACTTTATTTCTTTCCTAACATGCTAAATGTGTATATCATATGAAAATCATGCATTCGTTCCTTTTAAAAATCAAATTAGAAATGAAATGTTTCCTTTATGTCAAATTGCATGTTTTGGCTAAAAATAAAAATATGAATGACTATTATCACTATTAAATCAAAAAAATTATTTTCAAAACTTCAAAATCAAATATAATAACTAAAAGGTATGCTACTTATAATTATTTATAAGCTTGCATGTGAGTATAAAATAAAGATGCATATTGTGTGATTTTCCTTCTCTTCTCTTTTAGCATAATTTTGAAGAGAACACAACACTTGCTTAAATCCATTCCTATTCATTCTTATGTCATCACTTAAGAAGGATATTAACACTTTGCATATGTAAATTGTATAAACAAATCAAACAAACAAACAAACATAAACTTTTTTGCATGATTCTCTTTCCATGCATTTCTTTTTGTACATACACATGTATTTAAGAAAAGTGATATATTAGTCTGGACAACCCCAGGGTTGCGAGGCTTTAAGTAGCCCTAAGTAGGTCTTGTACCTTACACCCCTACTGATAATAATGGCATCGTTCTCACTTATGTCTTTTATACTTGTCAATGTGCATATAAAAAATGGATAAAAGAATCACTTTTTTTCTACTTAACAAAATCATGCATCATGAAGCATCCAAATTTTCTTAAGTAACTCTCTTAGCATTCATCATTACGGTGTGCTAAACACTTCCATTTACATGTATAGATATGCTTAGGATTCATCCATATTCATGTTACACATGTTGGAAAAGAAATGAAGTGTTGTGTGTTTTGTGATAGTATTTCACTTTACTTAATCTTAAAATGCCTTTCTTTTTTTTGAATAGGTTTGTTTAGGAAAAATATAAATTTAGAATTAATTAAAATATATAATAAAATATTCACTAAGAAAAAAATTAAATATGAATCTACCTTAAAAATTACTTAAGGTATGGAGGAAAGAGAAGTTCTCTTCTCATTTCCTCTCTTTACAACACTTATTAATTAATTGTAGGTTCATTCAAACCTAATCAAATCACAACATAAAAATCAACCAAATCAATTAAATCACTTCAATGAAACAACCCCTCTAAGTTGAATATTTTCATACTTAGAAAATTTTAACCTTAAAGCCTAGGCATACCACCTTAAATAGCACAAAATTAGTCATCACCATTTCTAGCTTTAGGTTAGAGTGGGGCATGGTTTGATGTTTGCTTTTATTTTTTGATGTATTATTTTAGTCTGGATGTTAAAGTATATGTGCATAGATTGAATGGTAGGGCGATCTTAGTCTAACCATTATCTTCTACAGAGGATTGTGCTTAAGGGGCGCTGTAATAAAAATATAAATACTTTTACTGTGCAGGTGCTTATACCCCTAAGCATAATCTAAAATAGGCTAGATGGACTTGGTTACACATGTGTGGGGTGCTAAGTCCAATTTATATATATACATGCTTGGGATTGTATGAATTGTTTAGCTAATCTCTATTTTACAAGTTTTAGTTAGATTTCCTTTTTTTCCCCATTTTCATGTAATTTTACAATTAAGATTTTGGAAAGATTGTTATGGGGGATTAAGATGAACATTGGTTATAAAGCTATGCCTTATATACCATGTGAAGCATTTGGAGCAACCACATTCCATCCAGCCAAAAGAATAAAGAAGAAAGAAAAAAGAAGAAAGAAGAAAGAAGAAATGAAGAATGAAAACCCCCATAACAATCAATTTCTTCTTGATTGTATTTAATTCATTTGTAATCCGGGTTATATAAGGGTAGAGCTCAGCTACCCAATTTGTTCTTGGGTTTGTGTGGTAGAGCCTGACCACAAATGACCTCTTACTCTTTTACGCTAGCTTCATAAATCAATTGATGTTTATTTAGCTTGTGAATTAAGATGACATCTTTTCTTAATTTCTTCCTTACTTTCATGTATGACATGAAAGATGATTAGGACCTGACAAAAATGAATTTTCTATCTAACTAATCAATTCAAATTAAAAAAATAAATAACTCATAATCTCACCTAAAGCCTAGGTTATAATGAAGATAAAAGAATTAGCAACCCTTTAGCTAGATGTTGTATTATTTTTCTCACATCATGCATCAAAGCATATTATTTCACTCTTGAATTGGAGAGCTTCCACCTTTGCCAAAGAACTTGGCTTGACCTTTGAGAGCCATGGTATGAAAGAAAATTTAATTTTAATAGCACAAATCTATGGGCTCTAAAAATTTTCCACCGACCTCTCAAAAATGAAGAGAGTATGATTTAAAGTATCGATGTAAATTTCAGAAGGGAGATGGAATAGTAGATAAGACACTACCTAGAGATTTTTCGCTCATTTTGTGAGGACTTTAGATCTGGTTCCAGGTTTCCTATAGGCGCAAGCATCCAGAGTTAATTACCCATCCCAATAAGTGAGAGATAACTTTTGATTAAGGCTAGTCATTAGATCATTTAATGCGTAGTGTATAGTAGCAGCATGTGGAGTTTAAAATTTAGATTTATGGAATTCATCATCATTAGCTTAACGTGGATGGTTGGGGGAATGATGATGTGCCTGATATAGATCCCATGGTTTCATCATCGTGCTATGGTAGTCTACTTAGTCGAAGAGGTAGACCCAACGACCAAGGATCCTTATGACACATGGGTTATGTCGCCTAAGAAATTTTTGTAGACTGGTGTTGAAGACAATCTTAAGTATACCTCTGAGAGGGCCATTTTACCCTATCAAGTATACATGATTCACAACTTAAAGGGTAGAGCCATTGGGGAGCATACGATCGGATCGTAATATAATGGTGTCATTTAGAACCACCCGATGAGACTTCATAACGTCATAATATATGTCGAGCCTACTAGCCAAGCCATGCAGTTAGAGGGCACGGGCCGCATCCTTACTAACGTGAGATTGATTGAGAGTGAATATAGTAGAACACTTGATTTGACATTGGCTCCTTTATGAGCTAGAGTTTTTCTAATTTATTACCTTTAACAAATAGTTAGGGAAGATGGATTGGATTTTAACTTTAATTTTTTTAGAGATTGAAGTTCATTTAATAATTTTTAGATTGATACTTAATTTGAGTTAATTTGATTTGAAATTAAAATCACATTTCGATGGAAGTATCCCCTCCGATTGAAATCATCATTCAACACAACCATCATCGAGGTGTGTATTATTTCAGATCCTATTGACTCTATTAGTTTAATAATATAGGATCGAATCTACTATCATATGATAGAATTAACTTCTCAGATATTTTAATAAGTTGAAATTCTTACAATAATTGAATTTTTAGGTTTGTAATCCCGGACCCGATCCTAAGACCAAATCGGGAAGCAACCCGCACAACATCCTCAAATACTAAATTTAAACATTTAGCATAGTGTCGGGGCCCATGCGGGAATTTAGTAATTTAGGTAATTTTATGTTTAAATTATGAGATTAATTTTTTATTTTCATTTAATTCCAACTTAGCCTGCGCAGTCTTTTCAGACATTAAAATTTGCACTTTAAATCTCTATGTCCGAGCACATGTAGGTGTTTATAACTTAGATAATTTCATGTAATTAGTAATTTTATTCATTTTAAAAATCATAATTAGAATGAAATTCCTTAATTTTTTTATTGAAGAAATGTTCTTTCATTCGTACAGCATTTAATTTAGTGCTGTCTTCTGTCTGCCTGTACAAATAATTGCATATTCGGTGGCATTGTGGCATAGAATTAGATTTATATTTGCACTCAAAATATTATACCTTCGCTTACATTAAACTTATTCATAGAATTTCTAAATTTTAATGGTTAACTTATGCTCATTAAAGACCTATTAGATCTTTGCAAATTCAACATTCAAGTTTGATATTTGCTCATACGAGTTGATATATTTCCTTTGAGCAAGCTTAGTTGAATTCAAGCTTCTTTTGAACACAAATTGATTATTCAATAAGAAGTTTCAATTATGCTTGTTAATTAGGCTATTTAGTTATAGTGAAAACCTCTTATGAATTTTATTTGATTTTCACTTTAGTTTGGAAATAGCACTCAAAAAATCCTATGTGCTTTAATTTCATATTCATTTAATGTCAATTCATTTTAAATTAGACATTGCCACGTAAGAAGGCACGTTCTTTGTGAACCTAACTCTATAGTTGATTTGGGACTCTATCTCATTTGAAAATTAGCCTTCTAGCTTCATGTAACAAATTAGCCTTCTAGCTTCATGTAACTTCCCCATAAGTATAACATGAATTTAAAATCATGATTTCTTTGCATTTGTCTTATTCTCTTTCAACTATTTTCATACACGATATAACATAACTCACAAAGTTCAATTAATTCTTCTTAGCCATTAACCATTATAGTTTGCTATAGCATGTATGTGAGTTATCAAGCTTCACTTTCATTCTCCAAGCTTTATTATGTTCAGTTGAAATCACTTTTAATTCACCTAGAATAAGTTATGATTATAACAATATTTATTGGAAAGATCATTCATGACCAAATTCATTGGTGAATATGCAAGTTATGTTCTTCATCTTCTTCATGTAAGAGTGATCAAACCCAATTTGACTTTATTTTAAACTCCACATCAAGAGATCAATATATATAACCAAATTTTAAATTTATTGCAAGTCTCTTATTCATTTGGAATTAGCTTCAAGCCTCACTTGTATTCTATTTGAACACTTCCCTTTATTTCAATATATAAAGCAATAGACTCAAACATTTATTTGGCTATAAACTAAGTGAATGAATTAATTTCTTTACTTAGTATATTCTTACCTGATAATAATACTTGTTATGCCCATTCAATTTTGATTTTATAAATTTTCTTAGGACTTTTTATCTTGTATTTAACTTAATGTTAAATTAAAATCTTTTGGTTCAAGTCCTTTTGAAGTTCATTGCAATCTCCCACCCCCCCTCCCCCACCCCCTCCCTCCTTTTATTTCAATTTAATATTCATCTTTATGTTAGTCTTATTAGAATTTCTAATTTAATATATTTAAATTTCATTTTAGATTATTATATTTTGGTATTTTAGATTAATTTTGATTCTTTTCTCTTCTTCTCTTTTTTTAAGTCCAAAATTTAATCCAAAATCTTACAAAATTTTGACAGTATTTTGGCTTTGTCCCTGCATAGGGGGCTACATCAGAACTATTTTGGCCTACCCATCACGCCCTGATGAGCATGATGGTTGGTGTTTTGAAGAAACTTTATCGAATTTAATTCTCGTTATGCCCTGATGAGCATAACGAGACCTTCAATAACCTGCATAAGAGAAATAATACAATACAATATATACACATTCAAGCCCCCTCTTTTATTTCAGTTCAAAATTTCAGTCAAAATTTTGGCAGTATTCCAATAACATCCTCATGTAGGGAGCTACATCAAAATTATTTTGGCCTACACATCATGCCTCCGATACAGTCAAATTTCAATCTCATTCCTAATAAGCATAAATCATGTAAATATGCTTATGGAGTTATTGACCTCATTTTTAGAATGAGCTCTCAACCCCTTTATCTTAGACATAGGACTCCTCTTAGACATTAAGAGTTCATTAGTCTTAAGATACTTCTAGTGATTAGGTGAACACTTAACCTAACCCTAAAGACATAGAAGAGTTAGCCATATGAATAGGTTATACCTTAGGGGTGTTAGGAAAATTTGCCTACCCTATAGCTTGAACTAAGTCCTCACTTCCCTCTTTCAAGTCTAACATCAAATTCAAGTCAAACTCCAAACTCAAGTCAACTTCAACTCCAAACTAAACCGTAAATCAATTCCAATGGATTTTCTCAAATCATGAATCAATTCAAAATGATTGAAACCCATGATTGAATTCCAAATTCAAACTAAAATCTTTCTTAAGTCACTCTAATTCCATCTTATGGACTTAGCTCAAATCAAATCCAAATCAATTCAAATTCAAGAAATTTTCACATAGCCCATTTATATTCTCATTTATATTCACAAATATAAATGAAATATAAATCCATCAAACCAAAACTAAATTCAAAACTTAAATCCAAATTCAACCAAAATCTAACTTATGCTTCTTCAAGCCAAATTCTTGAACTTAGCCAAATCAAAGTTAAATCAAGCCAAACCCTTGATTTTTCTTCATGATTCAATCAATCCTTTAATCATGAATCCAAATATAAATATAAACTTCAATCATCAAACCAAAAATAAATTCAAATTTCAAACCAAAGTCAAACTCATGTTCACCCTTTAAACTTGAAATTATCAAATGAATCAAAACCCATTTGACTCTAAATCACTTGCAAATGGATTTATATTTCAATCATAAGTTCATATCTAAGTTCAACCAAATTTGAATCAAAGCCTTGATCAAGTCAATTGACCCACTTAGGCTCACTTGACCCAAAGTGACGTAAAGTACCCTTTTTGAGCCAAATTCTAATCCTACCCAAATTGGATTGAACTAACCCCACCTAAGCCTCACATTGTGAGCAACAATCATCATGAAATGATCAATCACTCAAATTGGGTCAAACCAAGTCAAACCTAAGGGTTTACCAAGTCAACAATTAGCCATAATGAATCCTAAATAAGCCAAAATCCACCATACACCAAATTGATTCAAACCATTGATCAAAACCAATTCATGATCTTGTTAGAACTTGATCAAGTCATCATTTGAGCCTAACCTAGCTCAATTGACCACTTGACCCAAGTTGACCTAACTTGACCTAAAAAGTCAAAATGTGTTAAATCTTGATCTAAGCCAAATTGATTGCAACCAATGGGTCAAATTCATCCTAGATCACTTGCTGAACTTGACCAAAGCCTCAATTGGCCAACTAGACCCAACCTAGCCCAATTGTCCATGAACCCAACTTGACCTAAAAGGTCAAATTGAACCAAAATCAAATCAAACCAAAATTGATTGAAACCAAAGGTTACAATGTATTTAAAATGACCAACCAAACCTAAACAAACCCATGGCCTAACCTAATTAAGTTAAATGGGTCAAATTGGTCAACTTGACCCATTTAACCTAAATGAAATCAAATGAACCAAAACTAAATATGAATCAAACTGAACCAAACCACTGATGCCAACACATTTCAAATAGTCATATGAACTTGACCCAACCATTGGCTTGACCCAATTTGTCCAATTGGTCAACTTGACCCAAGTTGACCCATTTTAACCTAAATGGGTCAACATGAGCCAAATGACATCAAATCAACTCCAAATTCTTTAAAATTTAGTCCAACCTAATTTCAAACTATTCTAAATCTACCCAAAGTGAAATCAAAGACAAATGATCATTTTACCCCTAGGTCAAGGGGTAACCCATGGCCAATTCCACTTGGAATTTGGTCATATCCTCTTTATGCTCACTTGGCACCTTCTTAGTGGACCAAGTGGACACTAGTGAGTGTGGTGCACATGACCCAATGGGTTTGGATCAGGCAAACCCAACCCAAGGCCAAAATTGACCACCCCACTCAAAATGAGCACATGAGAATCACTCCTCCACCTCATTGAGCACATGGGAGCTTCACCACTCCACTTAAAACCCAAAACCATCCAAAATGGCCTAACCAACTCTACCCTACTGATCAATTTAATCAAAATGGAAAAGCCATGCTTGGTCATCTGATCCTTCTAGGGGGAGATATACTTCCCCTAATTTCACTTGAATTGCATAGAATCACACTCGATTGAAGCATAGGAACTCAGAGGAAGCAATTATAGGCTCCCCCAAGGTTTCCCAAGTTAATTTGATTTCTCCATTCTCGATTTTATTAAGCCAAAAATAGGGGAGCTCAAGGGATTTTTCATCTCATCCAATTCTTTATGAGAGCTTAATTCCTTCTTCAAACACCTTGAGGGGACCAAATCGAGCTCACCCAAGTCTTCTCACAAGTGTTCAAGCCACGGGAAGAGGGGTCTAGACCAAGGCCGCAAGCATTTGAAGGGGACTTTGATCAATAGGAAGAACTACTCAACCTCAAGCCCTCAAACCTTTAATAGGGCTTCATCTCCACTAGACAAAGCTACCTCG
Organism: Cymbidium sinense; assembly: GCA_021442155.1. Lineage (NCBI taxonomy): Eukaryota > Viridiplantae > Streptophyta > Magnoliopsida > Asparagales > Orchidaceae > Cymbidium > Cymbidium sinense. The sequence goes on from CM038229.1 coordinate 66,728,355, forward strand.
ATAATTAGGAGCACTGGTGATAGCCTCCGGTGAGGTATGGATCAAAATCAAGCTTAGAGAGAATTTTCTTTGGTCCTTTTTGAAGGGAATTGTAATCCCATTGCATTTTGATCATTAGATCTTCATCTCCTTGCATGTTGATGGTGTGGGTTCAATTTTAGCTCAATCCAAGCTCAATCGAGCTCGAATCAAGCCTTAAGGGGTAGATGGTTGCCCTCTCCTGTAGGTGAGCTTAGAGATGAATCATGGACTATCTATTTCGCATATTTTAGATGGACGATCCTGATTAATCCATGTTAGATCCACATTTTAATCCTTTAATACCACCGAGTTAATCTTGTTCGTCCAATATTAAACGGTCCAAGGGAAAGCGCGTAGCACCGCCGGCTGACTATGTAGTCAATGTGATTACTTAAATAGCGAATCCCCGCACATGGAAAGCGTGCATCGCGTGGACCACGATCATGGGATTAACTATATAATTAGGCTATTTAATTAAGTTTTAATCATAGAATCTTCAAAAATACATAACTAAATGTAGAAAAATTAGAAAAATACAAACTCAAATGAATTTTGAAGATATTTCAAAGGGGAATAATATAAAATTAAGTTTAATTAATTTTGAACAGTAAATTTCATGCAATTTAGGTTTTATTAGGAATGTAATTATGTTAGTTACTCCCTAATTATTTCATTGATTAATTTCAAACTTCTCATGTTTGTTACATGGGATAACTTCTGCCTCCCCAAATTTTCTTGGGATTTATTAATAGTTTAATTAGAGGAATTTCTTGATTCACTCCTACTTACTCTCTTAATTAATTAAATGATTAATTAACTTATTAAATAAATTCATTAATTAAGTTTGTCAATCACCTTAGAATAATGAATGGACTTAGGGAATGAGGTTAGGAGTCCTCTCCCAAATCATTTCCCCTTAAGTTTATTTCATTTGAATAAAAACCTAATTAAGGTGAAAATTAATTAAATAGTTTAATATCTTAATTAAATAGCTTAATTAATCAAAATTTTTAAATCAAATCAATCTGAACTTAATTAATTCCTTCTTGGGTAGATTGCTTAGGTGTTCAATAACCTAAGTAGCTTAAGGAAATCATACCTAACCCATATGTGTGGGAACAGTTATGAAAGTACTTAAATTAAATCCTTTAGCTTAATTAATCATTAAGTGTGAGCCAAATGCATTAGGCCCTTTTCTTTCTTAGGTGCATTGCTTATTTAAATTCCTTTTGGTTTTATGTCATACATTAGCTCATAATTATTTGATTATATATGTTAAAATGGTATAGGTAAGGGGTAATTAATGGACTTAATGTACATCTTAACCTAAGAAAAATATAAAATCAATCTAATGGTTCTAAAATTAAACTAAAATAATACACATATGTTGGAAATGGGTTAGGACCAGCAAACCTTCTCACATTTCTTAAATTCAAAACAAACATAAAACAAAAATCAAAATTTCTTTTAACAACTTTTATTCACTTTAAATAATCTTATTCCATAGGATTCTCTTTAGAAATTAATTAGGGTGAATGAATGTACATGCTTTCATCACTTTAGTTTTTTTCTAGCATGCTAAATGTGTATGTCATATGAAAATCATGCATTCATGCCTTTTGAAAAATCAAATTAAAATGAAATGTTTCCTTTATGTCAAATTGCATGTCTTAGCTAAAGTAAGAGTATGAATGGCTATTATCACTACTAAATCCAAAATTATTTTTAAAACTTATAAATCAAACATTATAACTAAAAGGTATGCTACTTATAATTATTTATAAGCTTGCATGTGAGTATAATATATGGTGTGCATTGTGTGACTTTCCTTCTCTTCCCTTTTAACATGGTTTTGAATAGGATTTGCAAAGTGTATAATTCATTTGAAAAGAACACACATTTGCTTAAATTTATTTCTATTCACACCTATGTCATCAATTTAGAAGGATATTCATACTTGCACACATAAATTAAACAACCAACAAATTAAACAAACACAAACTTCTTGCATGATTCTTTTTCCATTCATTTGCCTTTGTATATGCAAATGTATTAGCCTGAACATCCATGGGTTGCAAGGATTTAAGTAGCCCCAAGTAGATCTTGTACCTTGCACTCCTGGTATAGAAAATAATGATGTCGTACTCACTTATGCCTTTCATACACGTAAATGTGCATATGAATAATGGATAGAAGAATCCCTCTTTTCTACTTAACAAAATCAAGCATGTATGAAACCTTCCAAATTTTTCTTAAACAAACTCTCTTAGCATTCATCATGAAGGTGTGCTAAACATTTCCATTTGCATGTATAGATATGCTTAGGATTCATCCATATGCATGTTACACATGTTGGGGAAGAAATAAAGTGATTTGTGTTTTGTGATAGTAATTCACTTAATCTTAAAATGCCTTTCTTTTTGAATATGTTTGTTTAGGAAAAATCTAAACTTAGGATTAATTAAAACACATAATAAAACATTTACTAAACAAAAATAAAATATGAATCTACCTTAGAAATTACATAAGGTAGGGAGGAAAGAGAAGTTTTATTCTCTTTTCCTCTCTTTACAACTTTTAGTAATTAATTATAGGTTCATTCAAACCAAAATCAAATCATCAAATAAAATCATCAACTAAACCACTTAAATGAGACCACCCACTAAGTTGAACATCTTCATAAACCACTTAAATGAAACCACCCACTAAGTTGAACATCTTCATACTTAGAAAACCTAAACCTTAAAGCCTAGTTAAGACATACCACACAAATCTTAAATGGCACACACATTAGGCTAAGTCACCATTTCTAGCTTTAGGTTAGGGTGGTGCATGGTTTGATATTTACTTTTATTTTATGATATAATGTTTTAGTTTGGATGTTTGGGTGTATGTGCGTAGATTGTTGGGAAGAACTTAGCCTAATCATTATCTTCTGCAAGGGATTGTGCTTAAGGGGTGTTATAATAAAAATATAAATACTTTTGTTGTGCAGGTTGCTTATACCCCTAAGCATAATCCAAAATAGGCTAGGTAGACTTAGTTACCCATGTGTGGGGTGCTAAGTCCACTACATTCTTAGGATTGTGTGGTTTGTTTAGCTAATCTCTATTTTGTAAGTTTTAGTTAGATTTACTTTCCCTTTTCATGTAAATTTATAATTAGTATTTGGAATGATTGTTATAGGGGATTAGGATGAACATTAGTTATAAGACTATGTCTTATGTACCATGTGAAGTCTTTGGAGCAATCACATTCCAACCAACCAAAAGGAGAAAGATGAAAGAACAAAGGAGAAAGAAGAAAGAAGAAATGAAGAATGAAGAATGAAGACTCCCATAACATGAATTCTTTTTTGATAGTAATTAATTCATTTGTAATCTAGGTTGTATAAGGGTATAGCTCGGCTACCCTATTTATTTATTTTCAAGTTTATACGATGGAGCCCAACGACAAAATGCCTCTTATTCTTTTGAGCTAGCTTTATAAATTGATTGATGTTTGTTTAGCTTGTGCATTAAGATGGCATCTTTTCCTAGTTTCTTCATTGCTTTGATGTATGGCCAAGATGACGATTAGGCTCTTAGGAAAATAAATTTTATATCCAACTAATCAATTCAAAATAAAATTAAATAACTCATAACATTACATAAGGCTTAGGCTACAAAATCAAAATAAAAGAATTAGCAACCCCTTAGCTAGATGTTGTATTTTATTTCTCACATCATGCTTAAAAAGCATATTATTTCACTCTTGATTTGGAGGGCTTCAACCCATGCTAGAGAACTTGGCTTGACCTTTGAGAGCCATAGTGGAAATACACCTCCTTTCTTGCTGATTTTGACCCATAATCCAATTTCTCATGCATTAGGCATATGAATCCTACAAGCCTGTGTCAAATCAATAGTCCAAAAAAAAAAATAAAATGTAACAAAATTTGCATTAGATTTATGTAATTAAATCATGCCCTACATGATCTAGTCTCTTATAGAGTGTGTTTAAGGACTTAGTCTCTTTCTAAATAAATGATAGGTGAGCTATCTTACAAAAGCATATGACTTACCTATATGTATTTAAAATTGTAGGAAAAGTTAGTTAGTGGCCACCCCCAGGCAGTTGTAAATCCAAACAGTCGGGTGGTTTATCCTCTCTTATGGAGGAAAACCAAATACCCATTTTCTCCTTAGATTTAGATCGTGCTTTGGCCCTCGCCAATGCTCCCTAGATTTAGGTTCTGAGATTGCTACTTCCCTTAGCGGGCTACGAATATAAGTCCTCACCTCTTAGGCATTACCACAATCTAGTGTCATGGAATCATAAATCCTAGATTTCTAACAAAAATTTAATTTCTCCTCAACTTCAAAAATATAAAGCTCAACCATAGGATAGTTTGAGATGCTTACTAGGCTTCTTAGTATCATAAGCACCCCCCCCTTCTTATCTTCCTTTGGCTTCAAAAATAAATCCCTCCTCTTGATCAATCCTACTTAATCTTTTAAAAAAAGAAACCAATTGATTGATAGTCCTATCTTCAAAATCTTTGGACACAATGATCATTTATCTTAATCGTCCAAAGGAATCATGTTTCTTAAGATGTAATTAACTATGGGGGCTTGCCTCCATAGGGAACTTAACGAACCCGGTATAAAACAAACCCTGCTTTACTTTTCCGTGTAAAGTAGAGGAAGAATCTCTAGTACATTCCGAAGTCCCATAGTCCTTAGGAGTCCTTATTCAGGTAATTAGGACCATTGTAAAGTGGTGACTTCTATCTTTCAAGATAGTACACATTTCCTTAATGTTAAACCTGATCACCCTAATAAGAGCATCTGTCGATCTACGTGGTGTCCCAATAAAGGCATATTTCTTTTTCATTTATCCTTCCAAAGGATAAGTGAAGGTAAGAATATTTTCACCACAGATTTTTCTGGCTACTCTACTCGGGAAGGTTCCTCTCTCCATCTTTGGTAAATGATTGTTATCTCCAAGTATCGATAGTGAGTTTGTATTATATATGAATCCAAGACTATCTTTCTTTTTCATTGGCACTTAATTTATTTCATCCTTAAGATAAGCTAGCCAACATCTTTAGGTTTTAGGACCTCACTCTGTGTGGGTCTTAAAACTCCTATTGGATTCCCCAATGGGTAAAAATACAAAATTTAATAAAAAGAAATAACTAAATACTTCCTCTTTACCATTTCTATGGTAAGGAAAGGTTCATTTCAAAAATAATGAAAAGAAAAATAAATCCTTTAATAAAAAATATCAATTTCCAAAAAGAACTTTTTCAAAATGCATATAATAAAATGTTTGAATAAAAATTGTCCTCATCTAACAATCTTCATGATTGTTATATGTAGGATCATTTTCAAAAATAAAATCCCAACAATCATATTTTGAAAAAAAAAACACACAAATATACTTCATCCAATTTTTTGAATAAAAATTTCATTTTCAAAACAAAATGAACAATCACATTTTCAAAAACAAAATCAACAACATCTCTTTTCAAAATAAAATTCCAATAACCATTTTTTCCAAAAGCACATATGAACTTCTTCACACAATTCATTTTGATGAAGACTTCATTTTCAAAAATAAAATGCTAACAATCATATTTTCAAAAAGAACAAATGAACTTCTTCACTCAATTCATTTTGATGAAGACTTCATTTTCAAAAATAAAATTCTAACAATCATATTTTCAAAAGCACAATTTATTTTGATGAAGACTTCATTTTCAAAAATAAAATCCCAAAATCATATTTTTCAAAAGCACCAAATGAACATCTTCATCCAGTTTATTGAATGAAAATTTCATTTTCAAAAATCAAAACCAACAATGATTTTCAAAAATCGAAATCAATAATCATATTTTCAAAAAGCATAAATGAACATCCTCATTCAATTTATTGAATGAAGATTTCATTTTTAAAACAAAATCAATAATCATCTTTTCAAAAATGAAACACATTTGGTTCTTTCATTTAACATACCCAAATTTGCTAAGTGAAGATCCACTTTTCAAAATTAAAAATTCAAACAACATTTGGATATTTCATTTAGCATATCCAAATTAGCTAAGTGAAGATCCACTTTTCAAAAAAAAAAAAAAATCAAACAACATTTGGATCTTTCATTTAGCATACCCAAATTTGCTAAGTGAAGATCCACTTTTCAAAATTAAAAATTTAAACAACATTTGGATATTTTATTTAGCATACCCAAATATGCTAAGTGAAGATCCTCTTTTCAAAATCAAAATCACGAAAACATGATACACATTTGGATTTCTTTAGCATACCTAAATTTGCTAAGAATCCTTTTTTTCAAAAATCAACAAAAACAAAACCACATTTGGATTTCCATACCATACCTTAATTTGCTAAGAATCTTATTTTCAAAAATCAACAAAAATATAAACACACTTGGATTTCTTTAGCACACCCAAAATTTCTAAGAATCCTCTTTTTAAAACAAAAATTAAAACAAAACACATTTGAATTTTCTTAGCATACCTAAATTTGCTAAGAATCCTATTTTCAAAAATCTTCAAAAACAAAACACATTCGAATTCTTCATTTAGCATAACCAAATTTGCTAAATGAGGATTCCATCTTCAAAATCACACATGATTCACAAAACAAAGCAAACAATAGGAAGAAGAAATTATTTTCAAACACCTCACCTAGCATACTTAAATTTGCTAAGTGAGTAAATTCCAAAACCACAAATTAAAACCAAATCAATTGACCCTTTACTTTAACATACTCAAATTTGTTAAATAAAGGGTCATCAAACTCAAAAAATCAAAATCAAATATGAACCTATGGAAGCATCAATCTCTTCAAAAATATTTGAACCCATTTTCAACATACACAAATTTGTTGAAAATGGATTCTACATTCAAACATCTCCTTTCCAATCAACTCCAAAATCTCTATTATAAATTCATTTGAGCTCCACTTAACACTTTCAAGTTGTTGAGTGTGGTTTCAAATTCTAAATCAAAATTCAAAAAAAATCAACAAAGCAAAAATCTGATTCAAACTTGTTTTTCAACATTGTAGACTTTCAGTTAGCTTTCAATCAGTTCAGTTCAATGACAGCATAGAGATATGTCTTCACATTTCCTCATGGGATGGATTTGGCCTTGGATCAAGCCAACCATCTATGATCTAACTATGCCCACCTCATCCACTTTGGCTAGGGCTTTGAGGGGGCTCAGATTACATGTGAGGGAACCTCCCCACCTCATAGAGCGCAGACCGGTGGGAGTGGTCATCAGTTGAGTTACCATGATTCTAAGATTCCTCATTAAAGAGGAAGGCTGCAGCTTCCCACAGTAGAGTGTGGCTGCACCAGGCCCCCTGTTTCCCCTTGCGCCCAGCAAGCAAGACCCACTCATTGGGCACCTTCCAAGGGGAAGGCTCCCATGTGGGATTGTCTCCTCTACCTTCTGGGACAGTCTGCTTCCCATATTGCCGACCTTGACTCGAGAAATAAGAGCTGCATGATCAAGCGGTATCACACTCGCACTGCGAGGGAGTTGGAGAAAGTTTCTTAGGCTGTCGTGGAGGAGTCACCTAGGGTAGTGTCTCCTCTCATTACAGAGAATATGTTTCACCCCCCTCTCTAGTTTTGATAGAGAGGATGTTAGGAGGATTTTAGCTTCACCTCCACTAGTAATTCATTTTCAAGCTCCTATTAGTGAAAGGAGGAGGTTGTACGCTGGCCTAAGGTCAGTTCTTCATCGAGACGGCAGAGCCTACAGATGATCAAAGTTTGATGCTCAATTTGATTTGAGATCAGTTATTCCCCACAGCGTGGGTGGATAGATTAGACAAGAGAGGGTCAGGGAGGCTCGTACATCAGTTCATGTTACCAATCAGGAGCGGCAGAGGTATAGCTGACAGTGAGCTACCTCTGCACTTGTGTACTTTCTTGATCGACGTGCTACCCGCATTGATCATACTGATAGTATCTTACTAACGGGGACTACCCATCATAGGAGAGGAGCTCCTATTTAGAGAGAGTCGATGGTGCCTCCACCACACCGCTCTACTCCACACCCACTGTCTCCCATACATGTTCCAGCATATACTATTCCACCAAAGGCCATGAAGGTCACATCTAGGGAGAAGAGAGCCCCACTGGTGATCCGGCTATGACTAAGCGATCCCGTTCCATCTACACCACCTACTATGGAGAGGCTAAGCTCTCCTGCTTGACCTTATGCCCTAATTCTGGTGAGGAAGGAATGGAGACCTCAGAGTATCATAGTCATTCCATCACTACCACCACCTCAGTAGGCTATGCAGATTGCAGCAGTAGAGGGAGGAGGAGATAGTTCAGTCATCCCCATGGTTATAGATCCTCCTAGGAGTACTACTCCATCCAAATCCAGTGATATCCAAGAGCATCTTTCTTCTAGTGAGCGTAACCCTCATAAAGTTAGCTCTCTAGCAATAGTATAGGTTAGATGCATTTTTATTCATGACAGTGATCCTACTGTCAGTCAGCCTCGATCTTTTATAAATGTTTAGTTGGATCAATCCCTAGATGACATTATGGTTCCGTATCTAGTGGATAAGAAAGGAATCTTAGGATATGTCTGGTCTGATTTAGAGGATGAAAAGATTAGTTTTGATCTAATAAGGATGATCTGTTAGAGGATTCAGTGGGATTTCACATGGTAAACACTGGGATTGCTTGATCGAGACTTTGGAAGGTGATGTGAGCAGACATACGAACCCAACACCTCCACAAAAGCAAAAGAATAAATAAATAGATAGGATGGGGAAGTAGCTTGAGGATTTTCTAGCAACTATTTTAGCACTTCAGAACTAAGCCTCGATAGTTCATCGTACTATAGCTGAGACAAGTCAGCCAGAGTTGGTGCATGTCTTGGATCCAGCCATGACTTTACCTCAAGTAGAGTGGGAAGCACTAGTTTTTATAAGAAGGTAGTGGATAGTACCTCCATATAGGAAAAGGACATCAAAACCATGGTTGAGCAATATGTGGGAGAAGCGTTGGCTCAAGCACAAGGAGGATCATCGGTTCTAAAGGATGGACCCTACCTAGAGGAATTCGATACCATCCAATATTCTAAAGGTTTTGTGCCACCTTCTTTTAAGAGTTTTAATGGCAATGGGAACCCAAAGCAGCATTTAGCTCATTTCAGGGCCAATTATTACAATGCCAGTGGCAGTGATGCCTCACTCTTCCGTCTCTTTGTCAGGAGCTTAGCAGGCATAGCCTTCGGTTGGTACGCTGAACTCCCCAATAGTTCAGTGAAGGCTTTTGCTGAGTTGGAGCAACTCTTCATTAAGAGATTTATTGGAGCTCAGCAGAGGGTGACTATAGGTGATCTCGTTGTAGCTCAACAATGCCATGGTAAGTCCCTTGTTGATTATATTCTCAGATGGCATAATTTGAGTATGAAATGCGAACCACAATTGTCTGAATAGCTAAGGGCTTGATCCAAAACCCTGGAGAAGATGACATAGCTAGTCATATATCAAATAAGTATTCAGTGGATAACTCAAGGAGAAAGTGTGGGGACTCACATCTGCTAAGAGTGGTGTATCCACCGGGTGAGTCACTGTCAACATAGCGAACATCAACCAACCTAAGGTGCCCATCGATTTGCAATAATCAACCTAGGAAGAAAGCTTGGGGACTCACATCCTCCTATAGGGGAACTAATTGTTGGGATAATCTATCTTCAGCTCGACAAGTACTATCTGACCTAAGGTGACTATTGAGTAAATGCTACTGAAGGACTTATGTCAACTCAAATGTAGTCAAGAGGAAAGGAGCCTCTAGGGGACTTACCCTAAAATCTCAAATATACTCGACCTAGTCAAATTATGATGATTAGTTTAAGAAGGAAGCACGGGGACTCACATCTTATTAAATAAAATCAACACGAGGTAGCTTACTGGCTAGGCAATGAAGTCTACCAAACTAACAAGGCACTCATTAATTTATAATGGTCAAGTTTAAGAAGAAAGCGCGAGGACTAACATCTTCCAAACAAATGACCACTAGGGTGACATACTAGCAAGGTAGCATGTAAACTCGACTTAGAGCAACTAATGAGTAAGTGTCATAGGGGGCTTGCTCCCACATCAAAATAGCCCGAGATAAAGGTTATGTGTTTATTTTTGTGCTTGTGTTAAAGGGAATAGGATGCCGCTTAGGTTATCTCACACCTACCCTAAACACACTTGGGGAATTGGATGAAATGGTGCCATGGATGGAAACAAGAATTTTCACCAAGAAAGGATGCCACTTGGGTTCTCTTACACCTAACTAAGTTATGTTAATAGAAATAGAATGCCACTTGAGTTCTCTCACACCTATTCTAGTAGCACCAGGGAATTGTGTTTGATTGCGTTTGTATTATGAAAGAGGGATAGGATGCCTCTTAGGTTGTCTTACACCTATCCTAGACACGTCATGGTGGATTCGCAAGACAAGCAAACAATGCTTCAAAAGAAGAGAAGATTTTAATGAAATGGAATCAGATTTTTATTCTTTCATTGATAATTATTTTAAACATATTTTATGGGTAATATTTCTTCAAATAGAGCCCATTAATTAGAAGCATCAGGTGTTCCACTTTATAATCAATGAGAAAATAGGATCCTCCTTGGTAAGCCTTCTCTATAACATAGGGGCATTCTGAAGTGGGTTCAAACTTGCCTCCTATATTTTGATAGGAAATAATTGGTCTCCTTATTACTAACATAAGTTATTCTACTTGGAAAGACCTAGGGTGAACTAGCTTGTTGTGAGCTTGAATCATTTTGTCCTTGTACAACTTGAGGTTCTGGCACACCCGTAGGTGACTCTCCTCCAAACTTTTGAGCTCTTCTAACCATAACTTTGCATTCTGCTCTATACCAATCTTGCTACCCAATGCTATCCTTAGTGATGGGAATTGAACTTCTAAAGGTAGAACGACTTCAGACCCATACACTAAGAAAAATGGGGTAGATTGAGTTGGGGTTCGGTATGTGGTGCGGTATGCCCACAAGGCTTCAACCAACTGCTCATTCCACTACCGCTTGTTATCATCAAGTATCTTCTTTAGTATTTGGATGAGAGTTTTATTGAATGCTTCTGGTAGGCTATTTGCCCTGGGGTACTAGATGGTGGAGTGTCTCTAATCTATACCATGTCTTCTGGCGAAGGTGTTAATCTTGATATTTTTGAATGTAGTACCATTATCGAATATAATTCATTGAGGCACCCCAAACCTATATATGATATGGTTCCTGAAAAACTGAAGCACATGCTGAGTTGTGACCTCTCTGAGTGGGATTTTCCCTGCCCACTTGGCTAAGTAGTCAGTGGCATCTAAGATGAACCGATGACCCTTGGAAGGAGGATTGATTGGACCCACAAAGTACCCCAACACTCAAATGGCCATGAGACCAATGTAGGGTGTAGAATATTGAGTGGTTGATGTAAGACCACACCGTGTACCTAACACTGATGGCATCTACTAGCTACATCCATATAGTCTGTAATCATTGAAGGCCAGTAGTATCCTAGTATCTTGATCTTCATCTTCATCTTCAAACTGGATTGATGCACTCTGCATAGAACTGAATGTATCTCGGTTACAATGCCATGGGCTTCATGTTTATGTAAACAACATAACCACATTTGATCAAAGGATCGTCGGTATAGGGTGCCATCCACGAGAGCATAGAAGAGAGCTCTATGTTTCACCTGTTGGGTTTATGACATTTCTTGAGGTAGTTTGTTGGTGTTCAAATAGTCTATGAATAGTTGCCTCCAATCTAGCTCCTTATCCTTATAGGCAATGATAACCTCCCCTTTAAGAGAAAGTCTCTCAATGAGTTCAGCATCAATAAGGGATAGGACTTGTCTGACCCTTATTGGAATGGATTCATCTTTCGGGCATGTCAATTCTTTGTCAAGTTTAGCCAAAGCATCTAGTACTATGTTCTCTACTTAGGGAACCTTATAGATGGAGACTTTAGGGAGTTGGGCCAACAGTTTCATGGTATACACGTGGTAATGATGAAGCTTGGGTTTAAGAACCTTGTAGGTCCCGATAATTTGGTTGATGACCAACTGAGAATCCCTATAGATGTTGATGCTCTTGACACACACTGTGATGACTAACTCTAGACCGACAATCAAAGCCTCATACTCAGCTTCATTGTTGGTGCAGGGATTGCAGAGATAGTATGAGAATCTCATCACATCGTGACCTGGAGTTAAGAGAACTATTTCTACCCCTGCCATTCCTGGAAGGGTAGATCGTGGTGCTTCTCCTTTATGAAAAGAAACTGCACCATCAAAATACATCTCCCATCAGTAGTTGTCAACCTCCCCTAAGTTCATGATTTGTTTGTTAGGGAGATCGTCACTAAGCAAAGAGTCAGCAGGCAGTGGGTGTGATGCTAAGAAATCTTCTAGTGCTTGTGCTTTAATCGCACGGAGGGGTAGGAATGTGATATCAAATAGTGAGAGAATCATGGACCAATATGCCAAACGTCTGGATAGCATTGGACGTGTCATGAGATATTGTAGTGGATTGATTCTAGAAATCAAGTTCACCTTATAAGAAAGCATATAGTGCAGTAGCTTTCGGGATGCAAAGATCAAAGCTAGGCAATGTTTCTCAATAGGTGGATAGTTCGCTTCAGCAGGAATCAAATGACGGTTAAGGTAGTAGAGAGCACTCTCCTTCCCTTCATCATTGGCTTCGACCAACAAAGCATCGAGGGAGTCATCCAATGCAGTAGTATAAAGGATGAGTGGTCTGCCTAGTATAGGGGCCGCTAGAATTGGCAGCTTCACCAAATACTACTTGATATCTTGAAAGGCATGTTAGCACTTGTCATCCCACTTAAACTTGGCATCCTTTTTGATAAGTGTTGAGAATGGCTTGCATCTCCCCGATAGGTTGGAAATAAAGCATCTCAGATACGCCAACCATCCTTAGAAGGATCTGAGTTGAGTTAAACTTTTAGGACGTGGCATTTCTAAGATAGCTTTGATCTTTTCTGGATCTATTTCTATTCCCTAGTGTCGAACAACAAACTCAAGGAATTTCCCTGAAGCTACTCTGAATGCACACTCCAGGGGATTCATTTTGACGTTATATTATCTTAACTATTCAAAAACTACTCTCAAGTCAAAGAGATAGTTTTCCTTTTCTTTGCTTTTGACTTCTAAATCATAAACATAGCACTCAACCTGATGATGGATAAGTTCATTGAAGATCTGAGTCATGGCCCGTTGGTATGTGGCACCAGCATTTTTAAGGTTGAAAGGCAGATCCTATAATAATAGATTCTAATCAAGATTTGAAAGTAGTGTTTCTTTCATCCTCGGGGGCCATTTTGATTTGGTTGTAGCCAAATGGCACATCCATGAAGGAGAATATTGCATGAGATGAGGCGATGTCCACCATTAATTCTAGTATAGGAAGAGGAAACTCATCCTTAGGACATGCCTTATTTAAGTTTCTGAAATTGACGTAAATATGAATTTGGCCATTCTTCTTCTTAATTTGGATGACACTGGCTAACCAGGTAGGGAATTTTTCTTCCCTAATGAAACTAGCATCGATCAGTTTCTTGACTTCAGAAATGACCTATTATTCGATTTCAAATTGCATGCGTCTAGGAGCTTGCTTGATAGGGTTAACACTAGGGTCTATTACTAGTTTGTGGACTACTATGTCAAGAGATAATCAGGGCATTTCTTCATAACTCCATGCAAAGCAGTCCTTAAACTCAGTTAATAGCCTAACTAAGTCATTTATTTCTTCTTCATTCAGCAACAAACTGATGTATATCGAGCATGGATTTTCTTCCATTGTGAGGTTGATTTCTTTAAGCTTGTCAATTATTGAACGGATCTCCTCTTCAAATTCTGGCAGTATATTTCTAATTTGGAGATAATATGGATCATCTAAAGTTTCTAAACACACATCCTTATGAGAGTTGGTTTGGTGTGAAAAGAACCTACCAGACTTCAAATGATTGTTGATAACTAAGTAGTAATCATCGTCATTGATTGGACCCACTCTACTGAATCCTAGTCCTGATCTTGATTGTGCATCCCTGACTCTATTGTTCCATACCTTTTTGAAGTACTCTAACCTATGCTTAGACCTGACTCTGGGTTGCGAGGCTTTAAGTAGCCCTAAGTAGGTCTTGTACTTTACACCCCTGGTGCTAACAAGGACGTCATACTCACTTATGCCTTTCATACATATACATGTGCATGTGAATAATGGATAAAAGAAACCACACTTTTCTACTTAATAAAAGTCATGCATCATAAAACATTCCAATTTTTTTAAGTAATAATTCTTGGCATTCATCATAAAGGGTACTAAACATTTCCATTTGTATATATAGATATGCTTAAGATTCATTCATATGCATGTTATACATGTTGGGAAAGAAATGAAGTGATGTGTGTTTTGTGATATTAATTCACTTTATTTAATCATAAAATGCCTTTCTTTTTGAATAGGCTTGTTTAGGAAAAATCTAAACTTAGGATTAATTAAAACACATAATAAAATATTCATTAAAAAAATCAAATATGAATCCACTTTAGAAATTACTTAAGATAGGGAAAGAAAGAAAAGTTCTCTTCTCTTTTCCCTATCTTTAAAACTTAGTAATTAATTATGAGATTCACTTAAACCAAACCATAATACAAAATAAAATTGCCCCAAATCAACTAAACATCCTAAATAAAACCACCCTCTAAGTTGAAAATCTTCACACTTAGAAAATCTAAGCCTTAAAGCCATAGCTAAGCATACCACACAAACCTTTTAAAGAATGCACATTAGGTTAAGTCATCACTTCTATCTTTAGGTTAGGCCAGTGCATGGGTTGATGTTTGCTTTTATTTTGTGATGTATTATTTCTAGTCTGGATATTAGGGTGAATGTGTGAATGTGTGTAGAATGAATGG
Source organism: Cymbidium sinense (assembly GCA_021442155.1). NCBI lineage: Eukaryota > Viridiplantae > Streptophyta > Magnoliopsida > Asparagales > Orchidaceae > Cymbidium > Cymbidium sinense. The sequence goes on from CM038229.1 coordinate 66,743,370, forward strand.
TAGGACGATTTAGTCTAATTATTATTTTATGCAGGGGATTATGCTTAAGGGGCGCTATAATAAAAATATAAATGATTTTGTTGTGTAGGTGCTTATACCCCTAAGCATAATCTAATAGGCTAGGAGGACTTGGTTACCCATGTGTTGGGTGCTAAGTCCAGTATACATGCTTGAGATTTGTATGGTTTATTTAGCTAATCTCTATTTTATAGGTGTTAGTAAGATTTATTTTCCTTTTTATGTATTTTTACTATTAAGATTTTAGAATGAGTGCTATGGGGAATAGGATGAGCATTGGTCATAAAATTACATCATATGTACCATGTGAAGTCTTCAACCACCTTCCAACCATCCAAAAGAAGAAACCAAAAGAAGAAAAAAGAAAGAAGAAAGAAGAAATGAAGAAATGAAGACCCCCATAACATGAATTTCCTTACTTGATTGTAAATTAATTAATTTGTAATCTAGGATGTATAAGGGTAGAGCTCGGCTACCCAATTTAATTTTGGATTTGTGCGATGAAGCCCAACCACAAATGGCCTTTTATTCTTTTGCCCTAGCTTTATAAAATATTTGATATTTTGTTTAGCTTGTGCATTAAGATGGCATGTTTTACTAGTTTCTTCTTTGCTTTGATGTATGGCATGGATGACGATTAGGCTCTTAAGGAAAAATAAATCTTCTACCAAATTAATCAACTCAAAATTAAAAATAAATAACTCATAATCTCATTTAAATCCTAAGTTAAAATCAAGATAAAAGAATTAGCAACCCCTTAGCTGGGTGAGCATTTCTTTTCTAATATCGTGTATAAAAGCATATTGTTACACTCTTGATTAGAGGGCTTCCACCTTTGTCAGAAAAATTGGCTTGACCTTTGAGAGCCATGGTGGAAACATACCTCCCCCTTCTCCCTGATTTTGGCCCATAATCTTATTTCTAATGCATTAAGCATATGAATCCTATAAGCCTGAGTCAAATGATCATTCAAGAATGAAAGTAAAATGTAATATGTTTTGCATTAGATCTAGGTCATTTCTCATGCCCTTACATGATCTAGTCTCTTAAGGAGTGAGTTTAAGGACTTAGTCTCTTTCTATAATAAATAACAGCCTTGCTATCTTGCTTAAAGCATATGACTTGCCAACATGAATTTAAAATCATAGGAGGAGTTAGTTGGCGACCACCCCCAGGCGATTGTAAGTCCAAGAAGTTGGGTGGTTTGTCCTCTCTTATGGAGGCAAATCAAATACCCATTTTTATCTTAGATTTAGGTCATGCTTTTGGCCCTCGCCAAAGCTCCCTAGATTTAGGTTTTGAGGTTGCTTCTCCCTGCTATGGGCCATAAGCATAAATCCTCACCTCTTAGGCATTTCCATAACCTTGTATTATGGAATTATAAGTCCTAAACTTCTAATAATAATTAAATTTAATTAAATAATTCAATTTTAAAAATGCAAAACCCAATCATATGATAGTTTGGGATGTTTAGTAGGCCTCTTAGTATCCTTAAACATCCCCTACTCATTTTCATTTGGCTTCGATAAGAACTCCCTCCTCTTGATTGATCCCACTTGATTTGCTAAAAATAAACTAATCGATTGATAGTCCTACCTATTTAAATCTTTGGAGACAATGATCATTTACCTTAATTGAGAGTATTCTGAAGTAATCCCCTTCTTTAGGATGTAATTAACTATTAGGGCTTGCCCCTGTAAGGAACTTAACGAACCTAGTTTAAAATAAACCCTAATTTACTATTCCATGAAGAGTAGGGGAAGAATCTCTAGTACATATGCAGACCCATTATCCTTATGAGTCCTTATTGAGGTGATTAGGTCCATTGTAGGGTGATGACTTCTATCTTTCGAGATAGTACAACTCTTCTCAATGTCTTACCCAATCACCCTCAATAAGAACTTTTACGGATCTACGTGGTGTTCAAAATGCATAAAATAAGTATATTTTTATCTTCATTTTATTCTGCATAGATTGAATATGGAAGTATACCTTCTTTAGAAATTGAACAATATAAAAATTTCACCACAGTCCTTTAAGCCAATTTCTTGGATTTAGCCAAATTATTCTCAAATCAATCCAAACCCTTGGATTTTCTCTTCAAAAAATCACTCCTTCAATCACATGCCCAAATATAAACATAAAATACAATCACCATGCCAAAATATAATTAACTCAAGTCAAACCCATATTCATCCTTTTGACTTAAAATTTTCAAATGAACCAAAACTTATTTGACTCCAAACCACTTGTAATTAGATTTATATTTCTATCATAAGTCCATATATGAGTTTAACCAAACTTGAATCAATCCTTGATCAAGTCAATTGACCCATTTAGGCTCACTTAACATAAAGTGACCTAAAAGACCTTTTTTGAGCTAAGTTTTAATCCAACCAAAATTGGATTAAGCTAAGCCCATCCAAGCCTCACATTGTGATCAAGAATCATCCTAGAATGATCAATCACTCAAATTGGGTCAAACCAAGTCAAACCTAGCCTTTGACCAAGTCAACACTTAGCCCAAATGAGACCTAAACAAGCCAAAATTCACTATGAGCCAAATTGATTGAAACCATTGATCTAAACCAATCCATAATCAATGATTGAACATGACCAAGTCATCAATTGAGCTAAACCAAGCCTAATTGGCCACTTGACCTAAGTTTACCCAAATTGGCCTAAAAAGCCAAAAATGGGTTAAATCATGATTTAATCTAAATTGATTACAACCAATGGCTCAAGTTCATTCCAAATCACTTGATGAACTTGACCAAAGCTTCAATTGACCAATTAGACCCAACCTAGCCCAATTGACCATAAACCCAACTTGACCTAAAAGGTCAAATCAACTTGAAATCAAACCAAATCATAATTGATTAAAACTAAAGCTTGCAATACATTTCAAATGATCAACCAAGCCAAAACCAACCCATGACCTAACCCAATTGGGTCAAATTGATCAACTTGACCCATTTGATCTAAATGAACCTAATGAACCTAAACCAAATTAAACCAAACTAATGATACCCATAGGCTCCAAATGATCATTTGAACATGACCCTATTGACCATTTCATTCCTAAGGCCACTTGACACCTATCTATTGGTCCACATGGGCACCAAGGAGGGTGGTGAACATGATCCAATGAGCTTGTGTCAGCCATGACCCAAGAAAAGGCCAAACCAACCTCCCCAATCACCTTTAGACACTTGGCTCACCAAATTCACTCACCAATCACATGGGCAACCACTCTCCCTCACTCCTCCACCTAAAATGACCCATGTGGGACATTTTTCAGCTCAAACCAATCAGCCAATCCAAGCCATTGAGCCAAAATGGTAAATCAGCCATCCACCATCCAATCCAAGGAGAAAGAGATATACCCCCTCCCTCATTCTCACTTAAACAGAAGACATTCATTCCTCAGAGCTCTAGGAGTCAAAGCCAGGCATCCCATAGCTTTCCCTAGCCATTTCTAAGCACCCTTGCTTCCATACTCTTAGTTTTACTCAAAGCCAAAATAGAGGAGGTGATTTCTGAATCCAATTCACTCAATCCTCAACCAATGTCAAATTAATCTTGCACACAACATCCTTGAACCAAGGCAAGTTGAAACAAATCAAATCCTGAGCTTCCCCAGGAGTTGTTCAATGATCTACATGCCGTGGATTGGTCTTCAGAGCTAACTACATCAAATCAAAGCACGTACAGCTCAACAGGGCTTTGTTTCATCCAAACGAAGCTTCCTCCATTGAAACTAACCTTGGAGAAAATGTTGCTTGGTCCTTTGTGAAGGAAATCATTATGTCACACGATTTACACCATTAGATGTATTTCTTGTGCTTCCCCAAAGGTGTGGGCTGAATTTGAGCTCCATTCGAGCTCAGATCGAGCGATGATTGATGGATGGCATCCATCTCTCACCGCTCGAGAGGAGACAGATCACGGACTATTCGTTCTATGTGATTGGATTGGATGGTCCTGATCAAATTGTGCTTTAGATCCCTCTAATTTCCTCCTTAACTGTGAGATTAATCTCAGTCTTCTAATCTTAGATCGGACACCTCGTAGAGAAAATGTGTCCACCGCCAACTGACTCAATCGATGGATGTGACAACTTAAATAACCAATCTCATCGCGCCATGTGGAAAGCACGCCACGTTAATGCACTGAGTCAACCACCATGTCAGCCTCCATGTGGCTCAACGGGATTAGGAGTTTAATTAGGCTTAATTAATCTGATTTAAATGGTGAAACTTCAAAAATTCATAAATAATTATAGAAAAATCCCAATACTCATTTTAAAGGTAATTCAGTGGAGAATAATAGAAAATTAAAATAAATTAATTTTGAATAGTTATTTTAACTTAATTTAGGTTTCATTTAAAATATAATTAAGCTAATTATTCTCTAATCACTCCAGCAATTAATTCAAAACTTTCTAAGATTGATTAGTGGGATGACCTTTACCTCTCATCATTTTCTTGGAATTTATTTCTTGATTAACTGGGGGAATGGTTTGTTTCATTCTTAATCACTTTTTTAATTAATTAAATGATTAATTAGCATGTTAAACAGTAATGAATACATTAATTAGGTTGGCCAATCATTATAAAATAGTGAATGTATATAGAAAATGAGATTAGGACCTCTCTTCCAATCTTTTCCCCTAAGTTTATTTCATTTGGATAACACTTAATCAAATTGCAACTAATTAATGACTTAATCACTTCATTAGATAGTTTAATTAATCAAACTCAAAATCAAATCATTCCAAAACTTAATTATTTAATTCTTGGATAGATTCTTAGGTGTTCTAACCTAAGAGAATTCTAAAGGAAATTATAATCAAACTACATGTGTAGGAGGGTTATAAAAGTACTTCATCAAACCCTTTAGCTTAATTAACCAATAATTGTGAGCCAATTGCATCAGGCCCCTTCATTTCTTATGTGCATTGCTGATTTAATTTTTATGTGGTTTCATATCATATGTTGGGTCATAATTACTTGGATAATTATGTTAAAGTGGTATAGGTAAGGGATAATTAATGGATTTAATTTATACCTTAACCTAATAAAAACATAAAATCAACCTAATTATTCTAAATTAAACCAAATCAATTCACACATGGGCGGGGGATGGGAGTATTTAAGACTAGAAAACCCTTCTCATATTTCCTAAGTCAAATCAAATTCAAAGATAAAATTCTCCTTAAAGAATTTTGATTCATTTTAAATGATCTTATTTTATATGATTGTCCTTAGGAATTAATTAGGGTGAATGAAACCATGCACTTATATTCCTTTATTTCTTTTTAATCATGCTAAATATTGTATACCATATGGAATCATGCATTCATTTCTTTTAAAAATTAATTAACAAAATGTTTTATTTTATGTCAAATTTCATGTGTTGGCTAAATTAAGAATATGAGTGGCTATTATCACTATTAAAATAAATTTTTAAAAAAAAAAACCTATAAATCAAAGATTATAAATGAAGAGATGCTAGTTATAAATATTTATAAACTTGCATGTGATGATAGCATAAGATATGTATTATGAAGTTCTCTTTCCTTTTCTTAATATGGATTCACATAGAATTTGCAAGTGTATAGTTCATTTAAAATGAACACAACACTTGTCTAAATCTATTCCTATGCATTTGTATGTTAAGACTTAAAAAGGATCTTCATATTACTCATGTAAATCACACAACCAAATCAAACATAATCTCTTACATGATTCTTTATCCATTTGGTTCTTTTTGTACATTTACATGTATCTAAGAAAAGTTGTATATCAGTCTGGACATCCTTGGCTGCGAGGATTTAAATAGCCCTAAGTAGGTATTGTACCTTACGCACCTGGTGTAGAAAATAATGGTGTCGTACTCACTTATAACTTTTATACATGTGAATGTGCATTTAGCTAATGGATGAAAACTCCTTCTTTTCTACATAATAAAGACATGCATTAATGATCCAATTAACACATGGAATATCTAAATTTTCAAATCACATCTCTTTGCATTCATCATCAAAGTTTGCTAAGATTTGCATTACATGTATAGGTATGCTTAGGATCATTCATATGCATGGTATACATGATGGAAAGAAATGAATGGGTGTCTCTTATGTGATAGTAATCCACCCTAACTAATCCTAAGATGCCTTTCTTATTGAATAGGGCTATTTAGAGTGAATCTAAAATTAGGGTTAATTAAAACACATAGCAAATCATTCATTAAAGAGAATTTAATTAATGAATCTACCTTAGAAATGCTTTAAGGTAGGGATGAAAGAGAGCTCTCTTCTCTTTTCTTCTCCTCATAACATTTAGTCACTAAGTGTAGTTTCATTCAAACCAAATCAAATCACCAACTAAAATTGACAAGTCAACTAAATCACTTAAAATGAAACCACCATCTAAATTGAATCTTTCACACTTGAAAAATTTCAACCTTAAAGCCTAGCTAAGATATGCCACACAAGCCTTAAATGGCACACACATTAAGCTAAGTCACCACTTCTAGGTCCATGTTAGGGTGATGCATGGATTTGATGCATGATTTTGTTTTGTGGTGTAATATTTTAGACTGGATGTTAGGGTGTATGTGCATAGACTGGATGATAGGGCGATATTAGCCTAATCATGTCTTCTATAGGGGATTGTGCTTAAGGGGCTGCTATAATAAAAATAAAAAGATAGAGAATATAAGTGCTTTTGCTGTGCAGGTTGCTTAACTCCTAAGCATAGTCCAAATTAGGATATGTGGACTTAATTACCCATGTGTGGGGTGCTAAGTCCAAATTATTCATATAACTGATTGGGTTGTGTGGTATATTTAGGTAACCTTTATTTCGTAGGTTTAGTTAGATTTACTTTTCTCATTTTGATGTAAATTTTGCAATTAAAATTTGGAATGAATGTTATGGGGGATTAGGATGAACATTGGTTATAAGATCAAGTCTTATGTACCATCTGATGCCTTCAGAGAAACCATATCCCAATCAAGCCAAAAAGAAGAAAGAAAAGAAGCAAATCAAAATGAAGAAATAAAAATGAATAAATGAAGAATGTAGAATGAAGACCCCATAACATGAATTCCTTTTAATTGTAATTATTCATTTGTAATCTGGATTGTATAAGGGTAGAGTCACTACCACATTTCTTTTTGGATTGTATGAGGTACCCCTCTTATCCTTTCCTTTTAATTTTATAAATTGATTGATATTCTGTTTATGATTGTGCAATTAGGATGGCATGATTTTCTTAGTTTCTTAATTATTTGATGATCGTTGAATGGCCTAGATGTGATTAGGCTCTTAGGGAACAATAAATTTTCTATCCGATTAATCAATTCAAAATTAAACTAAATAATTCATAACCTCACCTATAGATTATGACATAAATCAAGATAATAAAAGATTTAGCAACCCCTTAGCAAGATGTTGTTTGTCTCATATTATGCATAAATCATGTTGTCTCACTCTTGCCAATGGAGGTCCTCCACCTTTGCCAGATAAAATGGCTTGACCTTTGAGAGCCATGGTAGAAACACACCTCCTTCTTTCTGATTTTAGCCCATAACTGATTTTCTCATGCAAATGCATATAAAATCCCATAGCCTGTGTAAAATAAAATGTCCAAAAATTAAAATAAAACTTGACAAAATTTGCATTAGATTTAGGTCATTATTCATGCCCTTCATGATCTAGTCTCATTGAGAGTGAGTTTAACGACTTAGTTTCTCTTCTAAGTAAATAATAGTCTAACCATCTTGCAATGTATATGACTTGCTTACATATATTTAACGTCATAGGAGGAGTTAGTTGGCAGCCACCCTAGGCGGTTGTAAGTCTAATAGTCGGGTGATTTATCTTCTCTTATGGAGGTAAACCATATACCCAGCCTTAGGTTTAAGTCACGCTTTGGCTTATGTTGAAGCTCCCTAGATTTAGGATATGAGGTTGTTGATTCCCTTTGGGGCTACAAGCATAAATTCTCGCCTCTTAGGCATATTTACAATCTTGTATTGTGGAATTGTAAGCCTTAGGTTTCTAATAAAAATTTAACTCAAACATATAATTCTCCTCAATTTCAAAAATATAAAGCCCAACCATAGGATAGTTTGAGATGCTCACTAGGCTTCCTAGTATCATGAGCATCCCCTACTCATCTCTCTTTGGTTTTGATAATAACTCTCTCCTTTTGATCAATCCCACTTGATTTTCTAAAAATAATTAATTGATTGATAGTCCTATCTTTGAAATCTTTGGAGACAACAATCATTTATCTTAATTGAGAGTATTCTTAAGGAATCTTGTTCCTTAAGATGCAATTAACTATGGGGGCTTGCCTCCATAGGGAACTTAACAAACCCTGCTTAAATTAAACCTTACTTTACTTTTTCATGTAAAGTAAGGGAAAGATCTATGATACATTCGAAGACCCATCATGCCTTAGGAGTCCTCATTAGGTGATTAGGTCCATTATAAGATAGGAAATTCTATCCCTTGAGATAGTACACTATTTCTTAATGTCATTCCTGATCACCCTAATGAGTACATCTATAGATCTGCGTGGTGTCCCCTCACATAAACTCACACGAATAATACCAAAAATAAACACCATAGAATTATAGATGTTTTAGCCTTAAAAAACTAATTAAATAACCTAATTAAGCTTTAATCATGTCGACACCATGTGGCGCACTGACATAGCATGCTTTCCATGTGGCGCCACTGAATTGTCTATTAAAGTTGTCACATCCATGGCTAACTTGGATAGAGGTGGGATGCACTTTCCTATGGATCATTCAATCTAAGATTGGATGGCCACGATCAAACCTATAGCTAAGGAGGGATTAAATAGCGAATCTAGCATGATTTGATCAGAGTCATTCATTCCAATCATACGAAATGAACGACCCGTGATCTCTTTTCCTATGAGCGATGAACGATGGAGCCCCTCAGCCATGAATCGCTCGATCCAAGCTCACTTGAGCTCGGATTCATTCCAAAATCAACCCACACCTTCACGCGAGGGATCCAAAGGCTAGGATTGGCTCACATGCAACTTTTCTTCAAAAACCATCAACCCATTTTAAGCTAAAGCTTAGATTTAATGGAAATACCTCACGGGGACTAAGACCGATGGTTTGCATGCTTGAGAAAGCTTCGTCTAGTAGAGATGAGGCTCTGTTGAGAAGGAATTGGATTGGTTTCACCCGGATTGCTTGGAAGGATAAGGATAGAGCTTTGGAGCCTTAGTCTTAATCGAAGTTCATCTTCTAGTTGATTTGAAGCTCAAGAAATGGCTTGGGTAGCTTCGACGAGGTATGTGGAAGCTGTGTGTAAGAGGAATTGAAGTTTGGTTGAGAGAAAAAGAAGTTTGGATCGGGATTGAGCTCCCCTTTTTCAACTGTGCACTGGAGGAGAAAATTTGAAGTGGGAGGCCTTGGGAAAGCTCTAAGAACTGCTAGGCATTTCATTTCACTCTTGGGAGCTTAAACAAATCAAATGCATGTGAAATCTAGTTTGAATTGAGGGGGTATATCTCTTAATTTATTGAGGTGGATGGATGGGATTGTCTCCCATTTTTTGGATGGCCAGCCACCATTAGGGCAGTGAAGTGGTTTCCATCTTGTCCACGTGGCTCGGTTTGGTAGGAGGAGTGCTTAGCAGGTGGCTCAAGATTTGATATGGGCTGATCTCCTTGCTTGAATCCAATGGGTGCTCAATTTGTAAGAGAGGTGAGTTAACTCACCTCCTTTTGGTCCATGGCAAGTCCTAGCCCTCTTAGGGTGGGCTAAAAGGTTAGGTCAGACCCAAAATGGCATGAGTGAGGGCTGCCAAGTGATGGGAGAGTGGACTTTGCCATTTAGGTGGAATCCTATGTAAAGAGGGCTTGACCAGTGATAATGTCTTGGATTGGGTTCACTTAGCTTTTGGGGTGACTTTAGGCTAACCTAAGATGGATTTGAGTTAGGTTTGGTCAGTCTCCAATGGGTCATGGGTTGCTTTCATGAGTTTTGGGCCAATTTGGTCATATGGGTTCAATTTGGGTCATGTTGGGTTAGGTTGACCAATTGGGTCAAACCAAGGCTTAGGTTAGGTTCAAATGATGATTTGAAGTATTTTGGTTCAAGTGGTTTCAATCAATTTAGCCTAGGTTTGATTTCAACTCATTTTGATTCATATAGGTCAAATAGGCTAAGGGTTGACTTGGTCAAATGATGAAGTTGACTTGGTTTGACTCAATTCAAGGTGATTAATCATCCTAGGGTGATTGTTGATCATGATATAAGGCTTGGATGGGCTTGGTTCAATCCAATTTTGGCTCGATTAGAACTTGGCTCAAAAAGGTCCTTTAGGTCACATTGGGTCAAGTGGACCTAAATGATTCAGTTTTGGTTTTGGCAAGTTCCTGGTATACAATTGCAATCAATTTGGAGTTTGATGGACTTTGGCTCATTTGAAGTTTTCAAGTTAAAAATGTCTAACTTAGGCTTGACTTGGGTTGACTTGATTTTGGATTGATTATTGTAAGTTTCATTTATATTTGGATATATTATTGAAAGAATGATTGATTCAAGAGAAAATCTATTGATTTTGATATGATTTGGATAGGATTTGGCTAAGTCTATGGAAATGGCTTAAAAGACTTGAATTGGGTTTTGATTTGATTTTGAATTTGATTTTGGCTATTTGAATGTATATTTCATTTATATTTGAGAATATGAATAAATATATAAATGATTCATGAGAAAATCACATGAGTTTAGAGTGCTTTGGAAGCAAATTTGACTAAGCTCATGGAGGTAGGCCAAAAGGGCTTAAGTAAATAATTGATTTAGTTTGATTTAATTTTGGTCATTGGAATGTGGGTTTCATTTATCTTTGTGAATATAAATGAAAATTTAATTTATTTATAAAGAAATCAGATGATTTTGGGTTGATTTGAATGGGATTTAGCCAAGCTTAAGGAGGTAGGTCCATATGGCTTAGGTAGGGTCTTGGTTGGATTTGGATTTAGTTTGGTTTAGTTTTGGTCATTTGGGTTTATATTCATTTATATTTGTGAATATAAATGAAGATATAAATGATTCATGAAGAGATCAATTAAATTTGGGTTGAATTGGGTGGAGATTTAGCTAAGTCTATGGAATTCAATCATAAGGTATATGAAGAATTTTGGACTTGAATTTGATCATGGGATTGAATCATTTGAAGTTGAATTTGATAGTTTGATTTAAGGATTGAATTGATAAATGAGAAAATCAAATAAAGTGGGATTGGTTTGAATTTGGCTAAGGCTAAGTCCATAAGATGAAATCAGAGGGCTTAGGAAGGGTTTTGAATCTGAGTTCGATCATGGATTTCAATCAAATGCTTTGGAATTTATATTTGGATTTGAAATTTGAATTGGGATCTGAGGTTTGGTTTAAGATTTGAATTTGGATCGGATTTGAGAAGGTGCATATGGATTAGGTTTAAGCCATAGGGTGGATGATTCCCTTAAGTCTTAAGGAATTGCCAAACCTTATGATTAACCCTTCTAAGTCTCTAGGCTTAGGTTTTTTTATTTTTTTTAATTTTTATTATTTTTATTTTTATTATTTTTATTTTTTATTTTTATTTTTTTTCTAGGCTTAGGTTAAGTGTCCACCTAATCACTAGAAGTGTCTTGAGACTAAGAAACTCTTAGTGTCTATAAGAGTCCTAGATCTATGCTAAGGATGTTGAAGGCTCACTCTAAAAGTAAGGTTAACATGGTGCCATGTGTTTGATTTGATTTGCTTTGGATTTGATTTTGGCTCATTTGAGTTCATTTGGGTCAAATGGGTTAAGTTGACCAATTTGATCTAATTGATCAAATTGGCTTGGTTTGGGTTTGGTTGATCATTTGGAATATGTTGTAGGCTTTGGTTGAGTTTAATTTGAATTTTGATTTGGTTTTAATTTGGTTTGACCCTTTAGGTCGAGTTAGGTTCAATAGGTCATTTCAGTCTAATGAGTCAATTGAGGCTTTTGTCAAGTTCAATAATCAATTTGTAATGAACTTAAGCCATTGGTTGCAATCAATTTGGATTGTATCAAGAGTTGACCCATTTCGATCATGTAGATCAAATTGGGTCAAGAGGGCCAATTGGTTTAGGTTTGGCTCAATTGAAGGTCAAGTCATAGTCAAATGTTAGTTTTCGATGGGTATGGTCATTGGTTTCAATTAATTTGGCTCATATTAAAATTTAGCTAGTTTGAGTTCATATGTATTAAGTTGTTGACTTGATCAAAGGACCAAGTTGACTTGGTTTGACCCAATTTATGACAATTGATCAACCTAGGGTGATCAACAATCATGATAGGAGGTTTAGGTAGTCTTGGTTCAATCCAATTTGGGTAGGATTGAAACTTGGCTCAAATAGGTCAAATTGGCCACTTTGGGTCAAATGGACCAATTGGGTTTAGTTGGCTTGGTTTTGGTTTGAGTTTGATTTAGTTGAGTTTATATATGGATTTTGGATTGATAAATAAATCTAACTACACTTTATTTTGGTTTGGATGAGTTTTGGTTCATTTGGATAATTCAAGTCAATTGGATTAGTTTTGGTTTGGCTTGATGATTGTAGATTTCATTTATGTTTATGAATATGATTGAAGGTATGATTGATTCATGAGAAAAACAATCTGAATTTGGATTCTAGTATGAAGGGATTTAATTAAGTCTATGGAGTTGAGTAATGTGGCTTAGGTTTGGATTTTGATTTAATTTGGTTTAGTTATGATGATTTAAATGTATATTTCATTTATATTTGTGAAGATAATTGAAGATATGATTGATTCATGAGAAAATTAATTGAGTTTGAAGTGATTTGAAGGCAAATTTGGCTAAGCTCATGAAGGTTGATTCATATGGCTTAGGAAGGATCTTGATTTGATTGTAAATTTTGGCAAATTGGATTTGGAATTGAGTTTGATTGTAAGTTTAATAGATTGATTGAAGGGTTGAATTGATATTTCAAAAGATCACTTGAGTTTGGATTGATTTGAATTTGGCTAAGGCTAAGTACATAAGATAAAATCATAGGGCTTAGGTTGATTTTGGGTTTGGATTTGATCATGAGTTTCAATCATTTGGCTTGGAATTTGGATTTGGATTTGGATTTGGTATTTGAATTGAATTTGAGGTTTGGTTATGGCTTAAGAAGGTGAACATGGATTGGGTTTAGGCTATAGGGTAGGTGGATCTCCCCAAGTCCTAAGGCATAGCCAAATCTTATGATTAACCCTCTAAATCTCTAGGCTAAGGTTAAGTGCTCACCTTAGTGCTAGAAATGTCATATGACTAAGAAAGTCTTAATGTCTAAATGACTCCAAGTCTAAGAAGAAGGGGATGAGAACTCACTCGAAAAGTAAGGTCAACATCTAATGATTTAATTTCTACCGAAGAACATTCCATTTCTCTCAAACATTCTTCCTTCTCTCGTCGTCTTTTGTAGACCTCAGTTGCCTTCGCTCAATATTTAGTTTCGAAGGAGGCTATATAGCGAGTAGCTTTTGCATATACTGAGAATCCAATTTGGGCTGTATTTTAATCTTTCCCTCTGGTGCCTCTGCGATCTCTATAACACTGACAACAATCTTCAAATCATCAAAAACCAACAACTTCCTCTGATCCTCAACAAATCACCAACTCCATTCTCTCCTTGCCTCTCTAAACAAGAGAGAGAGATAATATTGCTAATGTTTACTTGATTGCTTTTCCATCTCTAACTACCATACTTCGTGAAGGTAGAATAATAAGAAAATAATGATGATGAATGGTGAATATATATATATAATTTTATTCTATGTAGGTAATTGAAGACCCTGTTATTCTCATCATAGTGTAATGGGATTAAAGATCAGCCAAGGTGTTTCAAAATACAAACCAACACGATCATCAGGGCATGACGGGTAGGCCAAAATAGTTATGATGTAGCTATATGAAGACGAAGCCGGAAATTTGTTAAAATGTTGTCAAAATTTCATCAAATTTTTGGGACTTAAACTAAAAAAATGATTTGACACTAAGTTAAATATAAAATATAAAGTCCTAAAAAATAAAATTATAATTAAATTTGAATGAGCTCAATAAGTATTAATATCATATAAGAGTGAATTAACTAAAAATAAAAATAAGTTCATTCTCTTAATTCATCGCCAAAATGAAAGTTGAGTATATTATTTTATATATTGAATTAAATGAATATACTATGAATGAGACTTGAGGAGGCTAATACCAAACTCATAAGAGAGTTACAATAAATTTGAAGTTTAATTTTTCAAATAAAAATGGAACTTGATGTGGAGTAAAAGATAGGGTAAGATTGGGTTTAATAACTCATATACGTGCAAGAACATAACTTGAATGCTCACCATTGAGCATGATCATGGTTTATTCAATAAACGCTAGAGTTACAATATTTTATTCTAAGTGAATTAAAAATAATTTCAATTGAGCACAGTCAAGCTTACATCATGAATATGAAGCTTGATAGCCCACCTATGAGCAAACGTGGATTTTAATATTTCATCAACTAACGTGAACAAGATTTATCATTGATTATTCTATATGTCAAATTTGTGAACAATAACATGCATTACAAAGCTCCTTGATTTAGAGAGTTGAAAAAATTTAAATGAGGCACGCAAATAATTTGGTTGCTCATCAATAGCTCAAATGTAATCCTTGCAATATTCCAGAATAGAGTGGTGGGAGTGAATTGAGTTGCTCAAATCTCAACGCCCCTCCCCCCCCCACTTTCGCCTCACCTTCACCTCCACACCTTTGCTCTTCACCTTTGCTTCGCTCCATCTCCATCGAATCTGCAACTCTTCATACAAGTAGAAAAAATTCAATACTAAATTAAATTCTACACGAATTATGGAGCTTCCTTCAATCCAAATTTTTTTAAAAAAATTACATTCTAATTATCAAATCAATAAATTCATTAATTGGATCAAATTATCTATGCTAAAAATGCATGCATGTGCTCGAACATAAGGGTTTATAGTGTAAATTTTAGAAATCTGAAAAGACTGCGCAAGCTAAGTTAGGATTAAATAAAGATATGAAATTAATATTATAAATTAAAAATAAAATTATCTAAACTATTAAATACCCTCATGGGCCCTGACACAATCTCGATTCTTTAAATTTAGGTGTCTAAGGATTGTGTGTGGGTTAAAAATGGGTTGATCTAAATATCTTATATTGAGAATTATGCAAATATTTTGAAAGAGAAATAGTCATTTTGAAAACCTGTGCATATTTTTAAAATTCAATATTTAAATATATACTTATGTATGTATTTCAACGAATTAATACATTCATATGATGAAAGTTTAAGTCATATTTAAGTAGTTAAAATCCTCCTCCTCATAGGGACTGAGTTGATAAAATTGATTATTTCAATATAAAATTGAATAATTAATCTCAGCAATGTTGCATATAAAAATTAATATAAAATGATACGTTCTAGTTGATCACATTAAATCCACTCTTTCTTCTTTCGTAAAAGCCTTTAATAGTTTTAATATGGCTATTTCATGTTTAAAAATTTGAATATTTAATTTCAAAAATCTTAAAATATAATTACAGGCTTCAATCCATAGATCCAATCCTCCTTCTATAGTAGTAGAGTTGACAAATCTAATGTGATTAAATGAGATTTCAAAATTATAGACCAGCCCTCTGTGAGCAAAGAGTAGAGTTGACAAGGTCTACCCCGATGATGACTATATTGATTAAGAATATCAATCAAAGGGGTTTACTATTATCAAAATTTCCTAAAATCTTCAATGTTAAGTGAAATTCTTATTAACTATCAAATTTTCAAGAAAATTTTAAAATAAGAGAATCGATTAAATGAAAATTCATCATAAAAATAATAATAAACAAAATAAAAATAAATTCAATGTTAACCCAATTATTTGTCAAGGGTGGGGGTGACAAATTCAATGTTAACCCAAGCACACAAAGGAGTCAAATGTCATATTATGTATACTACTACATTCACACTCAAAATATTCTACATTAGTAAGGACGTGACCCGTGTCGTCTGCCCACGTGGTTTGGCCAATATGCTCCACATATGAAGTGAGTATGAGCAAAGCCCTCTGACCGGGTGGTTTGGCCAATAAGCTCCATTATATTATAGTCACAACTATAGCCCGTATGTTCCCCAATGGTTTTCTACCCCTTGAATTGTAAATCATAAGGTATACCTAATAGAGCACAAAACCCCTATGCTAGCTAAGGTGAACTTAAGATTGTCCCTATAAATAAATATCAACCATAGTCTATAAGGTTTTCTTGATGCAACCCATGACTGATAAGGATCTTTTTTAGGTTGTTAGTTGTCCTCTCGATTAAGTAGATCGGGGACCACAACAATCTGAGATGACGGAACCAAGGGATCTTGATCGGGCGCATCATCATTTCCCCAACTATATGCTCCAAGCAAAAAAAAAAGAGATGAATTTCATTAAATTTTAATTCTAAAATATTGCTACTATACGCTAAGTAATTAGCGACCTATGATTAGCCTTAATCGAAGGTTTCCTCTCACTGATTGGGGAGGGGTAATTAACTATAAGTGCTTGTGCCTTTAGGAAATGTGTAACCAGATCTAAAGTCCTCATCAAATGAAGGCAAAATCTCTAGGTATTGCCTCATTTATCCACTACAAACAAACAAGCCAGAAGTGAATTTTTGGAGCCCACAACTTCTTCAAGTTTGAATCTTGCTCCTTCACTAAAATCATATTTATGCTAATGTTGTGGATGTGGGTATAATCAATTATCCCTTCTTTAATTAAGAGAAAACCCATCTCCTAATTACGACTCTACAATAAGAAATACTCTTGAAATTGAAGTCTCATATGCTAAAGTAACTCTTAATTTCATATCTAGAAATATTAGATTAAAAGAAGATTTTAAATGGATTTTTAGATTATTTTAAGGAACTTTTATAGAATCATAAAGGCAAAAGCAAGAAATATTATGAGAAGGCATCTCACTTTATAAGTGCTTCATTAATTCTTTGAAAGTTAAGTTTTAGGTTATTTTAATAGTAAACTAACTACAATTAGTTTCTTAAATTGAGCATATTTAGGTATTATTTTTTGATCTTTTTTTTTTTCTTTTTATAAATTCTTGCTTAGGATTTGAT
Organism: Cymbidium sinense; assembly: GCA_021442155.1. Classification (NCBI taxonomy): domain Eukaryota; kingdom Viridiplantae; phylum Streptophyta; class Magnoliopsida; order Asparagales; family Orchidaceae; genus Cymbidium; species Cymbidium sinense. The sequence continues at coordinate 66,760,613 of CM038229.1, forward strand.
GGTCATATAGGAGATACATAGGCAACTTATATTTTTGCTGTGAAGGAGTTCAACTTTTGAAATTTTATTTAAGCTAATAAATATTATATTTTGTCTTAAAAAAATAGAACAATAAGCATAATCAATTTAAATTACCACCACAAAAGTATTAATCTCTACCTTCCACCCATCCATACACACAATATTAAATTTAATTCAAATTATTCAACCAATCTTTTCAAAAAAATAAAAGCTCAGCTTAAAATATCCAACTTTAATAATTTGCTACCTTTAAAAAATTTAAGTAGAAATTCTAAATATTCTGAAATATCTATTGAATTTATTTTTATTTTTTTAATTGAATGAGTGCCGACAGTAATTCCATCTTAAAATCTTACAAATTTTTTTTAAAATCTTTATCAGCTACACTACATGGATGCATCAACAGTGGAGCTCCATGAGAGATACATTACTCAATTAGTCTGACCGCCCCCACCTATAGGCGGCCTCTTCTCAGGACCATTGGAACTTAAATTTATTCTAGCATCTTGAGATTGCCTCAGGAGCTCTGAATCGTGCTCAGAACTCTCGCCGTTTTCTTCTTGCTTTTGGGCAACAATATGCCGGGTTCTCTATAGCCACAGGGAAAGCACAACTCAATCAATAATAGAGATGAAGAAAGATCTAAAAATTAAATTTATTTTATTTTTGATTATTGAAAGTTATAAAATATCTATTTTCATTTTATATAATGTTAAAATAATTATATAAAAACAATTCTTGTGCTTTCAATCAATTGGGATCACCATACCAACCTCTTCTTCCTTTAAGAATAAGCCACATTATTCTCATCGTACCAACTTCTTGTTCTTGCTTTGGGGAGACAAATAAAAATAAAATGATTCACTATTGTAAGGCACCTTAATGAAGTCTTGTGTTCAAGTTCTTGCACATGCGTTGTGTGTATGAATTTACTATTAAATTCGTTCAAATATCTCCAAAAAATTTTTTTGATTCACTGCTAACTCATCTTGGGCTTATTACGGATACTTCAAGAAATCTCTAGCACCAAGAAACTCCCTATCCGAAGTTCCTCTCCTTTTCTCAGCCTCAATTCACATAGCTGGTAGCTCCCATCATTTCCTACCTGGCTGGTCATTTTATCTCCATCTCTCATATACTTCCCATATCATAAAAATAACAAACGACATCTCCCCAACTCACCATCCTCTCTATTTGAAACTCTCCCTATTCTTTTTCTGGTTGTTATCGAAACACACTACGATACTCTCCATTTGGTCTCAGGGGCTGATCAATGCAAATCCCTCACTCGACAGTCTTTCATCTCGCTTTGTCGCAACCTAGTAGCCCCTAACTCCTCCCTCATTCTCAACAACACACTAACTTTCTCTTTTTGCAACCTAGAGTATAACCGAGAGGCAACTCTACCATTAAGTAGGTTCTTCTCGACAATAACTCCCACAACCCAACAGCTAGGCCTTTCTATTCATCTCTTTACCGTCAACCCAACAGCTCCTCTTATACATGTAAGAAATACATGCATGAAACTCTCTTACTCCTAGTTCCCAGCTAAAATAATGCAACAGCCCTAAGTCCAACCAAGTGGCTCAAACTCCTCAGACATCTCCTTCTAGTGCCGAACTCTAGTCTTGAGCTCCTAAGTCTCGCTCTAGTTCCTCTCTCTATTCTTCTTCTAGGCAGCACTCAATCAATCTTTTTATTTACGCTTCATGCCCATGATCTCTCTTGGTTTTTATTCTGCATCTCAAAATCTCTACATCCCATGGCTTCCCCTTTCTCAACATCTCCATAACCTGATGTGGTGTTTATTTTTGGATGTAGGTGGGGGACACCACATAGATCATAGGGGGTACTTATTGAAGTGATTGGGTATGACATTGAGGTATGATGCACTATCTCGAAAGATAGGGGCATCACCCTTCAATGGTTTTAATCACTTAATAAGGACTCCTAAGACATGATGGGTCTTTGAATATACCATAGATTTTTTCATTATGTTACATAGATGAAACAAATAGGGTTTATATTAAATCAAGTTCTAAAGTTTCTTATGGTAGCAAGCCTCCATAGTTAATTATATCCTAAAGAAGGTTAATTCCTTAGGAATACTCTCGATTAAAGTAGACAATTGGGTCTCCAAAGATTTCAAGGTTAGACTATCAAAGGATTGACTATATTTGAAAAATTAATCGGGATAGATCAAATGGAGAGACTTATTTTGGAAGCCAAAGAAGATGAGTAGGGAATGCTCATGATACAAAGAAGCCTAGTGAGCATTCCATAATATCATATAGTTGGGCTTTATATATTTGAAGTCGAAGAGAATTATTTTTTTTTGAGTTGAAATTTCATTAGATTACTAGGGTTTATAATCCATCAACACAAGATTATGGAGATGCCTAAGAAATGAGGATTTATGCTTGTAGCCCGAAGGAAATAGCTACCTTGAATCATAAATCTAGGGAGCTTTAGCATAAGCTAAAGCATGACCTAAATCTAAGTGAAGATGGGCATAAGATTTATGTCCACAAGAGAGGATAAACCAAATGGCTGCTGGGCTTACATCCACCTGGAGTGACCACGAGCTAACTCCTCTTACAATTCAAATCCATGTGGTATGGTCATATAAAATTGCAAGATAGTTGGGTTATTATTAATTTAAAAAGAGACTAAGTTCCTTAAACCCACTCCCTAAGAGACTTGAGCATGAGTGGAATGAATAATGACTTAATCTAATACAAAATCTTTTCAAATTTTATTTAAATTTTGACACTTCATTTTGACAAAGGCTATAAGATTTCTTATGCCTAAATACATGATGAAAATAGGTGATGGGCCAAATCAGCTAGAAGAATGTGTTCTCAACCACAAGGGATGTCCTCACAGGTCAAGCATTCCCTTGTTGTGCAAGGATGGAGATCCTTCATATTTAAGAGAGAAAGAATATGCATGCGTGGTGTGAAACATTCAACTATTTAGCTAAGGGGTTGCTAAATCTTTTAATTATCTTATTTAAGACCCAGGCTTTATGGTGAGGTTATGAGTTATAGAAATTTTAGTTATGAGTGATTAGTTGGGTAGAATATATATATATTTTTAAGAGCCTAATTGCATCCAGGCCACACATTAAAGAATCAATCATAAAAAATTATGAAAAACATTTCTAATGCATAATTTAAACATAACATTAATCAATTTTATAAACCACAGCAAAAGAACACGAGACCGGTGCGGTCCAGTACTATTGTACAACCCAAAAGAGAAAAGATGGGTAGTTGAGCTCTACCCTTATACAACCCAGAATATGAAAAAATAATTACAATTTCATCAAATGCTATGGGGGTCTTCTTTCCTCCATTTTTTCATATCTTCTTTCTTCCTTCTCTTGATTTGGATGTGCTTGCTTCAAAGGCATCACAAGGCACCCTAAGACAAAGCCTTCTAACCACTACTCATCCTAATTCATATTACAAAATTATATTTAAAAATAGGAAAAGTAAATCTAACTGCACCTACAAAATAGAGGTTAGCTAAGCATACGCACATTCCCAAGCAGTTATATTTATAATTTGGACTTAACACCCTGCATATGGGTAACAAAGCTCAATTATTCTAACTTGAATTATGCTTACAGGGTATAAGCAACCTATAAAGAGAGCATTTACATTTACTTTTGAGCAACCCCTTAAGTACAATCCCCTGCAGAAAATAACATTAGGCTAACAACGGCCTAACATTTAATCTACAAAGCATACACCCTAACATCCAATCTAAAATAATACATCACAAAACAAAATATACATCGCATCATGCACCATTCTAACTTAAGATTAGAAGTGGTGGCTTAATTCTAATGTGTGAGTGAAGGCTTGTGTGGTATGTCTCACTAAGCATTGGAGTTATGAATTTGTAAGTTAGGAAGGATTTAATTTAACCTAAAGGGTTAGTTTCGCTTTAAGTTGTTTTAATTGATTTGAGAATTTTAATTTGTGTTTTCTTTTACTTCATATGATTATACTTAGTAACTAAGTGTTATGAAGAGAAGAAAGGGGATTACCCCCTTTCATCCCTACCTTAAGCCACTTCTAAAGCATGTTACTTTAATTTAGTTATCTTTAGTGAATGGCTTATTAAATGATTTAATTAATCCTAAATTTAGGTTCACTTTAAATGATCCTATTCAATATGGAAGGCTTCTTAAGATTAATTTAATTGAATTACTGCTGTGTGACATGTATTAAATCATTCCTTTCCATCACATGTAACATGCATATGATGTAATCCTAAGTGTATCTATACATGCCACACATTTGAACACACTTAAATGATGAAGGTATGTGTATGTTTAGAATTTATATTTTTATTTAATTGAATTATTTAAACATATTAATTTAAAGTTTATCCAATTTCATATACAAAAAGACATAAGAATGAAATTAAATAGCTATGTATCATTGTTAAACAAGGGAAGTGAGGTAATCAAATGATCTCCTTAGGGCTAGCTAAAGTCTTGTATTCCCGGGATGTCCAGACTTTATACCCATTTGCATTTAAATATATGTAAAGTCGTATACATGAACATAGGAAGTAAACTCCAAATTATATGGCTAATTAATTCAACCACTTAGTCAACTATGAATGCATGCAATTTTAATATAAAAAAGGGATTTTCATTCATTAATCACATATACATACACATGTATAAAGATATAAACAAGTATGTGCTGTTGTTAAACTAGAGAAGTGAGGTAATCAAATGACCTCCTTGGGGCTAGCTAAAGTCTCTTATTCCCAGATGTCCAGACTATATACTTATTTTTCTTAAATACACATGAATGTATACATAAATTAAGAAAAGAAAACCATACAAAGATTAAATTTTTATTTGATAGAATCATTTATGTATGTGAATTAAATCTATCTCCAAATTCTAATGTTGAAATACATAAGAATGAAATCAAATGGGTACGTGTCATTGTTAAACTAGGGAAGTGAAGTAATCAAATGACCTCCTTGGGGCTAGCTAAAGCCTTGTATTCCTGGGATGTCCAAACTATATACCCATTGCCATTCAATCTTATATAAATCAACACATCAATAGAGGAAAGAGAACTCAACATTCACACACTTAAGATATAAGCACATGCATTTTTTATGAATTTATAACTAGCATCATATCACATATTATTATTCATTTATAAGCTTTTGAAAAATACATTTGGATTTAATAGTGATAATAGCCACACATATATTAAATTAAATCAACACATGCAGCTTACATAAAGAAAATCCATTTTTACTTTACTTGATTTTGAAAAGATGGATGCATGTATTCAAATGACATACCAAATTTAACATGATTGGAAAGAGAACAATCAAATATAAGCATGTCATTCATTCAACCAAACTAGGGCCTAAGGACAATCATATTAAATAAAACTATTTAAAGTAAATCAAAGCTTCCTTAGTATCAGTTTTGATTTTATATTTTGATTTTATTTAAGGATGTGAGAAAAAGTTTGCTGATCCTAACCCATTCTCATGTTTGGTAATTAATTTTGATTTAAGAAAATATAATTAAGTTGATTTTATGAGTTAATTAAATTATAACATGCATTAAACACATTAATTAACCCTTTCTTATGTTACCTTAATATAATCATCCAAATAATTATGAGCCAACATTATATGCATGTGAATTGGAAATTAAATTAGCAATGATCCTAAGAAATAAAAGGGACCTAATGCAATTGGCTCATAATTAATGGTTAATTAAGTTAAGGAACTTAATTAATTACTCTTATAGTTTTTCCACACATGTGGACTAACCATAATTTCATTAAACTCCTTTAGGTTATTAAACACCTAAAGATCTACCCAAGATTTAATTAATTAAGTTCTGATATGATTTTAATTTTAATTTAATTAATCAACCAATTTAATTGATTAATTAAGCTTTAATTAATTTTCTTTCGAAAAAAGAAATGAACTTAAGGAAAGAGGCTAGGAAAGAGGTCCCAACCCCACTCCATTAGTCCATTCATTGTTGGATAGTGATTAATGTACTTAATTAATCAATTTATTGCTGTTCATGGGATTAAGAGAGTAATCAGGGCTTAATTAGTCAGTTTTCTTAATTAAGTAAGCAATAAATTTCAAAAAAATCATAGGAGGCACAGGTCATCCCATAAAATCTGGGGTTAATTTCTCAAGTAATTATAAAGTAATTAAACAAATTAAAGTTTTAATTAAATCATAATTAAGCCTTAATTATTATTCAAAATTAATTAAGATCATTTTTAATTAATTCTCTTTTGAAATACCTTTAAAATGAGTATAAATTTATATCTTTCTAATTTTTCTATAATGAGTTATGATTTTTATAATTTTAGCCATTAAAACACATTAATTATGCCTAATTAACCCTTAATCTCGTTAGCGCCATGTGGAACTCTGACAAGGCACATTTTCCACGTGGCATTGTGAGATTGGTTATTTAAAAATAATCTTAGTCAGCGCTTGCGTGGATGCGGCGGAACAAATTTTCTCGCGCATCGTCCGATCTAAGATCGGACGACCATGATTAATTCCATGATTTTAATAGGATTAAATCAGATTGATCTATTAGATCTAAGGATGATCGATCATTCTGATCACGTCAAATGGATAGCATGTGATCTATCATCACGTGAGAGAGGGAGAATGGAGTCCGTTCGCCATTGCTCGCATGATCCGAGCTCACCCGAGCTCGGATTAACTCCAAATAGATCCCACACCTTCACATGAAGGATCGAATGGGATCCAATGGCTAAGATCACACAACGTGAAAGTTTTCTTTAGAAAGCTCTAACTCATTTTTACCCAAAGCTCGATTTTAATGGCATACCTCACCGAAGCTCAAGACCAGTGGCAAATCTGATTGAGGAAGCTTCATCTAGTGGAGACGAAGCTCTACTGATCATTACAAGCTCCAATTTGAGGTGGATGGCTCGGAAGATCAATACTTAAAGTATGGGAGGCCGATGTTGATCAAAATTAGTCCTCTAATAATTAGGAAGCTTGGGGAATGATTCCTTCTTGCTCGACTAGCTCCAAGGATGGTGTGTGCAAAGTTAATTGCACTTTGGTTGAGCCTTGAGCAAGTGAGAGTGAGAGGAATGTTTCCTTATTTTGTCTTGAAGGAAACTGACAATGGGGATTGTGGGAAGTTCTAGGGGACTCTCCTTAGGCTTCTCTAGCTCACATTGAGGTTCTCTCCCTAATTTTGATCGAAATGAGGGGGGTATACTCTCTCATTCCAAAGATCAGGCTGCTCAGTTGAGTTTGGTTCTTTGTGATCATTCAATCATCGATGGAGGTCAGGGATGGTAGAGAATCTTCCTGGGTTGCTCGGTTTGATTAGCCAAGGCTTGGGAGGTAGCTACCAAGGGGGATTAGTGGATGTCTTTGATGTTTCAAGTGTACTAATGGGGGAGGTGAGGTAATTTCACCTCCTCTTGGGTCATGGCCAACCCAACCACCCTTAGATTAGGTTGGTCAGTGTCCTAGGTGCCCATGTGGACCAATAAGAGGATGTCAAGTGGACAAAGAAGAGAAATGACCACTTACATGGGTGATTTGTCTTATATGATACCATTGGCCCAAGAGTAGAATGGTCAATTTGCATTGAATTTGATTTGGAAAAATTTGGAATGAGCCAAAAGTGGGTTGGGCTAAATTCCAAGTCATTTGGAGTTGATTTGGTTCAATTTGGCTCAATTTAACCCATTTAGATCAAATTGGGTCAAACTAAGGGTTGGGTCAGGTTCATATGATCATTTGGGATGTATTGGTGTGTGGTGTTTATTTTTGATATGTATATGGGGGACACCACGCAGATCTGAGGGTGTACTTATTGAAGTGATCAGATTTGACATTGAGATATGATGTACTATTTTGAAAGATATAGGCATGACCCTTCAATGGACCTAATCACCTAATAAAGACCCCTAAGGCATGATTGGTCTTTGAATATAATAGAGATTTTCTTTTACTTTACATGGATGATTAAAGTAAGGTTTATATTAAACCATGTTCTAAAGGTCCCTATGGGGGTAAGACCCATAGTTAATTATATCTTAAGGCAGGTGAGTTTTTTAGGAACACTCTTGATTAAAGTAGGCAATTATTATCGCCAAAGATGTCAAAAGTAAGACTATCAATGAATTGGCTATGTTTAGAAAATCAATCGGGATAGATCAAAAAGAAAGACTTCTTATTAAATCCAAAGGAGATGAGTAAGGAATGTTCAGATATGAGGAAACCTAGTGGGCATTCCAATCTATCCTATAGTTGGACTGTTGACCTCATTTTTAGGATGAGCTCTCAACCCCTCCATCTTAGACATAAGACTTCTCTTAAACTTTAAGAGTTCCTTAGTACTAAGACACATCTAGTGATTAGGTGGACACTCAGCCTAGCCCTAGAGACTTAGAAGAGTTAGCCTTAGGAGTAGGTCATGCCTTAGGGGTGTTAGGAAAATCTGCCTACCCTATAGCCTGAACCACTTTCCTTACTTCCTTCCTTCAAGTCAAACTCCTAATCAAATCAACATGAAACCTAAATCAATTTTAGACTAATTGATTTTCTCCAAACTCAAATCAATGCCATATGATTGAAACACATGATTTAAACACATGATTGAAATCCATGATTGAAATTCATGATTGAATTCCAAGTTGAAATTCTAAATTCCAAATCTTGCCTAAGTCCTTTTATGGTATGGACTTAGCCAAAATCAAATCTAAATAAATTCAAATTCATGAAATTTTCTCATAACTCATTTATATTCTCATTTATATTCACATATATGAATAAAATATAAATTCAAATAAATCAAATCAAATCCAAAATTCAAATTCCTAGTTCAAAATCCTTCTTAAGTATGTAATTCCCTTTTAAGGACTTAGCCTAAATCATCTTCAAATCAATTCAAATTCATGAAATTTTCTCATAACTCATTTATATTGTCATTTATATTCACATATATAAATGAAATATAAATTTAAATCAATCAAATCAAATCCAAAATTTAAGATCAATTCACAAATCTTATCTAAGTCCTTTAATTTCCCTTTAAGGACTTAGCCTAGATCAGCATCAAATCACTTCAAATCCTTGAAATTTTCTCATAACCAATTTATATTCTCATTTATATTCACAAATATAAATGAAATATAAATTTAAAAACCAAAACCAATTCCAAAATACAAGTTCAAATTCAATCAAAATCCAACCTAAGCCTTTCAAGTCAGAATATTGAACTTAGCCAAATCAACTTCAAATCAAGCCAAACTCTTGATTTTCCTTCATGATTCAATCAATCCTTCAATCATGAATCCAAATATAAATACAAACTTCAAACACTTTACCAAAACTCAATTCAAAAATCAAGCCAAAATCCATTTCATGTTCACCCTTTGAACTTGAAATTGTCAAATGAATCAAAACCCATTTGACTTCAAACCACTTGCAAATGGATTTATATTTCAATCATAAGTCCATATACAAGTTCAATCAAACTCAACTCAAGCGTTGACCAAGCCATTTGACCCACTTAGGCTCACTTGATCCAAAGTGACCTAAAGTACCCTTATGAGCAAAATTCTAATCCAAACCAAATTATATTGAATCAAATTCACCTAAGCCTCTTATCATGATCAACAATCATCATAAGATGATCAATCACTCAATTTGGGTCAAACCAAGTCAAACCTAAGGGTTGACCATGTCAACACTTAGCCAAAATGAAACCTAACCAAGTCAAAATCTATCATAGGCCAGATTGATTGAAACCATCAATATAAGTTCATTCATGACCAATGTTTGGACTTGACCAAGTCAACATTTGAGCTTAACTTAACCCAATTGGCCACTTGGCCCAAGTTGACCCAACTTTACCTAAGAAGTCAAAATTTTTCAAAATTTGATCTAAGCTAAATTGATTGAAACCAATGGGTCAAGTTCATTCTATATCACTTGTTGAACTTGACCAAAGCCTCAATTGGCCAACTAGACCTAACTTAGCCCAATTGACCTTGAACCCAACTTGACCTAGAGCCAAATTCCAACTTAACCAAAATTGATTGGAAATGAAGACACCAATCCACTTCATATGACTAACCAAACCTAAACCTACCCATGACCTAGCTCAAATAGGTCAAATGGGTCAAATTGGTCAACTTGACCCATTTTGACCTAAATGAAGTCATATGAACCAAATTCAAACCTAAACCAAATTGACTCAAACCAAAGCCACCAAAACATTTCAAATGGTCATATGAACTTGACCCAACCCTTGGTTTAACAGAATTTGACCAATTGGTCAACTTGACCCAAGTTGACCCATTTTGACCTAAATGGATCAACATGAGCCAAACCATACCAAATGAACTCCAAATCCATTGAAACTTGGCAAAACCTATTTTCTCAACATACCAAACATACCCAAATTCAAAAATTTTCCAAATGACCATTTTACCCTTAGGCCATAGGGTAAATTTTGGCCTATTCAACTTGGAATTTGGTCAAATCCTTTTCGTACCTATTTGATACTCTCCTTGTGGATCAAGTGAACACTTAGGAGGGTGGTGCACCCTACCCAATGGGTTTGGGTTAGCCCAACTTGACCCAATGGCCAAACCATTCATGTGCATGGAAATGGCCATAAGGGAATCTTCCTTACACTCAAATGGAGCACATGGGGAGTTCATCATTCCACTCCCTAGCCAAAAATGAACTCAAGGATAGTCCTAATAGACTAACCAACCCACTGAATCAAGGTAATTGGATTAAAATGGCAAGCCCATGCTCGACCGTTCGATTGCCAAAGGGGAAGATGTACTCCCCCCCCCCCCCTAATTCATTTGAATCTTCACAGAGCCATTGTCGATTGAGTGTTAGGAAGTCAGAGGAGCCATTTGTAAGTGATCCTAAGCTTCCTAGAGGGAGATTGAAATTCCCATTTCTTGATTTTCATCACTTGAAAGCAAGGAAGCTCGATTGAATTTCCAACTTTCTCCACACTCAACATCAACTCAATTCCTTCTTCAAGCTTCACCAGAGGACCAAGTCGAGTGCACCCATACTCTTTCCCAAGCTTCAAAGGCAGAGGAGAAGTGCCCTAGACCAAAGCCAAGCTCAAGCTAAAGAGGAGTTGGTCTCTAGAAGAATCCATTCAATTTCCAAGCCTCAAAGTCTTAGCAAAGCTTCATCTCAACCAGATGAAGCTTCTCCAAGGAAATTGAGCACCGGTGAGGTTCACCATTAAACCAAGATTAATTCCATTGTGTGTTGGTCCTTTGTGAGAAAAATCTTCACCCCATAAAAATCTAGCCATTAGATGTAATCTTCTTTGCATGTTGATGGTGTGGGTAAAATTTGGGATCAATCCAAACTCAATTGAGCTCGGATCATCTCCTTGAAGATGGATGGTGTCCGTTTTCAACAGTCATTTGCAGGGATGGATCTCTAGTCGTCCATCTGCACATTTTGGATGGAAGACCGAGATTAAAATGTGTGATATATTTATTTTTAATCCCATGATCCGTGGCTTTAACTTGACTGGGCGGCTGAGGAGAAAGAACATAGCACCGCCGCCATGTGACGCTATGATGCGACGTTTTAAATAACTAATCAGAAGGTGGCATGTGTAAAGTGCATGCCGCGTCAACCGCATGGGTAGCGCCGTGGGATTAATGATATAATTAAGGATTTATTTAATTCCTAATTAATCTCTTAAGCTTCTAAAATTCATATCTCAACATAACAAAATTAGAAAAAATGAAATAAATTGAATTAGAAAGATAATTACAAATAGAATATTTTAAAATTGATTTTGATTGATTTTGAATAGTTCTTTTTTCTAAATTTAGGTTTTGTTAGAAATATTAATTTGCTAATTACTCTCTAATTAATCCACTGATTAATCCCAAACTTCTTGGGTAGAATTAGAGGGATGACTTCTACCTCTTCTAATTTTCTTGGGATTTATTGGTGGCTTACTTAGGAAAATTTCTAGTTCATTCTTTAATTACTCCCTTAATGTAATTAAGGTTAATGAAGGTTGTAATTAGTGGTTTAACCCTCTGATTGAGTTTATTAAGCTATGTTTAAATGAATAGGAGATTTAGGGAATAATTTTAGGGAATTTCCCCTGAGCTATTCCTTAAACCCTCTTTTTCTTCCTTAATCCATCTTTAATTAAGGGTTAAATCACTAATTACCCCCCTTAATTAATTTTACAAAATTCTAAAACTTTCCAAAACTCAATTAATTCTACTTGGGTAGATACTTAGGTGTCCAAGAGTCTAAGTACAATTAAGGAAATAAAAATTAAACTCATATGTGTGAGGGGTGTTTTGAAATTACTTAAGTTAAACCCTTAGTTTAATTAATCATTAATCATGAGCCAAATTGCATTAGGCCCTTTCTTCCTAGGTGCATTGTTGATTTAAATTTCTTATGTGGTTTATGTCATCTCATTGGCTCATAATTATTTGATTAATTATGCTAAGGTGGTGTAAGTAAGGGGTAATTAACATGCTTAATTCATACCTTAACCTAATCAAAATATAAAATGAATCTAATCACCTAAAAAGTGAAAAAAAAATATCAAACACATGTTGGAATGGATTAGGAATAGCAAACTCACCTCACATCTTCCAAATTGAATCAAACTCAAAAATCAAATAAAAATCACATTAAATAAACTTTGATTTGCTTTAAGCTTTCTTATTTTATAAGATTGTCTTTAGGAATTAATTAAGGTGAATGAGTTTACATGCTTTCATTACTTTAGTTATTTCCTAACATATTAAATGTGTGCGTCATATGATTTCATACATTAATGCTTTTCAAAAATCAAATTTAAAATGAAAATGTTTCCTTTATGTCAAATTGCATGTTTTGGCTAAAGTAAGAATATGAGTGGCTATTATCACTATTAAATCTAAATTATTTTCAAAATATATGAATCAATTATCAAAACTGAAAGTATGTTACTTATATCTTACATATAAGCTTGCATGTGAGTAAAATATAAGGATGTGCTTAGTGTAGTTTTCCTTCTCCTCTCTTTTGGTATAGTTTTGAATAGGATTTGGCAAAGTGTATAGTTCATTTGAAAATAACTTTACACTTGCCAAATTCCATCTCCTATTCATTCTTATGCTATTACTTAAGAAGGATACCCACACTTGTATATATAAATTGCATAAAAAAAAGTAAATCAACCAACACAAACTTTTGCATTCTTTCTTTTTCATTCATTTCTTTTGTATACATGTTTGTATTTAAGGAAAGTAGTATATTAGTCTAGACAACCCTAGGATTGTGAGGCTTTAAGTAGCCCTAAGTAGGTCTTGCACCTTACACCCCTAGTTAACAATGGCATTATACTCACTTATTCCTTTCATACATTCATATGTGCATGTGAAAATTGGATAAGAAACCCCTTTGCTACATAATAAAAATTATGCATCATAAACATTCAAATTTTCTTAAATAAACTACTTAGCATGCATCATAAAGTGTGCTAAACATTCCCATTTGTATGTATAGATATGTGTAGGACTCATTCATATGCATGTTATACATGTTGGGAAAGAAATGAAGTGATGTATTGTGGAATTTATTTTTGGGATGTGGGACTCCATGCAGATCTTAGGGGGTACTTATTGAAGTGATCAGGTATGACATTAAGGAATGATGTACTATCTCAAAAGATAGAAATCACCACCCTATAATGGACCTAATCACCTAATAAGGACTCTTAAGGTATGATGGGTCTTCGGATATACTAGAGATCTTTCTCCTACTTTACATGGAAAAGTAAACTAGGGTTTATTTTAAGCCAAGTTCATTAAGTTCCCTATGGAGGCAAGCCCCCATAGTTAATTACATCTTAAAGAATGGGAATTCCTTAAGAATATTCTCGATTAAAGTAGGCAATTAGGGTCTCCAAAGATTTTGAAGTTAAGATTATCAAAGGATTGGCTATTTTAGAAAATCAAATGGGATAGATCAAGGAGAAGACTCATTTTTGGAATCCAAAGGGAGAAAGTAGGAAATACTCATGATACTAAGAAGCCTAGTGAGCATTCCAATCTACCCTAAAAGTGGGCTTTATATTTTTGAAATTGAAGAGAGTTAATTATTTGAGTTGATATTTTATTAGATTGCTAGGACTTATAATTCCACATTATAAGATTATGGAAATGTCTAAGAGGTGAGGATTTATGCTTGTAGCCTGCAAAAGGAAATATCTACCTCAGATCCTAATCTAGGGAACTTTGGCAAGGGCCAAAGCATGAACTAAATCTAAGGCGAAATGGGTATATGGTTTACCTCCACAAGAGAGAATAAACTACCTGACTGTTTGACTTATCATCACCTAGAATGACTGCCAGCGAACTCCTCGTATGTTTTAAATCCATGTAGGCAAGTCATATGCTTTTGCAAGATGGCTAGGTTGTTATTTATTTTGAAAGGAGACTAAGTCCTTAAACTCACTCCCTGAGAGACTAGAGCATGAGTGGTATGAAACCACGACTTAATCTAATATAAATTTTATCAAATTTATTAGATTCTTTTAGACTCTTTATTTTGACACGGGTTATGGGATTTTGTATGCCTAAATGCATGAGAATTTGATTATGGGCCAAATTAAGGGAGAAAGGGGTGTTCTTCCACCAAAGGCTATCAGTGTGCTTAATTCTGCAAAGATGGAAGCCCCTCTTAATAAGAGAGTGGAATAATATGACATGCATGATATTATACATTCATTCATCCAGAGGTTGCTAAAAATTTTATTATCTTGATTTAATTCTAGGCTTTTATGTGAGGTTATGAGTTATTTTAAAATTTTAGTTATGAGTTGTTAATTGGGGTAGAAAAATTAATTTTATCTTAAGAGCCTACCACATCTGGGCCACACATTCAAGCATCAATCATAAAGAAACTATGAAAAGCATGCTATTTTAATGCACAATCTAATCACAAAATCAAATAATTTTATAGACTATCGTAAAAGAATAAAAGGCCATGGTCGAAGTTTTGCAGACACCTCAAAAGAGAAAAAATAGATGCTCACCCTTATACAACCTGGATTATAAAACAAATAATACATGCTATGGGCACCCCAGGGACTAAGCCTTCTTTTCTTCATTTCTTCCTTCTATTTCTTTTGATTTGATTTGCTCTAATGGCATCACAAGGCACCTTAGGGACAAAGCCTTCTAGCCAATGCTCATTCTAATCCCCCATAGCACTAATCCTAATTCCTAATGCAAAATTACATTAAAAATAAGAAAAGTAAATCTAGCTACACCTACAAAATAAATATTGGCTAAACACACAATACAACTCAAGTAGTTATTTGAATAATTTTGACTTAGCACCCCACACATGGGTAACCAAGCCCACCTGTCCTAATGTGAGTTATGCTTAGGGACTAAGCAACCTACACACAAACACATTTATATTTTTATTACAGTGGCCCCTTAAGCACAACCTTTTACAGAAAATATGATTAGGCTAATAATGACCTAACATCTAGTTTATGAGACATGCACCCTAATATCTGGTTTAAAATATTACATCACAAAACAAAACACAACATCATACATACAACACCCTAACTTAGCACTAGAAGTGGTGACTTAGTATTCTAATGTGTGTGCTTAAGGCTTATGTGGCAAGACTTTACTAAACTTCTTTAGTTCAAGTTTCAATTTGTTAAAATTTTATGTTTTGGTGATTTCAATTTAAATGATTTAATGCTTTATTTTTTATTTCACTTTTATTTGGTTAAAATGATGTTTAGGTTTTCAAGAATGAAGAGTAGAATGAATTTCATTTATAGATGTAACTCACCCTATTCTACATCTTAATTCCTAAAGAATCTAACTAAGGTCCTCAAGTATCTTAATTAGCCCATTTGAATTTGTGTAATTGATTTGATTTGATTTATTTGACTTGATTTAGAATTTAGAATTTGAGTTTATTTAAGTATTTGATTGATTGATTTTGGATTAGATGTTTTAGTTTAATTGCATCTTAATAATTCAATATCCTTAATATCTAATGAAGTTTAAGTTTGTTTAAGTTCATGTGTTTTTGGTTGATTAATTTTAGATTAGATGTTTTGATTTAATTAAATCTTGATTATTTAATATCCTTTTAAATTAATATCTAATTCTTTTTTATTATGCTTATGTGACTTAACTTTATGTTTATTTAATTTGATTATGGTTCATTTATTTGTAGTTTATTAGATTAGATTAATTAAGATTTTATTTTGATTTTAATTGGGTTTGATTCTTTGTAATTAGGATTTTATTTTTAATCACATCCATTTTTTCATGTTCATCAAAGTTGTTTTTGATTTTTACATTTGGATAGTTTGATTAGTTTATCTTATTTAAGTAGGTTGAATGAGAGTTGATTTGATTGCATATTAAATTGATGAGAGTCTTTCTTAATTTAATTTAATTTGATTTAATTTGATTTGATTAGCTTTATTGGTCTATGGGTTTTCTTAGGTTCAATGTGATTATGTGATTACTTTAATTAAGAAGTGTATTTATGTTAATTATAAAGGTTTGTTTAATTTTCAATTTTATTTCATATTTGTTTAGACTAATGATATAATTAATGACTTAATAATTTAGGTTTAATTTAGGTTTTGATTAGTATTTAATTGCATTTTATATTTGATTATTTTAAGTTTAATATGATTAATTAATTAACTTAATTATTTTTTACATGATCAAATATTAAATTAAATAAAGATTTGTTTAATTTTAATTTGATTTGATTATATTTTAGTTAATGATGTATTAATGAGTTAATGTTTTAAGTTTAAATTAGAATTTGATTAGCATTTAATTATTTTTTATGTTTGATTAAGCTTTAATATGATTAATTTAATTAACTTAATTAATTTATTTGTAGTGTGATTAAATTAATTAGTAGATCAATTAAGTGTTTGATTTGGATTAATTTTAATGTGATTTATAAAATTAATTTAGTTTATTAAGATGATGGATTAATTTATTATGTTTGCATTAATTAGATGTTTGATTAAGGGTAATTAAAATTTTAAATTATTAGATTAATTAAGGATTTATTTTAATAGAGATCAATGACTTAATGATTTAGGTTTAATTTAGATTTTGATTAGTATTTAATTACATCTTAATTATGTTTAATTAAGCTTAGATTTAGTATGATTAATTTGATTAACTTAATTAGTTTACTTGAGGGATGTGATTATTAAATTTAATTTGGGGTTTGATTTAAGCTTAATTTTAGAGTTAGCTTAAAGGTAACATATTTAAATTAATTTTATTAATTTATAATTTATTAATTAGATTTTATTAATTAAGTTTGATTAAGGATTAAAAAATTTTAAAATTATTAGATTAATTAAGGGTTTGTTTAATTAGAGAATGACTTAATTTTCTAAATGTGAATGATTTGAAGTTAAGTGTTTTACTTAAGTTTGATTTGATTAAAGGATTATTGTTTACCATCATTGTTATTAAGTGAATTAATTGTTTATTTCATTTCAATTAAGTTTGATTATTTATGATTAGAGTTTTATTGATTTGATTCATATTATGTTTGTTTGATTTCATTAACATGTTGATTTAGTTATTAGGTTGAAATATTTAATGGTTAATTAATTATCTTATTCCAAATGGATGTGATTTAGTCATGTTATTAAGTTTACTTTAATTTTATTTAATTCAATATTATCAAATGATTATGTTGAATTGGTTTATTAATCAATTTTTAGTTTATTTATTGATTAATTAGTTTCATTTTATATTCATTAAGGAGTTTCATATGATTAAGATTCCATGCTTAGTGTAGGTTTAGTTATATTAGTTTGACCCATGTTAAAGTTTCCTAGATTTGTTTAATTTTAATTTTGATTTAAGATTTAATCATTTAATTGAGTTTTATTAACTTAAATAGGTTTAATCATATTTAATTTAATATTCTCTAAGAATGATATTTTTCTAATTTGAGATTTGATTAATGATTTCTTAAGTGCTATTTCATTTATGATTTTGATTTGATATTTAAATTGTTTTAAGATTATGTTTAATTAACTCCTTAATTGATTAAACTCTACTCTTAAGTATTTGTTTAGGGTTCATTAGAATTCAGAAGATCACATTATTTTCTTAAGAGTCCTAGATGTCAATTAAAGTGATTTAAGCCATTTTGAAGATTTTTGCAAATTTATGAATTTTTAGTTGATTTATTTTATTAAAATGGACAATCTGAACTTCAAAATTTAATTCCTCCCAATCCAAAACTCATTTTTAATTGAAATTTTTGTAATATGTGTATTTTAAATTTAATTTTAATCTCTGAAAATTTCAACTTAATCTGACATATATTTTAAGTTTAATTAAGGAAATTTGATTTTTACTAAAACTCAAATTAAGCTCAATATACTTTGTGAAATTTGGGAATTTTAAATTTGTTAGATTTCTCTCAAAAAGATGAATCCAACGAACTCTTGTGTACAATTTTTGGTTAAATATTTTATTTTTTATGAAGTTTTGAAGTTTTTGGTGATTTAAATTTAAATTATAATTTTTTATAAAAGAAATATATGTTCACCATGGGTGGGGAAAATGACCCGCTGTTTTCGTCCAATCAGATTGGATAGTCCATATCGATCACAACCAAGTGCCGATCATGAGGTGCGCCATCTCGGTCAAAATGCACGGATGGTCCGATACATCGGATCGGGCCCTGCAATCCGCGGCATGATTAGCTCGATCCGAATCCGGATTGGATGGCTATTGTAGCCCATGAAGATGAAAAGTAAAAATATATTTTTTTAGGGAAAAATATGGTTTTCTAAGAGAAAACTTGTCCAAATGGACTCATTTTTGCATCGATTCAGACCAAAAAAATTCTATTTTCTAATTGGGATGATTTAAAATAAATAATGCAAAATTATCTGGGGAAAATTACTAAAACTAGAAGAAAATTAATATAAAATGCATGAAATCCTAAGGACGGCTATGGTTTGGTTAAATTTACCTCATTGGGGATGGTTTCCGGTGACGGTGAAGATCTAAGTGAACTCCTAGGTATGTAAGAAAGCTTTGGAATGATCTTTGACCCTTGCCTCCTTTTAGAATGTCGCCTTCTCTGATGTTTACCGTGGCCTCACCGGAAAAGTAAATATTTGTATTTTTGAGCTCAAAAATTACTCAAAAAGGTGGGGGATGGGTTCCTTTTTTGCTTCGGGAAGCTTTTGGGGGCTAAATGGTGGTGGGAGCAAGAGAGCTAAAGCTTCATTTCCTCCTTTTATAATGGTCAAAAATATAATCTTTTTTGAATTTTTTGGCTCCAAATTGATTGCCATCTTGCTTGGGATTGTTGGGATGGATGATAGATTGATTGGGGACTTTGAATTTTTGCTCCAAAGTCCTCTCTTGCTGCCATATGATCAGCTCTATTCAATATAAATGTTGGGGAGGAGTTAAGTGCATTGGATATGGGAGAATTAAATGAGGTTGGGTGGAATCCTATATGGGGAAGGATCCATGAGATATTTAAATGGGTTGGGCTGGTTTTGGACTGATCTCAAAAGGGTTTGGGTCAGCTTTGATTAGCCCCCAATGGGTCTTAGCTTGGTTTCAAGGGATTTGGCCCAATTTGGGTCAAATGGGTCATATTGGGTCAAATTGACCCATTTGACCAAATTGGCCAAATTAGCTTGATTTATGGGTTGATTCAAGTTAAATTGGCTAATTGAAGATGAATGTGATCTTTGGTTTGAATTAATTTGGATTTAATTTGGATTTAGGCCAAATTGACCCTTTAGGCCAATTTGGGCTAGGTCAAGTTGACCAATTGGGCTCGATTGATCAAATTGGGTTTAATTATGGCTTTGGTCAAGTTCAATAATCAATTTGGAATGAACTTGAGCCATTGGTTGCAATCAATTTAGGTTAGATCATGATTTGACTTGATTTAGTCCTTTAGGACAATTTGGGTCAATTTGGATCAAATGGCCAATTGAGCTTGGTTTGGCCCAATTGATTGCAATTGATCATTCTGGGGTGATCAACAATCATGGTGGAAGGTTTTGGTGAGCTTTGTTCAATCCAATTTGGATTGGATTGGAAGTTGGCTCAAATGGGTCCTTTAGGTTACTTTGGGTCAAGTGGACCTAAGTGGGTCAATTGGTTTGATTTTGGTTTGATTCGAGTTTAGTTGAACTTATATATGTGCCCTAGATTGGAATATAAATTCAACGACAATCAATTTGGAATCTAAGAGATTTTGGCTCATTTGAAATTTTCAAGTCAAAAGGGCTAGGTTGGGTTTGACTTGGGTTGACTTGAATTTGGTTTGATGATTGTAGGTTTTATTTATATTTAGATAAATGATTAAATGAATGATTGATTTAAGATAAAATCCATTAGTTTTGACTTGATTTGGATATAATTTGGCCAAGTCCAAAGAATTAGCTTAAAGGGCTTAAATTGAGTTTGGATTTGATTTTCGATATAGTTTTGGTCATTTGAATTTGGATTTCATTTATATTTGTAAATATAAATGAAGGAATAATTGATTTATAAAGAGATCAATTGAGTTTGATTTGATCTAAGGGACTTCTGGCTAAGCTTACGAATGTGGTTCATATGGTTTAGTAAGGGTTTTAGGATTTGAATTTGATTTTGGGTTTCAATCATTTGGAGTAAAATTTGAAATTATATTCAGAATTTGAATTTGAATTTGAGATTTAGTTTAAGAATTGAATCTGGGTTTGATTTGAGAAAGTGTATCTAGATTAGGTTTAGGCTATAGGATAGGTAATTTCCTTAAACCTTAAGGCATAGCCTAATCTTATGATTAACACTTCTAAGTCTCTAGGTTAAGTGTTCACCTAATCACTAGATGTGTCTTATGACAAGAAAATCTTAGTGTCTAAGATTCCTCCAAGTCTAAGAGGATGGTTGAGAGCTCACTCCAAAAGTGAGGTCAACAAAAGGACCCCCAATAAATGTGGTGTAATTGACAAGGCACACCGCACATAGTGGCGTTGACTGAAATGATCAACAACATCCAGAAGATTGCAACAAACAACGGAAGTGATCTATACCTATACCCAAAAGGTAGATATAATCATGATCTTAGTGAAATGCAACTCTCTTTATGCCAAGGGCATAAGAGAGCAAGAAAGAATCTACTAGGGATTGAGTACACAAACCTGCCACTTGAAAAGCAGGTTCAAATTATCTTTTAAGGGATGTGGATCTGAGTTTGATTATGAGTATGATTTTTTTGGGCATGTATCCATTGGGGATTGAGTACATGAACCTTCCAATTAGGAAATAGGTTTAAGCTATCCAGTGGGGATAAGAATTTGATTGGATTTCTTTGATTTATTTGATTAGACTCTACTAGAGAGGTTGGTTTAATTTATTATGGCTCCACTAGAGAGAAGGATTCTAGATTGAGGGCATATTCTGTGATACACCAATTAAATTTGTTTGATTTAGATCTCCCACTAGGGAGGTTAATTTGATTTGCACTGTTGGAGAGAAATTTGTTTGATATGTTTAATTTGACTAGGGAGATTAGTTTTGAATTTATTTTATTATGTTTGTGCATTTAATTTGACTCAGGGAGATTAGTGAATTTATTTTATGGAGTTGGTGCAATGGACCATACTAAGAAAGAGCCATAGGGGCCTTGGCCTGTCTTAAATTTATAAGTCTAAAGGGGTAGTCTACCTACCATAAGGTAGAACTATCCGACCTAAGAGGTTATCTTTCGGTGTGCAATGACTATGCGAGGAAGAAAGCTAAGACATCTTCCAAAGCAAGGAAAAGCCAGGGTGATCTGGAGCAACACATCGAACCCTACCTGGATCACCGGATCTTACCTCAACTCAAGGGTAGTCTTGATGATTAATTTGATTTATATTGATTTGATTTGAATTGATTTAATTTAATTTGGTGTGTTATGTTTTGGACCTTATTCACGCAAGCGATGAACCATGGGGAGCTATGGCCTTGACATATTTACACAAGTCCAAAGGGTAGTTACCGCCACAAGGTAGAACTATCTAGCCTAAGGGTTTTCTTTCAGTTTGCAATAATTATACCAGGAAGAAAGTATATCATACTTACATCTTCCAAAGTAGGGATTAGCCGTTGCGTTGATCTATCGATGGCACAATAGATCAATCCTGACCTAGGGAAACTACTGAGTGAGCACTGCTGGGGGTCTTACCTTAACTCAAGAGTAGTCCTGATGATTGATTTGATTTAATTTAATTTAGTGTGTTATATTATGGACCTTATTGGCCTGCGATGGACCCACTGAGAAGGGGCTATGTTGGCCTTGATATATCTTAGATTTACAAATCTAAAGGGGTAGTCTACCAGCCACAAGGTAAGACTATCCAGCCTAAGGGTTGCCTTTCGGTGTGCAACGACTGTATTAGAAAGAAAGCATAGAAGACTTACATCTTCCAAAGTGAGTATTAGCTATTGGGGTGATCTGTGGATGGCGTAATATATCACTCCCTACCTAGGGCGAATATTTGAGTGAATGCCACTGTGGACTTATAATAACTCAAGAATGGTCAAAATTAATTTAATTTTAGATGGACCTTGTCAGTGTGTGATGTATCTACTAAGAAGGAGCTAATATCGCCTGCTCTTAGGTTTATAATCCAAAGGGATAGTCTACCGCGGTAGAACTAACCAACCTAAGGGGTTTTTCGCTTGTAATGGTCAAATTAGGAAGAAAGTGTAGGTACTCACATCTTTCTAAATAAAGAACCACTGGGGTGATCGATCGCTTGGGCATCAAATCGGGCCTGACTTAGGGTTACCCATCAATTTACAATGATGGTGCTGGAAAGAATTTATAATAGACTTATATCTTTCAAAGAAAAGATGACCGCCATGGTAACTCGTTGGTGGCACTATAAGTTGAACCAGACCTAAGGGCAACTACTGAGAGAGTGCCAACCCGGGGACTTATCTTAACTCAAAGTAGTCGCAATTTTATAGGGAGTTTTGGACACTCTAAAGATAGGATGCCCGCTTGGGAAAGGGGCCACTGGGGTTTGAATTCTAATCCACAAGAATTAATTTTGTTTGTTTGTTTAGTTTGATTTTATTGGTTTGTAGGGATCAAATTGAGAGTATATCGCCTAGACCTATCTCGATGAATAAAGGGAGAATCTGCATCTGGAACAAATTCTCCAACCAGGTGGTTAGGAAAGGGGACTATCTAATCCAAAAAAGTAACTGTAGTGTAAATGGGGTCGTAAAGGATGTGATCCAAATAGAATGCCGTAGGGATGAGCCACTAAAGGCTTAATCCAACACTCGAGAAGATGACATGGCTAGTCATATATCAAATAGGTATTCTGGTGGCCAAGGAGAAAGCTGGGATTACATCTCAAGAGTGGTGTATCCACCGGGGTCAGCCATATGGCGACATGAACCAACCTAAGGTGCCCGTCGATTTATAATAATTAGTCTAGAAAGAAAGCGTGTAGGCTTACATCTCTAAAGTGAACCGATCGGGATAGTCTAGTTCGCGACAGCATCCACCTAGGAGACGAGGAATGCCACCGGGACTTACTTTGACTCAAATGGTCAAGTGGAGGGGACTTCCCTAAACCTCAAATATACAACCTAGTTAGTAATGATGGGGAAAGACGGGACTCACATCTCTTAAGCAAAGTTCAACATGAGGTACCTAGTCAAGCAAAGGAAATCTACCATACTAACAAGGTGCTCATTGGTGGTCAAATGGAAGTGTGGGGACTCACATCCTCCAACAAGTGACCATGGGTGACATACTAGCAGGTGACATGTAGACAACAAACTAATGAATGATTGCCACAAGGGGCTTGCTCCTACATCAAGTAGCCTGAGATAAAAGATATATGTTTATTTATGTTGTGAAAGATGGAATAGGATGCCACTTGGGTTCTCTTACACCTACCCTAGAAACATCGAAGAATGTATGAAATGGTGCCACAGATGCAATTATGACTCCACCAAGAAAGGATACCGCTTGGGTTCTCTTAGACCTAACTTGGTTGTACTAGTCGAAATAGGATGTCTCTTGGGTTCTTTTACACCTATCATAATAGCATTGGAGGATCATTTGTAGTTTGTGTTTATGTTGTGGAGGGATATGATGCCTCTTTTTTTTTATACCCCTAAATATATCAAGGCAGATTCCCAAGGAAAAGATATTTCTAACATGGAAGAAATGAAATTTGAGATGAAAAGAAATTTTATTGATAATTATTGTCAAATAAGATTTATGAATAGTATTTCTTTAAGTAGAGCCCATTGATTGGAAGCATCGAGCACTCTCCTTTATAATTTAAGAGTTGGTAAGACCCTCCTTGGTAAGCCTTATTTATGGCATAAGGGCCTTCCCAAGTGGGTTCAAACTTGCCTCCTATCTTTTGATGAGCAAAAATTGGCCTCCTTAGAACTAAAATAAGCTCTCCTACTTGAAAAGCTCTAGGATGGATCAACTTGTTATGAGCTTGAATCATCTTCGCTTTGTATAACTCGAGGTTCTGGCATGCCCGTAGGCATCTCTCCTCCAAACCTTTGAGCTCTTCTAACCTCAACTTGGCATTCTGTTCCGTTGTGATTTTGCTACCCATGGCTATCCTCAGTGATGGAGTTGGACTTCTAATGGTAGAATGGCTTCAAACCCATACACTAAGGAGAAAGGGGTATATTGAGTTGGAGTTCTGTATGTGGTATGATAAGCCCATAAGGCTTCAACTAACTATTCATGCCATCATCATTTATTGTCATCTAATGTCTTCTTTAGTATTTCAATGAGGGTTTTGTTGAAGGATTCTGCTAACCCATAGGTAGTAGATGGTAGAATATATCCAATCTATACTATGTCTCTGAGCAAAGTTATTGATTTTAGTGCTCTTGAATGCAGTACCATTATCGAATATAATTCATTGAGGCATCCCGAACCTATATATGATATGGTTTCTAAAAAACTAGAGCATATTGAGATGAGACCTCTCTAAGTGGGATAGCCTCAGCCCACTTGGAAAAGTTAGTAGCTAGAATGAATCGATGACCTTTGGAAGAAGGAGGATCGATCACCACAATGTCCACTTAACACTCAAATGGCCATGAGGCCAATATAGGATGTAGAATGTTGGGAGGTTGATGTAGGACCACACCATGCACCTGACATTGCTGGCATCTCCTAGTTACGCCCATGCAGTCTATGATCATTGAAGGCTAATATATCCTAGTCTTTTGATCTTGACTTTCATCTTCAGACCGGATTGGTGTGCTCCACATAAACCTGAGTGTACCTCGATCATGATCTTATGGGCTTCATGCTTATCTTGATAATGTAACCACATATGATTGAAGGACTACCGATACAAGGTGTCGCCTACAAGAGTATAGGAAAGGGCTCTCTGCTTCACCTGGTGTGCCAGCTTGAGGTAGTTTGCCTACATTTAAATAATCTATGAATGGTTGCCTAATCCTCATCCTTTTGTGGAAACCTCCCCTTCAAGAGAGAATATTTCGATGAGTTCAGCATCAATAAGGGATAAGACTTATCTATTTTGGACCCTTATTGGAATGGACTCATCTTCTAGACATGCCAACTCTTTGGCAAGCTTGGCTAATGCATCTGCTATTGCATTCTCTCTTCGAGGAATCTTGTAGATGGTAACCTCTAGAATATGGGCCAACAATTCCATGGTATACTTGTAGTAATGATGGAGTTTAGGCTTTAGAACTTTATAGGACCCAGCGATTTGGTTGATGACTAACTTAGAATCCCCAAAGATGTTGATACTGGGATAGCATAATGACTAACTCTGACAAATCGAGCCTCATATTCATTCATTGTTGTTATTGGGTTGGATGATGATATGAGAATCATCATCACACTGGAGTTAGAGAACTATTCCTACCTACCTTCCCCGGGATAGTAAATTGTGTTCTTCTCCTCTTTGAGAGGAAGTCGCACCATCAAAGTACATCTCTGGAGCACTAGTACCCCTAAGTTCATGATTTGTTCATCGGGAGATCATCATTAAGCGAGTCATCAGGAATGGGATGCGCTAAGAAATGCAAGCTTGTCCTATGGCATGGAGGGTATGAATGTTATATCAACCGAGACAAAATCATGGACCAATACCAACCATCGATTGATGTGTGAGATATAGTGGATTGACTCTAGAGATCAAGTTCACCTTATGAGAAAGCATGTAGTCATAGCTTGGGATGCAAAGATTAAAGCTAGGCAAGGCTTTTCAATAGGTGGATAGTTTGCCTAGGGATTAGATGATGATTGAGATAATAGAGCATTTCTCCTTCCTTCATCATTGGTTTGAGCCAACAAAGCACCAAGGAGTCATCTATGCAAGATATATAATATGAGCGCCGATAGGGGCTGCTAGAATGATCATCGATATTGCTTGATGTCTTCGAAAGCATGCTGGCACTTGTCATCCCATTTAAACTTGGCATCCTTTTAAACAAGTGCTGAGAATGGTTGGCATCTTCCTAATAAGTTGGAAATGAAGCATCTTAGATATGCCAACCGCCCTTGGAATGACCTGAGTTGTGTTAGGCCTTTAGGGGGTGGTATTTTTAATATCGCTTTGATCATTTCCAGATCGATTTCAATTCCTCGGTGTCAGATAACAAACCCAAGGAATTTTTCTAAAGCTACTCCGAATGCACACACGGGGTTCATTTTGAGGTTGTATTGTCTTAACCATTCAAAACTACTCAAGTCAAAGAGATGGTCTTCCTTTTCTTTGCTTTTGACAATGAGATCATCGATGCATTCAACTTGATGATGAATGAGTTCATCAAAGATTGAGTCATGGCTATGTGGCATAAGATTTTAAGAAAGGCATGACCTTATAATAATGATTCGACGTTCAAAGGCGTTTTTTCATCCTCGGGCCATCTTAATTTGGTTAGCCGATGACCCATCCATAAAGGAGAATAATCATGAGATGAGGTGAATGTCCACCATTAATTCGTATAGGAAGTTTCATCCTTAGGACATGCCTTATTTAGATCCCTAAAATCAATGCATATGAATTTGGCCATTATTTTCTTAACCGGATAACAGCCAACCAAGTAGATATTTTTCTTCCCTAATAAAGCCAAAGATCATCGCTTAATTTCAAGTGACTTGTTCAATGTCTAATTGCATGCATTTAGGAGCCTCCTTGATAGAGTTATCATTAGGTTCTACTGCTATTTTATGGACTACTATATTAGGAGATAGATCCGGCATCTCTTCATAACTCCATGCAAAGAATTCCTTAAACTCAATCAATAGCTTCATTAAATCATTAGTTTCTTTTTTATTTAATAAAGAACTGATGTATGTTAGCCGTGGATCTTCTTTAGTTCCTAGATTGATTTCTTTGAGCTCGTTGATAGTTGATCTGATCTCCTCTTTGAACTCTGGTGGTGCATCCTTGACTTCAAAGTCATTTGGATCATCTGAAGTTTCTAAGCACACCTCCTCATATAAGTTAGCATGATTTTAAAAGAACCTATTAGATTCCAAATGGTTGGTGATGACTAAGGAATCGTCATCATCACCAACCCATCAGAAATCCTAGTCCCGATCTTGATTGTGAATGTGCATTTGTTGTCCCATAACCTTTCAAAGTAATCAACCTATGTTTAGACCAAGCATGTGGAATTAATCCTTCTTTGCTAAATTAAGAACACAAGGCAGTACCAATCAAAAGGTAATTATATTAAATATATGAATCATCCTCAAGTTCTACATCCTTCTTGACTTGAGGATGATGCTCCAAGAAAGAACTTCACCTTTACATTTGGAAGACTTGGGGCTTCCTTAACTACTAAACCTCAACTTTTGTGAGGAAAGGTTAGAGCTAAAGTTCCCAACCGATGCCTACTATTTCACATAGACTTGGACATACACTTATGCTTTGCTGGAGCCTAGTCTTCATCACTGCCTGCTATCACTTGCATGGGGATCTGCCGGAAGTGCTAGCTATGTACTAATCATATGACTCATCCTCTAAACTAGATTCTATGATAGTAGGTGTAGTCTAGAGGACATAACTCTATTGATGGCCAATAAGGAGGTCTTCCGTCCCTAGGCATGTCTCTGGATCTACCTCTTCCTCTACCTACTGGAGGTCGAGTCATCCTACCCATATGTTTGAATGGAGTAATGAACCGGTGGAATCTAATGTCGCTACTCTTTCTCCTCCAAGTCTATTTCTCGCTCCCTTTATTTTATTTTCTCATTTCTTTTTTTCTTTCTTTTCTTTTCTTTTCTTTTCTTTTTTTCTTTCTTTTCTTTTTTTTTTTTTTATTTTTGAACGCCAAGTTCACAGAATAGACTGTTGATTTTGAGGGAGATGGTAGTTACATCCTCATATATTCTAACCTCATGAACTGAATGGCTTAAGATCTCCTTTGACATATCAATCCCACCCTCAGCTATGAATTGATGTAGAGAAGATGAACCACATTGTTCATGTATCCATGGTCTCCCAAGCAAAGCATTGAAAGATGTATCCGAAGTCTATAATATGAAACTTGGTAGTCTTCCAATCATCTACTTCTAATGGCAACACTATAGAGCCTAAAGCCCTCTCGCCTTGTTCATTGAATCCTCTCAACATCATCCTCTTTGAAAGTTTGGAGATGTCAATCCTCAAGTGCGGGTTTTAGACTCATAATATTCACTGATGCACCCTGGTCAACAAGAACTCTAGATACCCTGTATCTTTCAATATCCACTGTAATGTAAAGAGGGCGGTTGTGCTTGGTCATTCCTAGAAGCAAGTCTTCATCACTAAATGTAACTCCTAGAGTATCCTATGAACTATGAGCCTCCTCCTCAGTAGCGATCAGCTGGGCTAAGCATATCTATGGATCGAGAAGAGTCTTGATTAAAGATTCCCTCATCTCTTTGGATAAGATAAAGGCGGTATATATGCTTAACTTAACTGTCAGCTTTCTAAGATGTGCTAAGACGTTATAATCAACCTTGGCTTGATCCTCCACATGCATATCCATAGGTGGAACAGCTTGTGGAGGGGCTATCTACTCTTTAGAACCAATGATTTGCTTACCCTTATCCTGAGGTGATACCCTAGGAGGTAGAACTTTGCCACTGCGAAGATTAACTTTAGTAACTTTGTGAGATAATTTAGTGGAAAGTTCTACGTGCTAATCAAGTTCACCTACCACTTCTCTTTGTGATCATCAGAGTCGGATGACTCCAAATCAATCTCAAGGTGAACTAATGATTTAGAATGGAAAATCCATTTCTAAATCAGAAAAATAATGATCAAAACTAAAGTTATCATTATTATTTTGCAGACTTGGAGAGTTTTTGAGAAGAATAAAATCTAGAGTATCGTGGACAAGATAAGTGAAAGCTTTCTTCATTGATTTCTTCTTAGATGGAGGTACATGATAAAATCTAATAAAGTGTGGGGAAAGTTTCATCCATCGATACAATGCTCCTACCGCGTAAGAGGAGCTAGTGGAGGAAGAAGAAGTAGTGCATGGATGGAGACTGGATAGGTTGTGCTTATGCTATCCCGCAAGTAAGGTAGGTAGCACGCCGGGTGACACCTTCTTCAAGTTATCTTTGGCAACTTGCAAACCTTCCTTTGTTGGAGGTTTGAGTTACTGCACATGTAAAGAAAGCTGAGAGACTTTTTTAGAGGTTTGGGGATAACAATATCCCAACCTTCTTTATCTTAAGAAGATCATGTATCCCAAGAATTACCTAATAGAATTGGAGTTGTTCTAACAAGTATTCCTGGGATACAATAGCTCTTAACTTGTATGCTCAAGCTAGTCCTTAAAGGACACAATCCTCCAAGACATGACTAACCATGCGTAGGGGCAATAGTTAGGATCATTACTCTGCCCACATCTTCGCCTCTTGGCTTAACTGAAAGTCAGGTTTCTTTAAGAGATTCTTAAAGATCTTCCTAACTACCTCCCTCTTGAATGAATATGGCTTATTCAATTTATCAACAAGAGTAGGTGGGTAATAGCTACCTAGTAGTGGATATGAGTACCGCTACTGAGTATATTATGGAGGAGGAGGCACCTGGCAAACGTGGTGGTCTGATGCTAGCCGGTGGTGGTAGAGGTGTGGCAATGGAGGCTATGCATGAGGTCTCTCATCGAGCTCGGCTACTTCCTTTGTCTACGACACTACTACCCTTCTTCTTGAATGCTTTCTATGCTTGAATGACAGTCTTGAAAAGGTAACTATTTCCCCTTGTAGGCTAGCCGCCTTTTGATTAACTTTCTCAAAGGTTTTGATTATAAATCTTGAGCATGAAAGTAAAGCCATGAATATTCTTGAGAAGAATTTTATAGCATGCATTCTATTATGGTTCACATTTCATACTCAAGTTTCACCACCGAGAATATAATCAACAAGGGACTCATTGGATTTTGTTGAACCATACGAGGTCACCCAAAAGTTGCCCCTCTTTCCAACAAACCTCTTGATGAAGAGGTGCTCCAACTCAACAAAGTCTTCACCGAACCATCGGTACATAAATTAAATGCAATCTGATCTACTAACGAAGAGAGAAGTGCATCACTACCAAGATTACAACATCCTCTAAAGTGTGCTATGTCGGTTTCCAATCCATCAAAGATCTTGAAGGATGGTGGAAAAAACCCCTTAGAATATTGGACTACATCAAATTCATCTGAGTAGGGTCTACCTTTTGGAATAGATGAGCCACCTCAGGCTTGCACCAATGCTTCCTTCACTTGCTGTTCCACCATATGCTTTATATCTCTTTCTTGCATGGAGGTGTCATCCACCACCTTCTGCATCGCCACTATCCCGTCCACGAGATATACTTAATCCAAACATGCAATAACCCGTGGTGGCCTCTGGGAGTAGTATCGTGGAGCTTGGCCTTGAAGTGCTAGGCTATAACAAGTCTTCAACTCTTTTCTCCATCTCCGATATGCTCATCTCTCTCGCTTCGATGAAGGGTTGAATGAGTGCTTCTTCTTCAACTACAACACTCTCCGGCTACGATCCCTAAGGAGGGAACCCTAGTCAATACCATGGACTCACGAGTCCTCAAGAGATCATCCTCTGGATCAAATGACCCTAACATCCTCTTCATCAAAACAATCAAGAGTTCCCTCTTCTAAGTCGACATGATCTCATCTAAGAGAGTCTAATCTGCGGATAAACACTCACCATTGATCAGTGGAGGGGTTATGCTCATTGATAGAAATATATCGCACCCATACTACTATCTCTAGAGGACGCTCACCATGAGAGATGCACTTAACTCTATCACCGGAGTGCTACGAGGTCATGAGCTAGAAGAGACATGCTGGTCGCTCATGGGTGGATGTCCCTGGGAGATCTACCATGGATAGAACTATCCTCTTCCCTGCCATCACTACCGATGGTGATGGTGGGTGGTGTGACCATGATGTTTGGTCCACTCTTCTTCACCAAGACTAAAGTAGGAGGTCAGTGAGAACTCACTCACCTCAATGGAGTAGATGGGACCCTTGCCATCCGATCACCAATGGGCTTTCTCCGGATGTTATCTTGTTCCTATGGGATAATGGACCTAAACATGTGATGGTGGGCAGGAGTGGATGCAGGGTGGAGGCAACACGCTTTCTCCTAGAGCTTCTCCTGGTGGGTAGCCAAGAGAATGCTATCATGATCACATGGGGTAGGCACCAACGAATCCACAAGCCGAGGCAACCAACCTCTAGTATACCTACATCTCTCTACTAGTAATCTATGCTGTGCCTCCCCAGCTCTCTCCTCTGATCCGCCACACTATGAGATGATAGAATGTAAATCAAATTGAGCCCTGACTGACGTCCAGCCAACTCAAGAACTCATCTAGTGCATATGACCTTCTCCTATCGATATGAGCCTCAAATGAACTACGGTGGTGAAACCGAGATCCTCCTAATGTCCTCCATCGAACCGAGAGGGGTGAAACTACTACCTGTGAGAGACACTATCCTGTAACCTCCTCCTACATGGGAAGCTACCTTTAGCTCTCATATGTGCCATGATTCGCTTGATGGCAGAGTCTACTAGGTGGGGCAACAGAGAACTAGACCCAATGTGGGGAGACTATCTAAGATAGGTAGCCTTCCCTGAGCCAACCAAGATAAAGAAAGGGGAACCACCGAGTGCAATAGAACTGAACTACAGAGGCCACAACCTTCTTTAGAGGGAAACTCAAATGATGATATCAAATGATGCTTGCCGCCACCACACTGTTGCATTGGTGAGAGGTGGTCCCTCACAAGTGAAATCCACCCTCAAATGGCCAAAAATGAATGAGGTAAAGTCATGAGGTCGCCCGATCCAAGGTTCATCCAAAGGAAAAGTAAACACGCATTTTAGCCATGTGTGAAATTAAAGACTGACATTGAAGAGATGTATGCATTTATGAAAATATAATTGTATGATTTTACCTTGATATTTTCCACACAAGTAATAGAAGTTTGAGTTTTGAACCCATACTCAAATTCAAATAAGAGGTTCATTGAGAGATTTGGATATTGAGGAGAGTCTTTGCCATTTGATTTTGATGAACCCATACTAAACCAATTTAGGTAAGTTGGGGTTCTAAAATTTGAGGAGAGATTTTCTGGAGATATTTGTTTTGTGCATCTTGTTTGAAAATATTGATAGTTTGAAAGACCTTTACTTAGCAAATTTGGGTATGCTAAGAAGAGGTTGTGATTATGTATTGAAATATTTTTGCTATTAAGATTTGATTGTGTGATATTTTGATTTGAAAATGGGGTTTCTTACTTAACAAATTTGGTATGTTAAGTAGATGCCACATGTGTTTGATTTGTGTTGATGATGTTTTCACTTAAAATGTGATTGTGAGATAGATTTATTTCTTTGAAGATGGAGTCCCACTAACAAATTTGGTATGTTAAAGCCCCAAATGTGTTTGAGATATATTTTTCTTGAGAATGAGACTCACTTAACAAATTTGGTATGTTAAGTGAAAGCTTAAATGTTTTGATATGAAAAATTGGATCCTTATTTAACAAATTTGGTATGTTAAAATAGGGATCAAATGTATGAAAAGAGACCTCTCACTTAACAAATTTGGTATGTTAAGTGAAAGTCAAATGTGTTTATGATTTTGAAAATGAAACTCACTTAACAAATTTGGTATGTTAAGGAAAGTCAAATGTGTTATGATTTTGAAAATGAAACTCTCACTTAACAAATTTGGTATGTTAAGTGAAAGTCAAATGTGTTTATGATTTTGAAAATGAAACTCTCACTTAACAAATTTGGTATGTTATGAAAGTCAAATGTGTTTATGATTTTGAAAATGAAACCTCACTTAACAAATTTGGTATGTTAAGTGAAAGTCAAATGTGTTTATGATTTTGAAAATGAAACTCTCACTTAACAAATTTGGTATGTTAAGTGAAAGTCAAATGTGTTTATGATTTTGAAAGAAAAGAACTTATTTAACAAACTTAGGTATGTTAAATGGAGTTCAATTTGTTCTATGATTTTCAAAGGGGGGTTCCCTTTTGATATACTTGGACATGTCAAATGAGCTCCCAATGTGTTTTGAAGTCCAAGACTTTGGCAAGAAGGAGTTTTATCGACAAATGCAAATAGAATTAATTTGCTACCTTCTCCAAGGAAGGGGAACTCCCATTTGACAAATTTGGTATGTCAAGTGGGGGTTCAAATATGTCTTCTCTTTTTGTGTGTGTATTTATTGTTTTTCAAAAGAGGAGAAACTTCAACTCTAGCACATGTGAAGTATGCTAAGTG
Source organism: Cymbidium sinense (assembly GCA_021442155.1). Lineage (NCBI taxonomy): Eukaryota > Viridiplantae > Streptophyta > Magnoliopsida > Asparagales > Orchidaceae > Cymbidium > Cymbidium sinense. The sequence goes on from CM038229.1 coordinate 66,794,558, forward strand.
GAGTTTCAATTTTTATATCATGATTTTATTCAAAAATAGAATCTCCATCCAACAAATTTGAGTGTGGATGGGGATAGCTATTTCAAAGAAAATGTGCTTTTGAAAAGACATTAAAAATGGTTGATTTTGATTTTTAAAAAAGGAACCTCCTTGTAACAATCATAGGATTTGTTAAACGGTTTGGTTATATGTGTTTTGTGCCTTTTGAAAATTTCTTACAAATTTTGTGTAAAGATCTTTTATGTGGATTTTGAAAAGTGCTTTGGAAAGACATGTTATTTTGTAGAAGAGTTTTATTTTCTTATTGTTCATGGATGAACCTTGCCTCACCATCGATGGTGAAGAGGTTCTTAATTTTGGTCATCTCCTTTGTTTGATTAATTTTAATTTTCACCTATTGGGGAACCCAATAGGATTTTAAGACCTACATGGAGTGAGGTCCTAAAACCTAAAGGATGTTGTGAGCTTTGCTTAAGGATGAAATAAGCTATGCCAATGGAAAGAATGATAGTCTGGGCCTATATAAAATATAAGTCCACTATCGATGCTTGGAGACAATAATCTACTAAAGATGGAGAGAGGAACCATCCCGGAGTCGAAAAAATTATGGTGTTTATTTTGAGATGTGGGACACCATGCAGATCTTAGGGGGTACTTATTGAAGTGATCAGGTATGACATTAAGGAATGATGTACTATCTCAAAAGATAGAAATCACCACCCTATAATGGACCTAATCACCTAATAAGGACTCCTAAGGCATGATGGGTCTTCGAATATACCAGAGATCTTTCCCCTACTTTACATGAAAAGTAAAGTAGGTTTATTTTAAGTCGGGTTCATTAAGTTCTCAATGGAGGCAAGCCCCATAGTTAATTACATCCTAAGGAATGAGAATTCCTTAAGAATACTCTCGATTAAAGTAGACAATTAGGGTCTCCAAAGATTTCAAGGTTAAGACTATCAAAGGATTGGCTATTTTAGAAAATCAAATGGGATAGATCAAGGAGAAGACTTATTTTTGGAATCCAGGGAGAAAGTAGAAATGCTCATGATACTAGAAGCCTAGTGAGCATTCCAATCTACCTATAATTGGGCTTTATATTTTTGAAATTGAAGAGAGTTAATTATTTGAGTTGACATTTTATTAGATTGCTAGGACTTATAATTCCACAACATAAGATTGTGGAAATGCCTAAGAGGTGAGGATTAATGCTTGTAGCCTGCAAAGAGAAATAGCTACCTTAGATCCTAAGCTAGGGCCAAAGCATGACCTAAATTTAAGGTGAAAATGGGTATATGGTTTACCTCACAAGAGAGAGAATAAACCACCCGACTGGACTTATTATCGCCTGAATGCCTAACTCCTACACTTTAAATCCATGTAGGCAAGTCTTATGCTTTGCAAGATGGCTAGTTATTATTTATTTAGAAAGGAGATTAAGTCCTTAAACTCACTAAGAGACTAGAGCATGAGTGGTATGAAACCATGACTTAATCTAATGCAAATTTTATCAAATTTATTTGATTCTTTTGGACTTTATTGACGTATGGGATTTTGTATGCCTAAATGCATGAGAATTTGATTATGGGCCAAATCAAGAGAGAAAGGGGTGTTCTTCCACCAAAGGCTCTGTTAAGCCTTCATTCTCTGCAAAGATGGAAGCCCCTCTTAACAAGAGTGGAATAATATGACATGCATGATATTATACATTCATTCATCCAAACTAAGGGGTTGCTAAAAATTTTATTATCTTGATTTAATTCTAGGCTTTTATGTGAGGTTATGAGTTATTTAAAATTTTTTATGAGTTGTTAATTGGGGTAGAAAATTAATTTTATCCTAAGAGCCTACCACATCCAGGCCACACATTCAAGCATCAATCATAAAGAAACTATGAAAAGCATGTTGTTCTAATGCACAATCTAAACACAACATCAAACAATTTTATAGACTACCATAAAAGAATAAAAGGCCAGTGCGGTCGGGTTCCACCATACACCCCAAAAAGAGAAAAAAAGATGGGTAGAAGCTCACCCTTATACAACCCATTACAAAAAAATAATAATACATGCTATGGGGTCTTCTTTCTTCATTCTTTCTTTCTTTCTTTTGATTTGATTTGCTCCAAAGGCATCATCAAGGACTAAGCCTTCCACCGCTCATCCTAATCCCCATAACACTAATCCTAATTCCTAATGCAAAATTAAAAAAAAAAAAAAATAAATCTAGCTACACCGCAAAATAAAATGTTAGCTAAACACACCATACAACCCAAGTAGTTATATGAATAATTTGGACTTAACCCCACACATGGGTAACCAAGCCCACTGTCCTAACATGAGTTATGCTTGGGGCTAAGCAACTAAACAAAATTTATATTTTATTACCCCCTTAAGCACAACCTCATAGAAAATATGATTAGCTAATAACACCTAACATCCTCTATGACATACACCCTAACATCCAGTCTAAAATATTACATATAAAAAAACAAACACAACATCATACATACAATGCCCTAACTTAGCACTAGAAGTGGTGACTTAGTATTCTAATGTGTGTGCTTAAGCTTGTGGCAAGACTTTACTAGGTTTCTTTAGTTTAAGTTTCAATTTGAGTTTGAATTTGTTTAAATTTTACCTTGGGTGATTTCAAATGATTTAATGATTTATTTTCATTTCACTTTATTTGGTTAAAATGATGTTTAGGTTTTCAAGAATGAAGAGTAGAATGAATTCCATTTGTATGGAACTCACCTATTCTACATCCTAATTCTAAAGAATCTAACTAAGGTCCTTAAGTATCTTAATTAGCCCATTTGAATTTGTGTAATTATTTGATTTGATTTATTTGATTTAGAATTTAGAATTTGAGTTTTATTTAAGCATTTTGATTGATTGATTTTGATTAGATGTTTTATTAATTGCATCTTGATAATTCAATATCCTTAATATCTAATGAAGTTTAAGTTTGTTTAAGTTCATGTGTTTGATTGATTAATTTTAGATTAGATGTTTTGATTTAATTAAATCTTGATAATTCAATATCCTTTTAAATTTAATTAATTCTTTGATTATGGTTATGATTAACTTTGTTTATAATTTGATGGTTCATTTATTTGTAGTGATTAGATTAGTTGAGATTTTATTTTGATTTTAATTGGGTTTGATTTGTAATTAGATTTTATTTTTTAATCATCCATTTGTCATGTTCATCAAAGTTTATTTTGATTTCATACATTGGATAGTTAATTAGTTTATCTTATTTAAGTAGGTTGAATGAGATTTGATTTGATTACATAAATTGATGAGAGTCTTTCTTAATTTAATTTAATTTGATTTAATTTGATTTGATTAGCTTTATTAGGTCTATGGGTTTGCTTAGGTTCAATGTGATTATATGATTAGTTTAATTAAGAAGTGTATTTATGTTAATTATAAAGGTTTCTTTAATTTTCAATTTGATTTCATATTTATTTAGACTAATGAGTTAATTAATGACTTAATAATTTAGGTTTAATTTAAGTTTTGATTAGTATTTAATTGCATTTATATTTGATTAAACTTAAGTTTAATATGATTAATTTGATTAACTTAATTAGTTTATTTAAGAGGTGATTAATTATTAAAAATAAAGATTTGTTTAATTTTTTTAATTTGATTTCATATTTATTAGTTAATGATTATTAATGAAAGTTTAATTAGATTTGATTAGCATTTAATTGCATTGTAGTTTAATAATTAATTAATGATTAAAATTTATAATTGGTGATTAAATTAATAGATTAATTAAGTTTGATTTGGATTAATTAAGTGATTTATAAAATGGATTTATTAAGATGATGGATTAATTTTTATTAATGAGTGATTAATTGATTTAAATTTAAATTATTATTAATTTAAAGAGATTAATGACTTAATGATTTAGTTTAATTTTTGAAAGTATTTAATGCAAATTATGTTTGAAGTTTAGATTTAATATGATTAATTTGATTAACTTAATTAGTTTACTTAAGGGTGTGATTAAATTTAATTAGTGATAGTTTAATTTTAGTTAGCTTTAATGTAACTTATTTAAATTAATTAATTAAGATGATGGATTAATTAAGTTTAATTAATTAGATGTAATTAAGTTTGATTAATTAAAATTTTAAATCATTAAATTAGGTTTGTTTAATTAGAGATTAATGACTTAATCACATGTGAGTGATTTGATTTAGTTAAGTTTTTACTTAAGTTTGATTTGATTAAAGATTATGTTATTACCATCATTTTATTAAGTGAATTAATTGTTTATTTCATTTCAATTTGATTATTTATGATTAGAGTTTTATGATTTGATTCATTTATTATGTTTGTTTGATTTCAACATGTTTGATTTAGTTATTAGGTTGAAATATTTAATGGTTAATTAATTATCTTATTCCAAATGGATGTGATTTAATCATATGTTAATTAAGTTTACTTTAATTTTATTTGGTTTAATTTATATCAAATGATTATGTTGAATTGGTTTATTAATTAATTTGATTTTAGTTTATTTAATGATTAAATTAGTTTTAAGGAGTTTCATATGAAGATTCCATGCTTAGTGTAGTTTAGTTATATTAACATGTTAAAGTTTCATTTGTTTAATTTTAAGTTTGATTTAAGATTTAATCATTTAATTGAGTTTTATTAACTTAAATAGTTTAATCATATTTAATTTAATTTTCTAAGTGATGATATTTTGAGGTTTGATTAATGATTGCTTAAGTGCTATTTCATTGATTTTGATTTGATATTTAAATTATTTTTAGATTATATTTTAATTAACTCCTTAATTGATTAAACTCTAATCTTAAGTGTTTGTTTGGGGTTCATTAGATTCAAAGATCACATTATTTTCTTAAGAGTCCTAGTCAATTGAAGTGATTTAAGCCATTTTGAAGATTTTGTAAATTTTGAATTTTATTTGATTTATTTTATTAAAATGACAATCTAAACTTCAAAATTTAATTTCTCCCAATCCAAAGTCCTTTTCACTTGAAATTTTATGGTAGTGTGTTTTAACTTTAATTTCAAGAAAATTTCAACTTAATTTGATATATATTTTGGTTTAATTAATGAAATTTTATTACTAAAACTCAAATTAAGCTCAAAATACTAAAAAATTTGGATTTTGGTTTGTCTCTCAAAAGATGAATCCAAAGCTTTGTTTTGCTAAGTATTTTATTTTTTATGAATTTTGAAGTTTTGTGATTTAAATTAATTTTTTTTTAAAAAAAGAAAAATATATGACGTCGCAATGGAAGGGAAATGACCACGCCGCTTAGATCGATGGTCTGATAGATCGACATCGAGGCTGTGATCGCAGATCCGATAGGATTATGATAATGAATGGATGGTTCGGGATGCAAACCAAGGCCCGATCGCGGATCCGAGATCCCATCCAGAATCGATCGACGATGCGCATCGCCACGGGAATGGTGAAAAATATTTTTTGGAAAAATGGATTTCTAAGTGAAAACTGAAATGGACCCATTTTTCAGCGACAAAAAAAAATTTATTTTCTAATTGGGATGATTTAAAGTAAAAACATGGATTATCTAGGGAAATTCTAAAATATAAGAAAATTAATACAAAAAATGAAAATCCTAAGGTGTTTAAAATTTACCATCGGGGATGGTTTTCGCAAGATCCAGAAACTGTAGGTATGGGAAGCTTTGAATGATGACTTCCTTCCTTTGAACGCCGCCTTCTCGATGTTACCTCTCACTCAAATATTTGTGTTTTGAGCTCAAAATGGCTCAAAGAGGTGGGGATGGGTTCTTTTTGGGAGCTTTTGGGGTCAATGGTGGTGGGAGGAAGAGATCTAAAGCCTCATCTCCTCCTCCTTTATAATGGCCAAAAATAATTTTTGAATTTTTTTGGCTCCAAATTGATTGCATCTTGGGGTGGTTGGGAGGATTTTGCTGATATGATCAACTCTATTCAATGCAAATGTTGAGGAGTTAAGTGCATGTGATGGGGAGAATTAAATGAGGTTGGGTGGAATCCTATGGGGAGGATCCATGAGATTTAAATGGGTTGGGTTGATTTGGGCTGATCCCAAATGGTTTGGGTCAGTTTGATCAGCCCCAATGGGTCTGGCTTGGTTTTGGCATTTGGGTCATATGGGTCATATTGGGTCAAATTGACCCATTTGACCAAAATTGGCCAAATTAGTTATGGTTGATTCATGTTCAATTGGCTAATTGAAGATGAATGTTGGTTTGAATTTGGATTTAGGCCAAATTTGGGCTAGTTGAGTTGACCAATTGGGGCTCGATTGATCAAATTGGGTTTAATTATGGCTTTGGTCAAGTTCAATAATCAATTTGGAAATGAACTTCATCCATTGGTTGCAATCAATTTGGGTTAGATCATGATTTGACCATTTGGTCCTTTAGGCCAATTTGGGTCAATTTGGATCAAATGGCCAATTGGGCTTGGTTTGGCCCTAATTGATTGCATTGATCATCCTAGGTGATCAACAATCATGGTGGAAGGTTTTGGTGAGCTTGGTTCAATCCAATTTGGGTTGGATTGGAAGTTGGCTCAAATGGGTCCTTTAGGTCACTTTGGGTCAAGTGGACCTAAGTGGGTCAATTGGTTTGATTTTGGTTTGATTTGAGTTTAGTTGAACTTATATATGAGCCCTAGATTGGAATATAAATTCAATGGTAATCAATTTGTAGTCTAAGGGATTTTGGCTCATTTGAAATTTTCAAGTCAAAAGGGCTAGGTTGGGTTTGACTTGGGTTGACTTGAATTTGGTTTGATGATTGTAGGTTTTATTTATATTTGGATAAATGATCAAATTAATGATTGATTCGAGAGAAAATCTATTAGTTTTGACTTGATTTGGATATAATTTGGCTAAGTCTTAAGAATTAGCTTAAAGGGCTTAGATTGAGTTTGGATTTGATTTTTGATATGGTTTTGGTCATTTAGATTTGTAAATATAAATGAAGGAATAATTGATTTATAAAGAGATCAATTGAGTTTGATTTGATCTAAGGGAGTTCTGGCTAAGCTTACGAATGTGGTTCATATGGCTTAGGAAGGGTTTTAGGATTTGAATTTGATTTTGGATTTCAATCATTTGGAGTCAAATTTGAAATTATATTCAGAATTTGAATTTGAATTTGAGATTTGGTTTGAGAATTGAATTTGGGTTTGATTTGAGAAAGTGTATCTAGATTGGGTTTAGGCTATAGAATAGGTAATTTCCTTAAACCCTAAGGCATAGCCTAATCTTATGATTAACACTTCTAAGTCTCTAGGATTAGGTTAAGTGTTCACCTAATCACTAGATGTGTCTTATGACTAAGGAAATATTAGTGTCTAAAAGATTCCTAAGTCTAAGAGGATGGGGTTGAGAGCTCACTCCAAAAGTGAGGTAAACATGTATATTTTATGAATTTAGTTCATTGTACTTAATCTTAAAATGTCTTTCTTTTTGAATAGGTTTATTTAGAGTTCATCTATACTTAGGATTAATTAAAATACATAATAAAATATTTATTAAATAAAACTAAAATATGAATCCACTTTAGAAATTACTTAGGTTAGGGATGGAAAGAGAAGTTCTCTTCTCTTTCCCTCTCTTTATAACTTAATAATTAATTGTAGGATTCACCTAAACCTAATCAAAACACAAAATAAAATCAACCCAAAATAATTAAATCACTTAAATAAAATCCTCCTCTAAGTTGAACATTTTTCACACTTAGAACATTCCAACTTAAAGCTATAGCTAAGCATACCACGCAAACCTCTAAAGCACACACATTAGGCTAAGTCACAACTTCTAGCTCTAGGTTAGAGCGGTGCATAGTTTGATGTTCACTTTTATTTTATGATATATATTTTAGTCTGGATGTTGGGGTGAATGTGCGTAGAATGGATGATTGGATGATTTAGTCTAATCATTATTTTATGCAGGGGATTGTGCTAACGGGGCACTGCGATAAATGAAAATATAAATTCTTTTACTGTGTAGGTGCTTATACCCCTAAGAATAAACCAATAGGCCTGTGGACTTAGTCACCGATGTGTGGGGTGATAAGTCTAATATACATGCTTGGGTTTTGTGTGGTTTATTTAGATAATCTCTATTTTGCAAGTGTTAGCTAGATTTACTTTTCCTTTTCATGTAATTTTTGTAATTAGGATTTTGAAATGATTGTTATGGGGCTTAGGATGAATATTGTTTATAAGATCTCATCTTATGTACCATGTGAAGCCTTTGGAGCAACCACTTTCCAAACATCCAAAAGAAGGAACCAAAGAAGAAAGAAGAAAAGAAGAATAAAGAAATGAAGTTTGAAGACCCCCATAATAATGAATTCCTTCCTTAATTGTACTTAATTCATTTGTAATTTAGATTGTATAAGAGTAGTGCTTGGCTACCTAATTTATTTTCGGGTTTGTGCGGTGGTCCTAACCACAAATGACCTCTTATTCTTTTGCATTAGCTTTATAAATTAATTGATGATTTGTTTAGCTTGTGCATTAAGATGACAACCTTTTCCTAGTTTCTTCCTTACTTGATGTATGGCTTGGATGTGGATTAGGCTCTTGAGAAAAAATAAATCTTTTACCAAATTTAACAATTCAAAATTAAAAATAAAGAACTCACAACCTCATATAAAGCTTAGGCTAAAATCAAGATAAAAGAATTAGCAACCCCTTAGCTGGATGAGTACTTCTTTATAACATCATGCATAAATGCATATTATTTTCACTCTTGATTAGAGGGTTTTCACTTTTGTCAGAGAAACTTGGTCTGAACTTTGAGAGACATGGTGGAAATACACCTTCTCCCTTCTCGCTGATTTTGACCAATAATCTTATTTCTCATACATTAGGCATATGAATCCTATTAGCCTGAGTCAAAAATGATTGTCCAAAAATAAAAATAAAATAAAATCTGAATTGCATTAAATTTATTTCATTTGAAGCATACCCTTACTTGATCTAGTCTCTTTAGAGAGTGAGTTTAAGGACTTAGTCTCTTCTGATAAATATCTTGCATAAAGCATATGACTTGCCTACATGAATTTAAAATCATAGGAGGAGTTAGTTGGCAGCCAACCCCAGGCGATTGTAAGTCCATGCAGTCGGGTGGTTTGTCCTCTCTTGTGGAGGCAAACCAAATACCCATTTTTTGCCTTAGATTTAGGTTGTGCTTTTAGCCCTTGCCAAAGCTCCCTAGATTTAGGTTCTGAGGTTACTTCTCCCCTTTGTGGGCCATAAGCATAAATTCTCGCCTTCTAGGCATTTCCATAATCTTGTGTTGTGGAATCATAAGCCCTAAATTTCTAATGAATAATTTAACTCAAATAAATTAAATCAATTTTAAAAATGTAAGGCCCAGCCATAGGATAGTTTAAGATGCTCACTAGGTTTTCTAGCATCGTGAGCATCTCCTACTTATTTTTATTTGGCTTTGATTATAAATCTCTCTTTGATCAATCCCATTTGATCTTCTGAAATAAACTAATTGATTGATAGTCCTACTTATTAAAATCTTTGGAGACAATGATCATTTATCTTAATCAAGAGTATTCTTAAGGGATCTCATTCCTTAGGATGTAATTAACTATGGCGGATTTCTCCTATAGGAAACTTAATGAACCCGATTTAAAATAAACCCTACTTTACTTTTCCATGTAAAGTAGGGGAAGGATCTTTGGTACGCATGCAGACCTATTATCCTTAAGAGTCCTTATTGAGGTGATTAGGTCCATTGTAGGGTGGTGATTTCTATATTTACGGATAGTACACCTCTTCTCAATGTCATACCCGATCACCCTCAATAAGAACATCTATGGATCTACATGGTGTCAAAATTGTATAATAAGAATATATGTATATTTCTATCTTCATTCTATCTCGCATAGAGTGAAGATGGAAGTATATATATTTTTTATTCTTTAGAAATATAAAAATTTCACCACATGGACATTATATGTTTGAAATTGAGGATAATTATTTATTCGAGTTGAAATATTATTAGCTCACTAGGGCTTATAATCCAATAATATAAGGTTGTGGAAATGCCTAAGAGGTGAGGATTTATGCTTATAACCCGCAGGAAACAACCACCTTGGATCTTAAATATAGGGAGCTTTAGTAAGAGCTAAAGCATGACCAAAATCTAAATGAAAGTGGGTATATAGTTTACCTCCACAAGAGAGAATAAATCACCCGACTACTGAACTTATGATTGTCTAGAGTGGCAGCTAGCTAACTCCTCCTATGATTTAAATCCATGTGGTCCGGTCATATGAAATTGCAAGATTAGTTAGATTGTTATTCACTTAGAAAGAGAATAAAATCCTTAAACCCACTCCCTAAGAGATTAGAGCATGAGTGGTGCGAGTAATGATTAGGTCAATGCGAATCTTCTCAAATTTTATTTAATTTTTGACACTTCATTTTGATAAAGGCTTTGGCATTTCATATGTCTAAATGCATGATGAAATGAGATTATGGGCTAAATTAGAGAGAAAGAGGTGTTGTCCACCATAGAGTAGACCCTCAAAGGTCAAGTCTTCCCCTATCGCGCAAGGGTGGAAACCCTCTCTTAGCAAGAGTGAAGCAATATGGATGCATGTTGTTAAACATATAATATTCAGCTAAAGGGTTACAAAATCTATTAATTATCTTGATTTAATATATTTGATTTATATGAGGTTATAAATTATTTAAAACTTTAGTTATGAGTTATAGTTGTGATAGAAAAAATTTTTTTTTCTTAAGAGCTTAATTGAATTCAGGCCACACATTAAATCATCACTCATAAAGAAACTATAAAAGGGCATGCAATTCTATTGCACAATTAAACATAACATCAAACATTTTATAAATTCAATGTAAAAGAATAACAGGCTTGTGCGGTCGGGTACCACTGTACAACTCAAAAAGAAGAAATGGGTAGCCGAGCTTTACCCTTATACAACCTGAAATATGAAAGAATAATTATAATTTACAAATGATAAATACCATGGGGGTCTGCTAATCTTCAAGTCTTCATATCTCATTCATTTCTTCATTTGATTTGATTTGCTTCAAAGGCATCACAGGGCCTATGAGGACAAAGCCTTCTGGCCACTGCTCATCCTAATCCCCCATAACACTAATCCTAATTCATAATACAAAATTACATTAAAAATAGGAAGAGTAAATTTAACTACACCTGCAAAACAAATATTAGCTAAACACACCATACAATCCAAGGATCGAGCTTTAGAGCCTTGATCTTGATTGAAATCTATACTTCGGTTGATTTGAAGCTTGGGAAATGGCTTTGATAGCTTTGATGAGGTATTTGGAAGGTGTGTGTAAGAGGAATTGAAGTTTGGTTGGGAGAGTAAGAAGTTTGGATCGAGATTGAGCTCCCCTATTTTAGCTGGGCATGGTAGGAGAAAATCTGAAGTGGGGAGGACTTGAGAAAGCATAGAGGAGTGCTAGGGCTCTTTGTTTCACTCTTGAGAGCTCAGACGAATTAGATGCATATGAAATCTAGTTTGAATTAAGAGGGTATATCCCTCAATTTGCAGAGATGGACAGGCGGGATTGTCTCCTATTTTTTGGCTAACCAGCCATTGCCAGGGCACTAGAGTGGTTGCCATCATGTCCACGAGACTCAGTTTGGATGGAGGAGTGCTTAGGAGGTGGCTCAAGGTTTAACATTGGCTGATCTCCTTGCTTGGATCCAATGGGTGCTCGATTTGTAAGGGAGGTAAGTTAACTCACCTCCCTTTGATCCATGATAAGTCCCAACCCTATTAGGGTGGGCTAGAAGGTTAGCTAAGTTCCCAAATGGGGTGAGTGAGGGCTGCCAACTGATGGGAGAGTGGACTTTATCATTTATGGGTGGAATCCTATGTAAAGAGGGCTTGGCCAATGGACAATTGCTTGGGTGGGTTGATTGGCTTTTTTGGGCTTACTTTGGGTTTTGGTCAATTTGGTTTCAATTCAATTTGGTCATATGGGATCAATTTGGGTCATAATGGTTGACTTGATCAAAATGACCAAGTTTGACTTCATTTGATCAATTCAAGGTGACTTGAAATCATCTGTGATTGTTGATCATGATATTAGGCTTGGATGAGCTTGGTTTAATCCAAATTGGGTTGGATTTATAACTTGACTCAAAAAGGTCCTTTATTCCACTTTGGGTCAAGTGGACCTAAATGGGTCAACTGGCTTAGTTTTGGCTTGATTCAAGTTTAGTTGGATTTATATACGAGCCTAAGATTGAAATATAAATTCAAGTGCAATTAATTCAAAGTCCAATGGATGACTTTAATAGTTTGATTTGAATTGGAATTTAATAGTTTGATTGAAGGATTGAATTTATATTTGAAAAAATTAAATAAATTGTGATTGATTTGAATTTGGCTAAGGCTAAGTCCATAAGATGAAATCGAAGGGCTTAAGAAGTGTTTTGAATTTGAGTTTGATCATGGATTTCAATCAAATGTTTTGGAATTTTAATTGGGATTTGAGGTTTGGTTTAAGATTTGAATTTGGATTGTATTTGAGAAGGTGCATATGGATTAGGTTTAAGCCATGGGGTGGATGATTCCCTTAAGTCTTAAGGTATGTCTTAACTCTATGATTAACCCTTGTAAGTCTCTTGGCTTAGGTTAAGTGTCCACCTAATCTCTAGAAGTGTCTTGAGACTAAGAAACTCTTAGTTTCTATAAGAGTCCTAGATCTATGCTGAGGAGGTTGAAGACTCACTCTAAAAGAGAGGTCAACTAAAGGACCCCCAATAAGTGTGGTGTAACTGAAAAGGCACACCGTATGTATTGGCATTGATCAAGATGATCAACAACGTCTGAAGGATTGCAAGTGCTAACAAAAATGATCTACACTTAACCCGAGATGTAGAAAGAATCACGATCTTAGTGTAATGCAACTCAACTTATGCCAAGGGCATAAGAGAGCAAAGAAGATTTGGTTGGAATTTTATGTCAATGACATGAAGGAAGATCCACTAGGGGATCACACAAGCATTGGGAATGACATGTGAGAGGTTTATGTTGAGGGTATAAAAGAAGGAATTCGCTCAGGATTGAGTATATGAACCTTCCATTAGGGAAACAAGTTCAAGGTATCCACTGGGGATGAGAATTTGATTTAATTTAATTTGTGATCATGGGGCTCCACTCGGGTGAGGATATGATTTTGTTTAATGTGAAGTCGAGAGCATATCTATGGGATATATGAGCTTGGATCCACAGGAGAATAAGCTGGATTTAATATACGAGTTGCTTTGGTTTGCTTGAGGAAGTATCCATTGGGGATAAGAGTTGATTTAATATATGGATTCTGTCAGTGTGTGATAGATCTACTGAGAAGGGGCTATATCAGTTTAGGCCTATCTTATATTTTCAAATCCAAAGGGAAAGTCTACTAGCCATAAGGTAGGACTAACCAACCTGAGGGTGACTATTGAGAGAGTGTCACTAAAGACTTACCTCAACTCAAGAGTAGTCGAGATAAATTTTATTTTAATTTAATGGACCCTGTTGGTGTGTGATGGATTCACTAAGAAGGGGCAACATCAGCCTTGGTATATCTTAGATTTATAAATCCAAAGTGAAAGTCTACTGATCGTGAGGTAGAGCTAACCAACCTACGGGGTGTCTTTCGGTGTGAAACGACTATGCTAGGAAGAAACTGTGTAGACTTACATCTTCCAAAGTGAGGAACAACTATTGAGGTGATCGGTTGGTAGCACAACAAATTGAACCCGACCTAAGGCTGCCCATTGGTGTGCAACGGTTGTGCTGGAGAGAATGCATATAGACTTACATCTTCCAAAGAAAGGATGACTGTCTGGGTGACCTATTGGTGGCACAACAAGTCGAACCCAACCTAAGGGTGACTACTGAGAGAGTGCTACTAGGGACTTATATCCACTCAAGAGTAGTCAGGTGATTCCTATAGGGAGTTTCGCTAACACTTCCCTAAAGATAGAATGCCTGCTTGGGAAAGGTGCCACTGGGGGCATCCTCTTAATCCGCAAGAAAAAATATATAATTTTGTTTATATGTTTGCATGGACACTGTTGGTGTGCGAGAGACCACACTGAGAATGGGCTCATATCAGCCTAGCCCTATCTTAAACTTATTGCATCCGCAAGACAAGTTCTTTAACCACAGGGGTGGTCACTAGGAAAGGGGGACTGTATCCAAGAGTAACCCTGGCAGTGTCTAAATGTAGTCACTAAGGACATGATCCAAATAGAGTGCCCATAGGGGAGGTGTAGGTAGGGGATTTATCTTGGACCTTATACAAGAAAGCCTATAGGTGTAGAGTGGCCAACTCAAGGAGAAAGCTTGTAGGCTTACATCTGCCATGAGTGATGTATCCACCAGGTGGGTCACTGTTAGCATAGAAAGAACTAATAAACCTAAGGTTACCATCAATGTACAATGATCAATCTGAGAAGAAGGCTTGTATACTTACATCTTCACAGACGAAAATGATCACCAAAATAGTCTATCATCGATGGGACATATGCTATCTGACCTAGGGTGACTATTAAGTGGGGAGTCCAGTATGATGACTAGAGTTAGACTTGAAGTAGTCAGGAGGAAAGAAGCCACTGGGTGACTTACCCTAAGCCTTGAATATACTTGACCTAGTTAGTGCGTGTTGGCTAGTTCAAAAAGAAAGCATGTCGATTTACATCTTCTTAAATAAAGTCAACATGAGGTATCTTACCGACTGCATAGTATGGCCTACCAAACTAACAAGGCCCTCGTCAGTTTGGAATGATCAAGTCAGGAAGAAAGCTTGTAGACTTACATCCTCCAAAATAAGGAACCACTGGGGTTAATGAGTGACCTAGAGTAGTTAATGAGTGAGAGCCACTCAGGGCTTTATCCCACATCAAAGTAGCCCGAAATAAAAGATGTGTGTTTATTTTATAAGTGGTTGTGCATAATTTGTGTTTGTGTTGTGTTGATTAAGGATAGGATGCTGCTAGGGTTCCTTATACCTATCCTAAACACATCATGGCGGATTCACAAACAAAGTTATTTACCAACATAGAAGAGACGGAATTGGAGATGAAAAGAAGTTTTAATGATAATTATTTTTGGACAAGATTCATAGATAGTATTTATTTAGGTAGAGGTTGTTGATTGGAAACATCGAGTGCTCTCCCTTATGGTTTATGAGTTGATAAGATCCTCCTTGGTAGGCCTTTTCTATGGAAAAAGGGCTTTCCCAAGTGGGTTCAAACTTGCCTCCCATCTTGCGACGGGCAATAATTGGTCTCCTTAGAACTAAAATAAGCTCTCCTACTTGAAAGGCTTTAGGATGGAACAACTTATTGTGAGCTTGAATCATTTTGGCTTTGTACAACTCGAGGTTCTGGCATGCCCGTAGGTGTCTCTCCTCCAAACCTTCGAGCTCTTATAACCTCATCTATCCTTAGTGAGGAGAGTTGGACTTCTAATGGTAGAATTGCTTCAGACCCATACACTAAGGAAAAAGGGATAGAACTGCAGTGCCATTATCAGATATAATTCATCGAGGCACTGCGAACCTATATACGATATGATTTCTAAAAAACTAGAGCATATGCTGAGTTGTGACCTCTCTAAGTGGGATTACCTCCACTCACTTGGAAAAGTAGTCTATGGCAACTAAGATAAATCGATGACCCTTAGAAGATGGAGGATCAATTAGATCCACTATGTCGGTACCCCAACACTCAAATGGCCATGAGGCTAATGTACGGTGTAGAATGTTAGGTGGTTGGTGTAAGACCACATCGTGCAATTGACATTGGTGGCATCTCCTAGTTACGTCCATGCATTATATGATCATTAAAGGCCAATAATATCCTAGTCTCTTGATCTTGGCTTTCATCTTTAGACCAGATTGATGAGCTCCACATAAACCTGAGTGAACCTCAGTCACGATCTTATGGGCTTCATGTTCAAACAATGTAATCACATATGATCGAAGGACCATCGGTATAAGGTGTCATCCACGAGAGCATAGGAGATGGCTTTCTACTTCACTTGATGTGCTGGAGACTTCTCTTGAGATAGTTTGCCTATATTTAGATAATCCATGAATGATTTTCTCTAATCTGACTCATCATCCTTTTTGACAACAACAACCTCCCCTTCAAGAGAGAGTCTCTCGATGAGTTCAGCGTCAATATGAGATAATACTTGTCTATTTTGGACCCTTATTTGTATGGACTTATCTTCCAAACATGCCAACTCTTTGACAAGCTTGACTAAAGCATCTGCTACGGCGTTCTCCCCTTGAGATATCTTATAAATGATAACCTCTGGGATTTGAGCCAATAATTATATAGTGTACTTCTGGTAGTGATGGAGCTTAGGCTTTAGAACTTTATAAGACCAGCAATTTGTTTGATGACTAATTGAGAATCTCTAAAGATATTAATATCCTAGATGCATAGCGTAATGACTAACTTTAGAATAGTAATCAGAGTCTCATATTCAACTTTATTGTTGGTGTATGGATTGGGTAGATGATATGAGAATCTCATCACATCGTAGTCTAGAGTTAGGAGAACTATTCCTACCCCCGCCTTCCCTGGGATAGTAGATCGTGGTTCTTCTCCTTTTTGAGAGGAAGCTACACCATCAAAATACATCTCTCAATGGTGAATGCTAGTGTCCCTCTAAGTTTATGATTTATTCATCGAGGAGGTCATCTCCCGGATAACATCAGCCGTGTCATGAGATATTGCAATGGATTGATCCTAGAGATCAAGTTCACCTTATGAGAAAGCATGTAATGTCATAGCTTTTGGGGTGCAAAGATTAAAGCTAGGTAGTGCTTTTTAATGGGTGGATATTTGCCTCAGAAAGAATTAGACAACGATTAAGATAGTAGAGTGCATTCTCTTTCCCTTCGTCATTGGCCTGAGCCAAAAAAGTGCCAAAGGAGGCATCTAATGTAGCAGTATATAGTATCAATGGCTTGCCTAGGATAAGGGCTGCTAGAACTCTCAACATCATCAGGTAGTGCTTGGTATATTCGAAGGCATGTTGACACTTATCATCCCACTTGAACTTGGTGTCCTTGTGAGTCACTATAACACCCAAGATGCGGGTGAATTGGGCGATATTAAAAATTTTAAAACTTAAATCTTAAATTTTAAGTTTTAGTAGAAAATTAATTTTTGATTTTATAATGACAAGATACAATTCTTAATGCAGCAAAAATAAAAATATAGTAAAGTAAAGAGAGACAATAGGCACACAATTTTTACGTGGTTCGGCCAAACCCCAAAATCGGCCTACGTCCACGCCTAGCCACCCCTGGCTAGGAATCCACCAAATGTAAAAATAGCTTACAAATAGTACTCTCCAATAACAGGGCAAGTACAACCCTTACAATAATATGTACTCTCCTACAAAGGGGCGAGTACAACCCCAATATAAATTTTACAGCACAAAAAGAAATATACAAAAAAATAAAGTTTGATAAAATAAATCTCTCACAAATATACTAAGCTATCCAATTCAAAAAATGATCTCACAACTTATAAATGATCACTTAAAAAATTTTGGCAAGATAAAATGCTCACTTAATATTGATAAGAAATAATAAAATAAATATCTTAAAGTGATCTTACTAAGATGTTTATGTTATTACAATTTATAGACTAATATAAAAATTATTTCAAAATAAATTCACAATATTTTTTGCACAATAAAATAAATTTCAACAAAGAATAATTTATTTTATTTTAACCAAAAATATTCTTTCAATTAAAGGTAATGATCACAAATACTTAAATAAAATGAGTATATGATAGATCTAAGGAGGCTAGTAAGCTTTTAATTAAAAAGAGAGATCTAGTAAATATGAAAATAATTTCAGTATAATAATTTTAGTTAAAATGCTTAAAATATACTTCTAAAATAGATCTAAGAATAAATGATCTTTCAAAATGAGATTAATGAAGAAATATTTCAAGAAACCAAAAGAAATTTGTAGGAAGTTAAAATTTTCAACAAGTTGAAATAGATCATACAAATTATCACAAGAGTTTTTCACAAAATGATGATTGAGAAACTTTGATGTGAAAAATAATGTCCAAAGACTAATCCACCAAAAAATATAAATTAGAAAGAATAAATAGATGGTGAAAATATCATGAACAACTAAAAAAGATTAAGATCAAGAAAACAAACTCAAGTAATTTGAGAAATCTTACTTAGTTGAAGATGTTGAAGCTTCCAACCCAAGGATTTGATCTTGCAATATTTGGAGAACACTTGGAAGGAAAATATAAGAAATTTTCTCTTAGACTTGCTAGAGGGATTTTGAATTTTGAATTTTGAATGAGGAATGCTTTCATGAAGAGAATGAGGGCTATTTATAGGCAAGAAGGTCATTTTGACTTACTTCAAAAAAAATATATTATTCAAACCTCATGCTATCATGTGATAATTTAATATTAAAAAATAGTTTATATTAAATAAATATTAAATTAAAGCAGCCAAAATTTAGCTATTCACGTGGGTAAGTAAAAAATAATCAAATATGGCTCTTAATATATTCAAAGCATATAGCATGCATTCATTAAAATCAGCTAATGTTTGAAAAGTCATAATACATTCAATTTTAATCAAACGTGGGTCATGTGACCTATCAAATTAAAGGAAAAAAAATCCAAGGAATCCGGAGATGAAATCGATATAAATTCCTTGATTATAAAATGACTTTGGCTAAAATATAAAATTTCATATATTTTTATTAATTTGGACATGTGACATTTAAATATTATGATATAATTTATATATAATCATACATATGTTAGTTATCATATAACCATCAAATTAAATTAAAATATTTAATTATATTAAAAAATAATTACTCTTAATAGTCATTATCATTTATTATTTTGACAACTCAATTGCTATGTACGAAACATATAATTGAATGTTAATTAGATAGAGATTTATATAAATTAACCTCATTAAAATAATATGTTAAGTTGTGAGAAAATTGATTCATGCCAATGAATAAATGCATATAACCTAAAATATTATATTTTGAGCTTCACATTATCCAATTTGATCTATCTTTCATTCTTCTCCTCTTGTAATTTTCTCAAACATATTATGAGATGTATTGGATATGTAATTAGCAATTGATATATCTGAAATACATAAAAACATTCATTAGAACATCCAAGCATTCGTTTGTTACCATCAAAATTGATCGGATTGAACATGAGGCTCATTAAGCCAACAGTCTTTTATGACAAGCGATGAAAATGATTGTCATCTTCCTGGTAGGTTGGAAATGAAGCATATTAGATATGCCAACCACTTTTGGAATGATCTGAGTTGACTTAGACTTTTAGAGGGTGGCATTTCTAATATCACCTTAATCTTCTCTTGATCGATTTCTATTCCATGGTACTAGACAATGAACCCAAGGAATTTCCCTGAAGCTACTCTAAATGCACACTTCAGGGGATTCATTTTGAGGTTAAATTATCTTAACCATTTGAAAACTACTCTCAAGTTAAAGAGATGGTCTTCCTTTTCTTTACTTTTGACCATAACATCATTGACATAACACTCGACTTGATGATGAATGAGTTCATCGAAGATCCGAGTCATAGCCCGCTCGTAGGTAGGACTGACATTTTTAAGGCCAAAAGGAATGACCCTATAGTAATATATTATGATCGGGGTTCAAAAAGAAGTGTTACTTTCATCCTTGGGGGCCATATTTATTTTGTTATATCTAGATGAGCCATCCATGAAAGAGAAGACTGCATGAGATGAGGCAATGTCCACCATCAGTTCCGAGATTGGTAGTGAAAATTCATCTTTTTGGACATGCCTTATTTAAATCCCTAAAATTAACGCATATATGAATTTGGCCATTCTTTTTCTTAAATGGGATGACACTAGCCAACTAGGTGGGATATTTTTCTATCTCAATGAAGCTAGCATCGATCAATTTCTTGATTTTAGAAATGACCTACTGTTCAATGTCTAATCGGATGCCTCTAGGAGCTTGCTTGATAGGGTTAGCACTAGGCTCTATTGCTAGTTTGTGGACTGTTATGTCAGGTGATAAACTAGGTATCTCTTCATAACTCTATGTGAAGTAGTCCTTCTACTCATTCAACAACCTAACGAAGTCATTGGATTTAGTATTATTCAACAAAGAACTGATGTATGCCAGATGTGGATTATCTTCAGTTCTTAAGTTGATTTTCTTGAGCTCGTCGATGATTGATCTGATCTCCTCTTTGAACTCTGGCTGTGCATCTTTGACTTTAAAGTCATTTAGATCATTTAAAGTTTCTAAACACATCTCCTCATACGAGTTAACATGATTTGAAAAGAACCTATCATATTTCAAATGATTGGTGATGACTAGGCAATAATTATCATCATCATCGACTAGACCCACTGTACAGAATCATAGTCCTAGTCTTGATTATAGGGGTGTGCATTATTTGGTTTTAATCAAAAAACTAAACTGAACTGAAATTTTTGAGTAATTTGGTTTGGTTCTGAACTTAGTAATTTGGATTTTGGTTTTAATTAATGAAAACTTTAGTTTTTGGTGTTTGGATCAGTTTATTAAATAAAATTTTGGATGAAACCAAATAAACCAAAGTAATTATATGTAATATGATATTATTAATTTATGTATAATAGGCTTATCTATTATACACTTATTTTTATTTATTTTTGAATACTTGGTAGGTGCTTTTTTTGGAGGACCATTATCCAATTTTTTAAAATATTTTAGTCTCATAATAGGGTAATATGGTTTCATCAACTTCTAAGTTCAAAACATCATTCAAGTAAGTAAAAATTTGTTTTACATATTTTTTAGCACATGAAGTAGTTAATTGCATTTTTTATTATATTTATGTTATTTTTCTTATTGCTTGTTCATTATATAATAAAAACTTATGCAAATAATTTTTAAATATAGCAAACTTCAGTTTATCCAAAATCAAACCAAAATAATTGAACTAAATTATTATTTTGTTTGTTTGGTTTTGTATTTTATTTGGTCGATTTGGTTCATTGTTTTAGGAATCCAAAACTAATCAGTTTTCAAAAATCATCATCTAATCCATCCAAATCAACCAAACGCACACCCCTACTTGATTGAGTGCTTTTGTATTCAGTCTTCCATATTCTTCCGAAATAGTCTGACTTGTGCTTTGACCAAGTATGTGGGATTAATCTCTTCTTTGCTAAATTAAGAACACAAGATGAGTACCAATCAAAAGGCTATTGTATTAAATCTTTATATGAATCATCCTCAAGTTCTACATCAGCTTCCTGACTTGAGGATGATGCTCCCTAAGAGAATCTCTGAGTCTTCCCATATGTGGATGACTTAGGGGCTTCCTTAACTACCAAACCCTCAACTTTTTATGAAGAAAGTAGGGTTAGAGCTAAGGTTCCCAACTAGTGTCTGACTATTTCATATACACACTTGGATATATTTATGCTTTGCTTTGGAGCCTAGTCTTCATCACTATCCTACTCAAGTTTCACCTCGAAATGGATCTACCGCTGAGAAGAGCTGGATGGTGTACTAATCACATAAGACTTATCCTTTGAACTAGATTTTAAGTCTATGTGGATAGTAGGTGTACTCTTGGAGGCTGGGATATACCTCATACTGGGTGGCCAATAAGGAGGCTTTCCATCTTGGGGGTTAACTCTGAACTATCCTCTACCTCTGCCTGGAAGAGGAAGGGTCATCCTACCCATATGTTCGAATGGAGTAATGAACTATGGGTGGAATCTAATGTCAGGCTCTATATCTTCCCCTAACTCCATGTCTCGCTCTCTTTTATTTTATTTTTCTTTCTCTTTTATTTTATTTTCTTTCTCTATTTCTTTTTTTTCTTTATTTTTGTTCCTCATGGAAATCTTAACTAGATTCACGAGGATGGACTTGTTGGTTTTAAGGGAGAAAATAGGTTGCATCCTTATATATCCCAACCTCATGAACTATGAATAGTTTGAGATCTCCTTTCATGCATTACTCAATCCCATCTCTCATAAACTTCATGCATTGATATAGAGAGTATGAATCTATGTTATTTTCATGTATCCACAGTCTCCCAAGTAAAGCATTGAAAGATGCATCCGAGTCTATGATATGAAACTTGGCTTCAGTCTTCCAATCCTTTATCTCTAATGACTCACTATGGAGCCTTAGGCCCTCTCGCTTTGTTCATTGAATCCACTCAACATCATCCTCTCTTTTTAGAGTTTCAAGATGTCAATCCTCAAATAGGCAAGGGTTCTTAGACTCATATTGTTGACTGATGCACCTTGGTCAACCAAAACTCTTGATAACCTATATCTGCCAAGCTCCACTATAATTTAAAGAGGGCGGTTGTGCTTGGTCATCCCTAGAAGTAAGTCTTCATCACTGAATGTAACTCCTAAGATGTCCTTTGAGCTGTGTGTCTCCTCTTCAGTTGCAATCAGCCGAGCTAAGCATATCTCTAAATCAAGAAGAGCCTTGATTAGAGATTCCCTCATCTCTTGGATAAGATAAGACTATTATATATGCTTAACTTAGCTGGAAAGTTTCTAAAATGAGCTAGGATGTTGTGATCAACTCTAACTAGGTCCTCCACAAGCATATCCATAAGTGGAGCATCTTGTGGAGGGGCTATCTGCTCACTGGAGCCAATGACTTATTTTACCCTTATCCAGAGGTGCTACTCTAGGAGGTAGAACTTTGTCACTGTGCAGGTTGACTTCAATGACTTCTTGAAATTATAAACTTGTGGAAAGTTCTACCTTCTCATCAGGTATACCTACAACTTCTCCTATGGGATCCTCAGAGTCAGTTGACTCTGAGTCATTCTCAAGAGGTGAACCTGATTGATTCAAAAACAGAAAGTTCGATTCTAAATCAGAAGAGAGGGGATCAAAATGACTAGATCTATTATTATTTTCTAGACTTTAAGAGTTTTCAAGAGGAATAAAATCAAGAGTATCATAAGCAGACAAAATATAAGTAAAAGCCTTCTTCATTGATTTCTTTTTGGGTGGAGGTACATGATAGAAATCCAATAAAGTAAGCATATTCAGAGATTTAATGCCCTTGTCCGCTAATACAAGGCTCCTACCGGTAGAAGAGGAGCTAGTATAGGAAGAAGTAGTAGCTGTAACTATGAATGGAGTGCTGGACTCAGACGGTGGTTGGGCTACTAAACTATCCCGAGAAAGTAAGGTGAGCTGCTGCTGTTACTGGTGGGCTATCACCTTCTTCAAGTTGTCTTTGACAACTTGCAAAACTTCCTTGATGTTGGAGGTTTGAGTTTCCTCAGACACCTATAAAGAGAGTTTCTTGATCTTAGAAATCACTTTTTTAGAGGTCTGGGATAAGGCAATATCCCAACCTTCTTGTCTAAAGAGGATCGCAAGTATCCCCAAGAATTACCCTAATAGAACTGGATGGTTGTTCTAATAAGTATTACTTGGGGATAACTACGGTGACTGATTTATAGCTACACTCAAGATAATTCTTAAAAGTGATACAATCCTCTAAGACATGACTAATCATGTGGTGGTAGGGGTAATAGTTCGGATCAATACTTTTTCCCACTTCATCCAACCTCTTGGGCTCTGGTAAGTAAAAGTCAGGTTTCTTTTAGAGATTCTTAAGGATTTTTCTAATTATCTCTCTTTTGAATGAATATGGATTATTGAATCTATTGGTAAGAGTAGGTGGGTAATAGCTACCCAGAGGTGGATATAAGTACCATAGCTGGGTAAACTACTAGGATGGTGGAAATGGTCATTGTGGCAGTTGATATGATGGCCGGGGTGGTGGCAGAGGAGGTGGCAAAGGAGGCTGAGCTGAGTCTCTCAGACTCGTCGCCCCCTCATCCACCCGACATAACTATCCCTGGCTTCTTCTTGAACACCTTCTATGGCTTGGGCTGAGATGATTGGTGGGAAAGGGCAACTATTTAGCTTCCTTTTGTAGGCTAGCCTCATTGTTGATTAGTTTCTCAAATATCTTAATGGTAAAGCCCTTAAGAATGAAGGCGACCAGGCCATGGATATTCTTAAGAAGAATCTCAATGGCATACTATTTGGATAGTTATGGCTCGCATTTCATGCTCAGGTTCCCCTACCTGAGAATATAATCAATAAGTGACTCATTGGGAACTTGCTTCGCTGTAATGAGGTCGCCTATAGTCACACTTTATTGAGCTCCAATAAACCTCTTGACAAAGAGGTGCTCCAACTCAACAAAAGTCCTCAACTGGCTCAAAGATACCAATCAAATGCATCCTAGATGCTAACAAAGAGTCCGAAAAGAGCACATCGCCACACGTTGCAATGACCCTAAATTATGCAATATACTGATGTGGGTTCCTGCTACCATCAAAGATCTTGAAAGAAGGTGGCACAAAACCCTTGGGTATTAAACTACATCAAATTCCTCCATGTATGGTCTACCCTTTAGGATGGATGTGCTCCCCTTGGCTTACGCCATCGCTTCCCTCATCTACTGCTTTACCATATGCTTGATATCCTTTTCATGCATGGAGTGCCATCTGTGACCTTCTTATGCAAGCTACGAACATCATCCACTATGGGAGTGCACTTAGGATGATCTAAAGTATGTGCCAACTCTAGTCTGTCAGCTACCATAGGAGAAGGCTGTAAAACTAGGGCTGAGGTACGCAATGCTAAAACCACTGCCATCAACTCCTCTACTTTCTTCTCCATCCTATCAATATGATTATCCTTCTACCTAAGCTGTTGGAGGAGGTGTTGAGTCGAGTGAGAAGTGTCACCTTCCTTGAGCATGACACCTTCCTAACTGATCCTGTAAGGACCAGTCAACCATATAATTTACCAACATGTCATCCTAGTTAGGATCGAAGCTGATTCTATTCGCCTCCTGATCTGAATGGTCACTCCCAAGAATTCATCTTTTCTCGACAAAGTAGTTTGATAATATGTCATCTAGTGATCGATCTACTATGCCTGGCTGGATCGGTACAAACACCTGTTGATGGCTAATTATAGGACTATGCTCATCTGTCTTTATGCACTAGATACTGCCCACTGATAAGAGTTCCTCACTAGGAGGATCAACTATCATGGGGAATATATCTGTGTCCCATACCCTCTCTCCCTCTGTTTACGGTGGAGGTGGTGCAGCAATGACACTCTTGGGTCACCACTCCTTCCTGGCCACAACTGAGGTAGGGGATCAAGCAGGGGAGCTCAATCTCATCTCAACAGGTGGAATGGATGGAGTGGGATCCTTAGGTCATAGCCGAATCACCAGTGGGGATGTTCTTTCCTTGGATGGGGGCACTTAAAGCTTGGCGGGGGTGGCGGATGTGTAAGCTAGACGGGTGATGGTGGAAGGTGAGTGGAGTGGTGTGATGGAAACACTGACTGCCTCCCCATTGGAGATCTCCTCCTGCATCAAACGGTGCTAGTAAGAACAATACTTCGAATGATCGCCCCAGTGGCAATGATCGAGAAATCCATCAAGAAGGTCGACTACCGACATACCTCCATCTCTCTCTCTTACCCACATGGGTTGATAATCGAGCCTCCACAGCTCTCTATCTTAGTGGATCTGACCCCTAATTCTTCTAAGGATCATAGACCCCTAGTCAAAAGATATACTAGACTCTAGGCATCCATAAGCTCTGCCGACCTAGTGAAGAATAGTCCTAAGACTAGCATAGGGCCTCTTATGCTCTCTAGTCAATGTCTCAAAGTGTGCTGATGGTGGAGGTGATGTAGCAATCCTCCTATAATCCTCCTCTCCATCTGAGGTTGAGAGGGGATGAAACCTACTGCTACTTAAGAGTGGAAAGGTCTCATGGGGAGAACCCTCCTCAGCGATGTGGGAAGCAGTGTCAATCCCTCTGGCTGCCTACTCAAGATGCGGTTGACCTTCCAATTTTTATTGCGGCCTTGAGTGTGGGTGAGTAGAGCAGAATGAGAGCTAGAATTGACCTTGAAGGAAGAGGAGACTATCACAGAAGCCAAGATAGCCTTCACCTTTGGGCTGACCAAAAAGGAGATAGTACTCTCACTGGATCTACGGTAGGGTAACTAGCTGAACTCGTACTGAAGCAGTTGGCACTGGCACTAACAATGATCAGGATGCAGGAACTACGATGACCTTCCTCTTCAATGAGGGGAACTTAGAGTCAGATGAAATGTCGAAGCGGATAAGTGGCGTATGTCCTGCCACCTCCTCCCAACTAATAGTTGTGAGGGATATCCCCTCACAAATAACTCAGACTCCCTCAAAACCATAGCCAAAGAAAATTAGAAGTGCAGTAGCAGTCATGGTGGGATTGGCTTGATCCAAGGCCAGATCTACACTAGAGGGGAAGTACAAAACAAACTTGCCATAAACCATAATAACTGCACTGACTGAAGGCTGAAAAGACTGATTGTGCTAAAATCACTGCATTTGTTGAAACATAATTGAGTCTGAGCCTTGCTTTGATATTTTTCTTCAATCATTGACTTCTAAATTTGATTTGAAATTTTAACCCACACTTAACAAATTTAGGTGTGCTAAGTGGGTTCATTGAATTTTGGAGAGATTTTTTATAAATGGAGGACAGACTTTGGCATATGATTTTAATTTAGAACCCATACTTAACAATTTTAATTATGTTGAGCGAGGTTCAAATTTTGGAGATATATATATATATATATATATATATATATATATATATCTTATTTGAAAATTTGATTTGGATATGTGTTGTATGTTTTTCTTTGAAATTTGATTTAGAAAACCTTTACTTAGCAAATTTGGTATGCTAAAAAAATGGTTTTCCATTATATGTTTAAAAATTTTGTGAAAACATCTTTGCTTGTGATGAATGTGTGTGATATATGTTGATTTGATTTGAAAAATAGGGCCTTTAATTAACAAATTTGGAATGTTAAGTGGAGGCCAAATGTGTTGTGATATGTGTTGATTTAAAAATGAGGCTCTTACTTAACAAATTTGGTATGTTAAGTAGGAGGCCAAATGTGTTGTGATATTTGTTAATTTGAAAATGAGGCTCTTATTTAACAAATTTAGTATGTTAAGTAGGAGGCCAAATGTGTTGTGATATGTGTTGATTTGAAATTGAGGCTCTTACTTAACAAATTTGGTATGTTAAGTAGGAGGCCAAATGTGTTGTGATATGTGTTGATTTGAAAATGAGGTTCTTACTTAAGAAATTTGGTATGTTAAGTAGGAGGCAAAATGTGTTGTGATATGTGTTGATTTGAATTTTCTTTTAGAAAAAGAAGGGAACTTTTTATTTGACAAATATGGTATGTCAAATAGAGTTCAAATGTGTTATGATTTTGAAAGAGGGAAATCTATTTAACAAATTTGAGTATGTTAAATAGAGTTCAATTTATTTTTATAATTTTTGAAAATGGGACTCTCATTTGACAAATTTGGATATGTAAAATGGAGTCCAAATGTGTTTTGATGTTCAAGACTTTGGAAAAGAGGAATTCTATTTAACAAATGTAAGTGTGTTAAAAAGAATTCAATTTTTTTTATTTTCCCAAAAAGAAAGGGAAGTCTCATTCAAAAATTTTGGGTATATCAAATGGGGGTTCAAATATGCGTTGATTTCATGTGTAATTTTTTTGTTTTGAAAGAGGGAAACTCCAATTCAAACACATATGGAATATACTAAGTGGAGTTTAAATTTTATGTCATTATTTTATTTGAAAATATAATCTTTATTCAATGAATCAAGGTATCTTGAAATAGAGATATCTATTTTCAAAAATGTGCTTTTGGAAAAGGGGTTTTAAAATTATTTGATTTTGATTTTGAAAAGGAACCATTATGTCACAATTGTAGGAATTGTTAAATGAGGTTTGGTTATTATTATGCTTTTTGAAAACTTATGAATTTTGTGCAAAATCTTTTGTTATGTGAATTTTGAAAAATGCTTTTCAAAAGAAGTGCTAGTTTGCGAAAGGGATTTATTTTCTTAAGTATAAGATGAACCTTGTCTCACCAAGCTAGTGGTAAGGAGGTTCTAAATTTAGTCATCTCATTTCATTAGTTAATTTTGTCTTTCACCTATTGGGGGACCCAATAGGGGTTTCAAGACCTACATGGAGTGAGGTCCTAAAACCTAAGAGATGTTGGCTAGCTTTGCTTAAGAATGAAATAAGCTAAGTGCCAATAGAAAGAAAGATAGTATTGGACTTATATGAAATATAAGCCCACTATCGATGCTTGGAGATAATAATTTTCTACTATAGATGGAGAGAGGAACAATCACCAATGAAGTCACCAGAAAATCTGTGGTGTTTATTTTTGATATGTATATGGGGGACACCACGCAAAGTTGAGGCTACACTTATTAAAGTGATCAGGTATGACATTGAGGTATGATGTACTATCTCAAAAAAAAGAGGCATCATCCTTCAATGGACCTAATCACCTAATAAGGACTTATAATACAATAATGCAAGGTTATTGAAATGCCTAAGAGGCGAGGATTTATGTTTGTCACCCAAAAAAAATAGTCACCTCAAATCTTAAATTTGTGGAGCTTCAGTAAGAGCTAAAGCATTACCTAAATCCAAGCAAAAGTGGGTTTATGGTTTACCACCATAAGAGAGAATAAACCATCCGTCTGCTGGACTTATAAATGCCTAGAGTGGTAGCTAGCTAACTCCTCCTACACTTTAAACTCATGTGGTCTGGTCATATGAATTGTAAGATTAGTTAGGCTGTTATTTACGTAGAAAGAGACTAAAATCCTTAAACTCATTCCTTAAGAGACTAGAGCATGAGTGGTATGAGTAATGACTTAGTCTAATGTGAATCTTCTCAAATTTTATTTGATTTTTGACACTTCCTTTTGATAAAGGCTTTGGGATTTTTTATATCTAAATGCATGATGAAATGAGATTATGAGCTAAACTAAAGAGAAAGAGGTGTTACCCACCATAGAGGAGACCCTTAATGGTCAATCCTTCCCGTATCGTGCAAGGATGAAAACCCTCTCTTAGCAAGAGCGAAGCAACTTGAATGCATGATGTTAAACATACAACATTCAACTAAGGGGTTGATTTAATGCTTGGGCTTTATATGAGGTTATTAATTATTTAAAACTTTAGTTATGAGTTGTAGTTGAGGTAGAAAAATTAATTTTTCCCAAAGAGCCTAATCAAATCTAGGCTACACATTAAATCATCACTTATAAAGAAACTATATAAAGGCATGCAAATTCTATTATGCAATTAAACATAACATAAAACATTTTATAAATCTAACGTAAGAGAATAACAAGCTGGTGCGATCGGGTACCACCATACAACCCAAAAAGAGAAAATAGGTAGCTGAGCTTTACCCTTATACAACCTAGAATATGAAAGAATAATTATAATTTACAAATGATAAATTCCATGGGGGTCTTCTAATCTTCAAATCTTCATATCTCCTTCATTTCTTCATTTGATTTGATTTGCTTCCAAGGCATCACATGGCCTCTGAGGATAAAGCCTTCTAGCCACTGCTCATCTTAATCCACCAAAACACTAATCCTAATTTCTAATGCAAAATAGGAAGAGTAAATCTAACTACACCTGTAAAATAAGTGTTAGCTAAACACACCATACAACCCAAGTAGTTATATGTATAATTTAGACTTAGAACCCTGCACATGGGTAACCAAGGCCACCTATCCTAATTTGGATTATACTTAGGGGGTTTAACCAACCTACAAAGAGAGCATTTATATTTACTTTAAGCACCCCCTTAAGCATAATCCCCTGTAAAAAATATGATTATGCTAAACATGGCCTAGCATCCAGTCTGAGAAGAATACACCCTAACATATAGTCTAAAATAATACATCACAAAATAAAACATATATCATACCATGCACCATCCTAACCTAAAGCTAGAAGTAGTGACTTAGTCTGATGTGTGTGTATTGAGGCTTCTGTGGCATGTCCTAACTAGGCATTAAGATTATGGTTTTCTAAATGTGAGAGGAATTCAGTTTAATGGGTGGTTTCACTTCAAGTTCTTTAATTGATTTGCAAGTTTTAATTTATGTTTTATTTGGTTTTATGTGACTAACACTTAACAACTAAGTATTATAAAGAGAGGAAAGAAAATTGCTCTCTTTCATTCCTACCCTTCTAAAGCATGTTAATTAAGTTCTCTTTAGTGAATGGCTTATTACATATTTCAAATTAATCCTAAATTTAGGTTCACTTTAAGTGACCTCATTCAATAAAAGAGACATCTTGAGATTGTTTGAAATGAATTACTATCATATGACACATGTGCATTCATTTTTTCCATTATATGTAACAAGCAAATGATTAAATTTTAAGTATACTTACACATTCAATATGTCTTGGCACACTTAAATGATGGATGTAAGCATATACATTTGGAATTTAGATGTTTCATTTGATTGAATTATTTTATAATATTAATTTAAAGCTCTATCTAAATTCTTATATAAAAATACATAGGAATGAAATTTGATAGGTACATGTCGTTGTTAAACAGGAAAGTGAGGTAATCAAATGACCTCCTTGGGGCTAGCTAATGTCTCAAATTCTCAGGATGTCCAAACTATATACCCATTACATTCAAACATATGTAAGTTTGTACACATGAACATAAGAGAGAAGACTTTAAACCATGTGTGATCAATTGATCCAATCACTTGAACAAATATGAATGCATGTCTTTCTTAATAGAAAATGGGATTTTCATTCATTAACTAAATGCACATATAAGTGTATAAAGGGTTTAAGCGGATACTTCGCCATTATTAAACCAGGGGAGTGAGGTAAAGAGCTCCTTGGGGCTACTTAAAGCCTTCCGTCCCCAGAATGTCCATACTAGATATACCCACTACTCATAAATACACATGCATGTACAAATAACTGCAATAATGAAAAACTCATGCAAAAGTTGCATTTGATTTAATTTGATC
This sequence comes from Cymbidium sinense, assembly GCA_021442155.1. Lineage (NCBI taxonomy): Eukaryota > Viridiplantae > Streptophyta > Magnoliopsida > Asparagales > Orchidaceae > Cymbidium > Cymbidium sinense. The sequence goes on from CM038229.1 coordinate 66,825,617, forward strand.
ATTTATACATGTGAGCTAAAGTTATATCTAGGATATAACTTAGAGGTACATAGGAATGAATCCAAACAAGTGTTATGTCTTTTTCAAATGCACTATACACTTGTTAACATTCAAACTTTATGTAAATCAATGAAGGTTGAAGAAAGAGGACCCCATATAACATGTTCTAAGCTATAAGCACATGAAAGCTTATGAATATTTATAATTGTCATAACTCCATATATTATAATTGACTTGTATGCATTTGAAAATAATTTTTAATTTAATAGTAATAATAACCACATAGTTTTTTATTCAAATCAACACATGCAAGCTTGACATAAAGAAAATCATTTCACTTAATTATTTTTTGAAAAAGATGTATGCATAACTACAAGTGGCATACAATATTAAATATGATTGGAGAGAAATAAATGGACATAAACACATGATTTCATTCAATCCAATCAATTCGTAAGAACAACCATACTAAATAAACACATTTAAAATAAACCAAAGCTTCTTAATGTCATTTTTAATTTCATGTTTGATTTGATTTAAGAAATATGAGAAGAGGTTTGCTAATCCTAATCTCATTCCCCATGTGTGAGTTAATTTGATTTAATGAAAAGTAACTAGATTGATTTTATGGATTAAGTAGGTTAAGATATGAATTAATGTTGGCTTAATGAGCCTCATGTTCAATCCGATCAATTTTGATGATAACAAATGAATGTTTTGATGGGTTTCAGATATATCAATTGCAAATTACATATCTAATACATTTCATAATATGTTTGAGGAAATTGCAAGAGGAGAAGAATAAAAGATAGATCAAATTGGATAATGTGAAGCTCAAAATATAATATTTTAGGTTATATGCATTTATTCATTGGCATGAATCAATTTGCTCACAACTTAACATATTATTTTAATGATATTAATTTATATATATCTATATCAAATTAACATTCAATTATATGTTTCATACATAGCATTTGAATTGTCGAAATAATAAATGATAATGACTATTAAGTGTAATTATTTTATTTACTTAATATAATTAAATATTTAATTTAATTTGATGGTTATATGTTAACTAACATATGTATGATTATATAAAAATTATATCATAATATTTAAATGTCACATGTCAAAATTAACAAAAATATATGAAATTTTGTATTTTAGCCAAAGTCATTTTATAGTCAAGGAATTTATATCGATTTCATCTCCAATGCTTGGATTTTTTTTTCCTTTAATTTGATAGGTCACATGACCCATGTTTGATTAAAATTGAATTTATTATGACTTTTCAAACATTAGCTGATTTTAATAATGAATGCATGCTACATGCTTTGAATATATTAAGAGCCATATTTGATTATTTTTACTTGCCCATGTGAATAGCTGAATTTTGGCTGCTTTAATTTAATATTTATTTAATATAAATTATATTTTTATTGAATATTAAATTATTACATGATAGCATGAGGTTAGAATAATATTTGTTTTGAAATAATTCAAAATGACCTTCTTGCCTATAAATAGCCCTTATTCTCTTCATGAAAGCATTCCTCATTCAAAATTCAAAATCCCTCCAGCAAATCTAAGAGAAAATTTCTTAGAATTTCCTTCCAAGTGTTCTCCAAATATTGCAAGATCAAATCCTTGGTTCGGAAGCTTCAACATCTTCAACTAAGCAAGCTTTCTCAAATTACTTGAGTTTGTTTTCTTGATCTTAATCTTTTTTAGTTGTTCATGCTATTTTCATCATCTATTTATTCTTTCCAATTTATACTTTTTGGTGGATTAGTCTTTGGACATTATTTTTCACATCAAAGTTTCTCAATCATCTTTTTGTGAAAAACTCTTGTGATAGTTTATAGGATCTATTTCAACTTGTTGAAATTTTTAACTTTCTACAAATTTCTTTTGGTTTTTTGAAATATTTCTTCATTAATCTTATTTTGAAAGATCATTTATTCTTAGATCTATTTTAGAAGTATATTTTAAGCATTTTAAATTAAATTATTATGCTAAAATTATTTTCATATTTGCTAGATCTCTCTTTTTAATTAAAAGCTTACTAGCATACTTAGATCTATCCTATACTCATTTTATTTAAGTATTTTGTGATCATTAGCTTTAATTGAAAGAATCTTTTTGGTTAAAATAAAATAAATTATTCTTTGCTGAAATTGATTTTATTATACAAAAGAATATTATGAATTTATTTTGAAATAATTTTTATATTAATCTACAAATTGTAATGACATAAACATCTTAGTAAAATCACTTTAAGATATTTATTTTATTATTTCTTATCAATATTAATGAGCATTTTATCTTGCCAAAATATTTTAAGTTATCATTTATAAGTTGTGAGATCATTTTTTGAATTAGATAGCTTGGTATATTTGTGAGAGATTTATTTTATCAAAATTTTTTATTTTATGATTTTCTTTTTGTACTGTAAAATTTATATTGGGGTTGTACTCCCCCCTTTGTAGGAGAGTACATATTATTGTAAGGGTTGTACTCACCCATTTATAGGAGAGTACTATTTGTAAGCTATTTTTACATTTAGTGGATTCCTAGCTAGGGGTGGCTAGGTGTGGACGTGATTTTGGGTAGAACCACATAAAAAATTGTGTGTCTATTGTCTCTCTCTTTACTTTACTATACTTTTATTTTTGCATTAAGAATTGTATCTTTTCATTATAAAATCAAAATTAATTTTCTACTAAAACTTAAAATTTAAGATTTAAGTTTTAAAATTTGTAATATTGGTTTACCCCTTCTATAATGACTCACAAATGGTATCAGTGCCTAGGCTCTTTTATTGGCTTAACATCTAAGAGTAGATCTTTTCACTATGACACAAGGTTTTCCAAAGGGTTCACTACAAGAGGGACAATCCACTCAAAGGCCTCCACTTTTAGATAGTGTACCATTTGATTATTGGAGAAATCGAATTAGTACATTTTTAAAGGTCAAGATGCACCCATGTGGTATATGTTGACACATCAATATCATACACCCATAGTAGATGTAAATGGCATTAAAGTAGAAAAACCTTTTGAGGAATGGTCTGTAGCTGAAAGAGAACTTGATGAATTAAATGTTAGGGCTTGTAATACTTTACATTGTGCTTTATTACCTAATGATTACATAAAAATTTCTATGTTAAGTATAGAAAAAGAAATATGGGATAAACTCATTATCACTTATGAAGAAACTAGTGAAGTTAAAGATGCTCACATAAATAGACTTGTTCATGAATATGAGTTATTTCATATGTCTCCTTCTGAATCTATTTCTGATATGTATACTAGATTCATGAAATTAACACATTGCATTCTCTTGGAAAAAACATATAGGAATCAAGACTTAGTCTATAAGATTCTTAGATGTCTTGCAAAAGAATGTGAAGCTAAAGTAACAGCTATTAGTGAAGCTAAGGATTTATCTACTTATTTACTTGATCAGCTTTTGGGTTCTTTGATAGCACATGAACAGGTTATTGCTCAAAGGGATAAGATGGATAACTCAGCAAAAAGGGAGAAGGAGAAAGGAAAAGCCATTGCATTACAAGTTGATGATAGTGATGAGCATAACATCTCAAGCTTGGATGGTGATAGTGATGAGGTGGTCATGTTATCCAAAAGGCTTGGGAACTTGCTAAGGAAGAAGAGTCAAAGGTATAAAAATTCTAAAACTATAAATTTCAAACTAAAAAATTTCCTACAGGTGAAGGGATCATTTGCTACCATTGTAAAAACTCTGGACACATAAGAGGTGATTGTCCAAAACTTGTTGAATCAAAGAAGAAAGAGATTGATGTGAAAAGAAGAAAAAATATGAAGGAGAAAAAGTACCATAAGAAGAAGAAGACGGCTTTATGGGCCAAACCAGATTCTAATAAATCAAGTACTTGCTCTTCCGATGAAGAGGTCAACATATGTCTTATGGTAAATGGAGAATCTGACTTAGATTCTCACGAGGTATGTAATGATATATCTTATGATGAATTAGATGATGCTTTTAATGATTTAGTTATTGAATATAAAAATTAAAAAGAAAATACAAAACCTTAGAAAAGAACATAAAAATTTAGATATGCATTTTGTGATTTAAAAATGAATGTGATAATTTAAAAGTAAAAATACTTCTTATTAAATTGTTCCTTACTTGTATGTAAACTTGAAAGAGAGAATATCTTGTTAAAAGTAAGATTAGAATTATGTTTGAAATCACAAGTTCATTATAATACTTCATCAAGAAAAACATTTAATAAAAATTATTTGCATCATACACATCCCACTAATATACCTTATAATTATCGTGCTAAGTCATATGCAAACACTAATGTTTGGTGCAACTATTGTGATAGAAAAGGGCATATTTCATTTGATTGCTAGCACAAAAATTACAAAACACTAAACAATTATCTTATGTATGGGTACCAAAAGGTACAAGCACTACTCAATCCATGCATGCTAGATATCTTGCTTCAAATGTTGAATGTGGACCCAAACATGTTTGGGTTCCAAAAGTTAACATGTGAGTTTCTTTTGTATGAATGCCTTCAAAGCAAAATCAAAGAAGGCATGTGGTACTTAGACAATGGATGTTCAAGACATATGACGGGAGATAAAGATAAATTCACAACTTTAGAATCAAGTGATGGAGGATTTGTTACATATGGAGATAATGCAAATGGAAAGATCATTGGCATTGGTTCTATTTGTAAGAATTCTATCACTTTAGATAAAGTTTTTCTAGTAGAAGGATTGAAACATAATTTAATTTCTATTAGTCAATTATGTGATAAAGGTTTGAATGTACTATTCCATGCATCATATTGCATTATAAAAAATAATGAAAATGTTTTGTTAGTAGGAAAAAGATATAAAAATATTTATGTCATTGATTTAGATAGCTTTCATGATGTGAACTTGAATTTACTTTGTTTTAAAAGCACTCATAATGATATATGGTTATGGCATAGGAGACTATGTCATATTAACATGCACACACTTAATAAAATTGCCAAACTTGATTTAGTAGTTGGATTGCCTAAATTAAATTTTCATTCAAACTATGTTTGTGATGCATGTATTTATGGTAAGCATTCTAGAAGCTCATTTAAAAGTAAAATATTGTTTCTACTTCTAGACCTCTAGAATTATTGCACATGGATTTATTTGGTCCTATTAGCACCACTAGCTTAGGTGAAAAAAATTATGGTTTTGTGATTGTTGATGATTTCTCTAAATATACTTGGGTTTTATTTGTAACTTACAAGGATGATGTTTTTGGTGAGTTTAGAAAGTTTTCTAAATATATTCAAAGAGAACAAGGCCTTTTGATTAATAGGTTCAAACCGATCATGGTGAATTTGAAAATAAATTATTTGAGGATTATTGTGATGAACATGGGATTAGACATAATTTTTCTACACCTAGAACTCCCCAACAAAATGGAGTAGTAGAGAGAAAAAATAGAATATTAATTGAATTAAGTAGATCTATTCTTGATGAGTATAAATTGCCAAAATATTTTAAAGCGATATGCATGTTATGTGATGAATATGATCTATTTTAGACCAATTTTGAAGAAGACACCCTATGAATTATTTTTTTGGAAAGAAGCCTAAGATTGAACACTCATGTATTTGGATGTAAATGCTTTATTTTAAATAATGGAAAAGTTCATTTAGGTAAGTTTGATTGCAAATCAGATGATGGTATTTTCTTAGGATACTCTCTTTCTAGTAAAGCTTACAAAGTTTTCAATAAGAGAAAAATGATTGTAGAAAATCAATACAAGTTATTTTTGATGAAAATTTAATTGATCCTATTAGAAATGAAGTGATTGATGAAGAGATTGATAATTTTCAAAAAATATCTTTAGAAGATAATGTGGATGATTCATTGCCTAAAGAATGGAAATATAACAAAAATCATCCAAAGGAACTAATTATAGGAGATCCTTCAAAAGGAGTTATGACCAGAAGACATAGTAGAGAGGTTGTAGATAATTCATCATTTTTATCTAAGGTTGAACCTAAAAATTTAGAAGAAACATTAAATGATAATTTTTGGATTATTGTTATGGAAGAGAAGTTGAATCAATTTGTAAGAAATGATGTTTGGGAATTAGTCCCAAGACCCCAAGATCAAAATGTCATTGGAACAAAATGGGTCTTTAGGAATAAGCTAGATGATTCAGTTGTATTGTTAGAAATAAAGCTAGTTAGTTGCACAAGGGTACACATAAGTTGAAGGTATAGATGTTGAAGAATCTTTTGCACCCATAGCAAGACTAGAAGCTATCAGGTTACTCCTTGCTTATGCTTGTTTTAGAAATTTTAAACTTTTTCAAATGGATGTCAAAAGTGCATTTTGAATGGATTTATTGACCAAAATGTATTTGTAGAGCAACCACCTAGATTTGAGAGCCATGATTGTCCAAATCATGTGTATAAATTAAAGAAAACCTTATATGGTTTAAAACAGGCTCGTGCTTGGTATGATAGGTTAAGTAACTTTTGATAGATCATGGATTTAGAAAGGGTAGAGTAGATACCACCTTATTCCTTAAGAGCATAGATGATGATTTAATTATGGTACAAGTGTATGTAGATGATATATTATTTGGAAGTATAAATAAATCTTTCTGCCAAGAGTTCTCATCGTTGATGTCTAAAGAGTTTGAAATGAGTATGATGGGAGAACTTAATTTTTTCTTAGGTCTTCAAGTTTAGCAACAAGAAAATGGCACATTCATCTGTAAAACCAAGTACACAAATGAATTGTTTAAGAGATTTGACATGAAAAGATTTAAATCTAGTAAAACTCCTATGAGCCCATCTACAAAATTGGATTTAGATGAATTAGGAAAATCTGTTGATCAATAACTTTATAGGAGTATCATAGGTGCACTTTTATACCTTGCTGCTAGTAGGCTTGATATTATGTTTGTTGTTTATTTGTGTGCTTATTTTCAGACCAACCTAAAAGAATTTCATTTAATAGCAGCCAAGCGTATCTTTCAGTATTTGATAAGCACTACTAGGATAGGTTTATGGTATCCTAAAAATTCTTTATCATGTGATTTGGTTACTTATTTTGATGCTAATTTTGTAGGATGCAAAGTAGATAGAAAAAGCACATATGGAACATGTCATTTTTTAGGATCATCACTTATGTCTTGGTCATCTAGGAAACAAAATTATGTAGCTTTATCCACCGAGGCCGAAAGTACATAGCGTAGTTGTGTTGGTCCTTTGGTTAAAGCAACAATTAGAAGATTTTGGTATTAAGCAAGATCACATTCGAGTTTAGTGTGACAATACTAGTGCTATTAGTTTGACTAAAAATCCTATCCAACACTCACGAACCAAGCATATAGAAATTAGACATCATTTTATTAGGGATCATTTTTTGAAAGGTCATGTTAATATTAATTTCATTAGTATCGATATACAAATTGCAGATATTTTTACAAAACCCTAACCAGAAGAACATTTTTGTACTTTAAGATGCATGCTTGGAATGTTAGATCCTAATATTTAAAATTATATGTAGCTTATTCTCACTTTTTGATGTTATCAAAAGGGGGAGAAGAGTAAAATGTTGGTTAGTATTAAGTCTATGCATACATTTAGGGGGAGCAACATTATTCATCTCTTGTGCATAAATTTTTTTTAGAGATTTTTTTTCAAAAACTATGATGAAAGGTCAATTTGCACCTTCATCAAAATCAATACCCAACATTAGTTTATCATCATCGGGGAGATTGTTGGCTTAATGAGCCTCATGTCAATCCGATCAATTTTGATGATAACAAATAATGTTTGGATGTTCTAATGAATGTTTTTATGTGTTTCAGATATATCAATTGCTAATTACATATCTAATACATCTCATAATATGTTTGATGAAATTGCAAGAGGAGAAGAATGAAAGATATATCAAATTGGATAATGTGAAGCTCAAAATATAATATTTTAGGTTATATGCATTTATTCATTGGCATGAATCAATTTTCTCACAACTTAACATATTATTTTAATGAGGTTAATTTATATAAATCTCTATCGAATTAACATTCAATTATATGTTTCATACATAGCATTTGAATTTTCAAAATAATAAATGATAATGACTATTAAGTGTAATTATTTTATTTACTTAATATAATTAAATATTTTAATTTAATTTGATGGTTATATGATAACTAACATATGTATGATTATATATAAATTATATCATAATATTTAAATGTCACATGTCAAAATTAACAAAAAAATATGAAATTTTGTATTTTAGCCAAAGTCATTTTATAATCAAGGAATTTATATCTGATTTCATCTCCAATGGATTCCTTGGATTTTTTCCTTTAATTTGATAGGTCACATGACCCACGTTTGATTAAAATTGAATTTATTATGACTTTTCAAACATTAGCTGATTTTAATAATGAATGCATGCTACATGCTTTGAATATATTAAGAGCCATATTTGATTATTTTTTACTTGCCCATGTGAATAGCCAAATTCTGTTAGAATAATATATTTTTTTTGAAATAATTCAAAATGACCTTCTTGCCTATAAATAGCCCTTATTCTCTTCATGAAAGCATTCCCCATTCAAAATTCAAAATCCCTCTAGCAAATCTAAGAGAAAATTTCTTAGATTTTCCTTCCAAGTGTTCTCCAAATATTGCAAGATCAAATCCTTGGTTTGGAAGCTTCAACATCTTCAACTAAGCAAGTTTTCTCAAATTACTTGAGTTTGTTTTCTTGATCTTAATCCTTTTTAGTTGTTCATGCTATTTTCACCATCTATTTATTCTTTCCAATTTATACTTTCTCGTGGATTAGTCTTTGGACATTATTTTTCACATCAAAGTTTCTCAATCATCTTTTTGTGAAAAACCCTTGTGATAGTTTGTAGGATCTATTTCAACTTGTTGAAATTTTTAACTTCCTACAAATTTCTTTTGGTTTTTCTTGAAATATTTCTTCATTAATCTTATTTTGAAAGATCATTTATTCTTAGATCTATTTTAGAAGTATATTTTAAGCATTTTAAATTAAATTATTATGCTGAAATTATTTTCATATTTGCTAGATCTCTCTTTTTAATTAAAAGCTTACTAGCCTACTTAGATCTATCATATACTCATTTTATTTAAGTAATTTGTGATCATTAGCTTTAATTGAAAGCATCTTTTTGGTTAAAATAAAATAAATTATTCTTTGCTGAAATTGATTTTATTGTGCAAAAGAATATTGTGAATTTATTTTAAAATAATTTTTATATTAGTCTACAAATTGTAATAACATAAACATCTTAGTAAAATCACTTTAAGATATTTATTTTATTATTTCTTATCAATATTAAGTGAGCATTTTATCTTGCCAAAATATTTTAAGTGATCATTTATAAGTTGTGAGATCATTTTTTTTGAATTGGATAGCTTAGTATATTTGTGAGATTTATTTTATCAAGATTTATTATTTTATAATTTTCTTTTTGTGCTGTAAAATTTATATTAGGGTTGTACTCACCCCTTTATAGGAGAGTACATATTATTATAGGGGTTGTACTTGCCCCATTATAGGTGAGTACTATTTATGAGCTATTTTTGCATTTAGTGGATTCCTAGTGGGGTGGCTAGTGGACGAGTGGTTTTGGGGTCATAACCAAAAATTGTGTGCCTATTGTCTCTCTTTACTTTCTTGTACTTTTATTTTTACTACATTAAGAATTGTATCTTTTCATTATAAAATCAAAAATTAATTTTCTACTAAAACTTAAAATTTAAGATTTAAGTTTTAAAATTTAAGAGTATTCCTAAGGAATCCCGTTCCTTAGGATGTAATTAACTATGGGGGCTTGCCTCCATAGGGAACTTTACAAACCTAGTTTAAAATAAACTCTACTTTACTTTTTCATATAATGTAGAGGAAGAATCTCTGATACATACGAAGACCTATAGTCCTTAGGAGTCCTTATTGAGGTGATTAAGTCCATTGTAGGGTGGTGTCTTCTATCTTTTAAGATAGTACACATCTTCTCAATGTCGCACCCGATGACTCTAATAAGGACATCTGCAGATCTACGTGGTGTCCCAACTAAAAACATATATTTCTATTTTCATTTATCCTCTTCAAAAGGATAGATGAAGGCAAAAATATTTTCATGACAATATCCATGAGCATGTATCCACTAGTGAGCATAGTCCTCACAAGATTAGCTCTTCAGTGGAAGGTGAGGTCAGATGCATCTCAGTTCATGAGCATGATCCTACCATGGGTCAACCACGATCATTTATGCCTGCATAGTTGGATCACTCTCTTGATGATATTGTCGCACATTATCTCATAGAGAAGAAGGAAATCCTAAGAAATGGTTGGTCTGACCTAGAGCAAGAAAAGGTTAGCTCTGATCCCAATGAAGATGATATGCTAAAGGACTTAGTAGAGGTGCATATGGTTGATACCAGAGGTTCTCTCCTTCCGAATCAGTAGAGTTTGGAAGGTGTTGGGGCCGAATAGGATGATAAAGCCTAATCGATCCAACACCACCTTCAACAACTAAAATAAAAGGATGAATTGATTGACAAAATGAGAAAAAAGCTTGAAGATTTGCTAGCAGCAGTTTTGACGCTTCATAATCAAGCCCCAGTAGCACATCCTACTATTATAGAGACCAGTCATCCTGAGCTATTGCATGTCTTAGATCAACCAAGACTTTACCTCTAGTGGAGCAGGGCAGCACTAGCTTGTGTAGGAAGGTAGAGGATAGTACCTCCATACAAGAAAAATGATATTAAACTCATGGTTGAATAGCAAGTGAGAGAAGCGCTGGTGCAAGCCGGAGGTAGTTCATTGGTTCCAAAAGGGTAGACCCTACCTAGAGAAATTCGATGTCATCCAATATTCTAAAGGATTTGTGCCTCCTTCTTTCAAGAGCTTTGATGGCAGCGGAAACCCATGATAGCACATAGCGTACTTAAGGGCCAGCTGTTGCAACACTGATGGTAGCAATGCGTTACTTTTTAACTTTTTGTCAATAGTTTAGCAGGCATAGCCTTTGATTGGTATGCTGAATTCCCCAACAGTTTAGTGAACACTTTTGCTGAGTTGGAGCAACTCTTCATTAAGAGGTTTGCTGGAGCTCAATAAAGGGTGACTTTGGGCTATCTCGTTGTAGCACAACAACACCCCGGTGAGTCCCTCATTGACTGTATTCTTAGATGGCATAATTTGAGTATGAAATATGAACCGCATTTGTCTAAATAGCATGCCATTGAAATTCTACTAAAAAATATTCATAGCCCGGTTGCTTTCATGCTCAAAAGTTTTTCGATCAAGACATTTGGGAAGCTAACCAACAAGGCGACTAGTCTACAAGGAGAGGCCAAATAGTTACCTTTTCAAGACCAATCATCAAAGCCAAAACTGTAGATGGCCTATGAAAAGAAGCCAAGGGCAGTAGTAGTATTGGACAAAGGGAAGCAGCTGGTAAGAGAGTAGACCTCGTGCTCCACATCTATCACTTCCACCTCCTCTATCACAACCTAGTCCATCCTATCCGTCACTACAGTAGCCTCCATAGCCTTCACTGCCTCCTCCTCAGCCATATTCATAACAGTGGTACACATATCCACCATTAGGTAGCTACCATCCACCTACTCTTTTGGATAAACTAAACAAATATTATTCATTTAAAAGGGAGGTAGTTAAGAAAATCTTTAAGAACCTCTTAAAAAAACTTGATTTTCAGCTACCCGAGCCTAGGAAGCTGGAGATAGTGAGCATGAGCAATGATCCTAACTTTTGCCCCTACCACTGCATGCTAGGCCATGTTTTAGAGGATTGCTTTACATTCAAGAACTGAATTGAGCATAGCTACAAGACAGGCACCATAGTTATCCCAAAGGAAAATCTAGTGGAATAACCATCCAGTTCTATTAGGATAATCCTTGGGAATACATGTGATCCTCTCAAAATAAAAGAATGTTGGGATATCTCCTTATCTTGAACCTCTAAAAAGATTGTTTCAAAAATTAATAAACTTTCCTTACAGGTGCCTGAGGCAGCTCGAACCTCCAACATCAAGGAAGATTTGCAAGTTGCCAAAGATAGCTTGGGGAAAGTGGGAGCTCAGTAGTAGTAGTAGCAGCCCATACTATCCCAGGATAGCCAAGTAGCACAACAATCGACCAAGCCTAGCCTCCATTCCACAATTGTAGTTACTACTTCAGCTAACACTTCTACTTCAGCTAGCTCTTCTTCTAGTAAACATCTTGTATTGGCGGATGAGGGCATCAAATCCCTCACCCCACTTACTTTACTAGATTTCTATTATGTACCTCCTTCTAAATCCAAGAAATTGAGGAATAAAGCTAGTTTGAATTACATCTATGTCACTTTTGATGGGTTGTCTAATTCTACTCCTTTAGAAAACTCTTCAAGTCTAAATAATAATTATAACAACTCTGATCCTCCTTTTTCTAATTCAAAATTAGACTTTCCTTTTTTTTAAATACTATGGGTTCACCTCTTGAGATAGACTTAAAATCATCTGATTCTGAGGGTCGTATAGGAGAAGATGTAGGTGAGCCTGATGAGCACGTAGAATCTTCCACTAAACTACAATAAGAGATCACCAAAGTTAACCTCCATAGTGGCAAGGTTCTACCTCCTAGGGCAACACCTCAAGATAAGGGAAAATAAGTCATTGGTACAAGTGAGCAAGAAGCCCCTCCACAGGATGCTCCACCCATGGATATGCTTATGGAGGATTAGTCCAGAGTTGATTACAGTGTCCTCACTCACCTAAAAAAGTTGCCAGCTAAGTTAAGCATATATGATACCCTTATCTTATCCAAAGAGATTAGGGAATCATTAATTAAGGCTCTTCTTGATCCAGAGATATGCTTAGCTCAGTTGATTGCTATTAGAGAGGAGGCATATTATTCAAGAAAAGCCCAGGGAGTCACCTTCATCAACGAAGACCTTCTTCTAGGGGACATGGAGCATAACTGTCCCCTCTACATTACAGTGGACGAGGGTAGATTTAGACTCTCTAGAGTTTTAGTTAAAGATTATGAGTCTAAAGATCAAGCCTAGCATCGGTGAACATTATGAGTCTAAAGACCCTTGCCTATTTGAAGATTGACATCTCTACACTCCGCGGAGATCGAATGATGTTGAGAGGATTCAATGAACAGGGCGAGAGGGCTTTAGGCTCCATAGTATTACCTTTGGAAAAAGGTGACTAGAAGATAGAAGCCAAGTTATATATAATTGATTCGAATACATTGTTCACTACTTTATTGGGTAGGCCTTGGATACATCAAAATAAGATGATTCGATCTTCTCTTCATCAATGCATCAAGTTTAGAAAAGATGGAATCGAATACTGTGTCAAAGAAGATGAAAATCCATTTTTAGTTAGTGAGATTGAGATTTATGAGGATGCGACCTACTAGATTTCTCAAAACAACTTTTCTCATGAATCTGATAAAAATTCAAATACAAAGGAAAAAAGAAAAAGAAGAAAAAGAAAAAAAGAAAGAAAAAGAAAAGAAGAAAGAAAATACAAGTGAACGAGAAAAGGACACCGAGGAAGAAGAAGAGCCGCATGTCACATTCCACCCACAGTTTGTTCTACCATATGGATGTATGGGTAGGATGGCTTGACCTCCACCAGGCGAAGGTAGAGGCAGATATAGAGGCAATTCTAGAGGCGAAAGGCCTCCTAGCCAGCAGCCAGCCAACAGGGGCTATGTTCTAGTAAATAAGAGTACTCTTGCTATTCACATAGACTTGGAATCTAGCTTAGAGGATGAGTCTCATGTGTTTAGCATACCAGTAAATCCCTCTTAGTAGGTTTCATTGGAGGTGACACTTGAGTTAGATAGTGACAAAGACTAGGCCCCCAAGTAAAGCACGAATGTATTTGAATTACAATTATGTAAAACTATCAGGCAACAGTTGGGAATTTAGCTCTAATCTCACTTTCCTCTCAAAAAGCTGAAGGTTTAATAGTTAAGGAAGCCCCAAGTCTTCCATGGATTGTAAGCCGAAGAGATTCCTATTGGGATAATCATCCTCAAGTTCAGAAGCTAATGTATAACTTGAGGATAATTCATATAAAGATTTAATGGAATTACCTTTTGATTGGTACTCGCCTTGTGTTCTTATTCTTGCAAAGAAAGGTTAGATTCTTTATACATGGTCCAAGCACAGGTCAGAGCATTTTGAGAAGTTGTAGAATAATAAAGGCAGAGATGTACAATCAAGATTAAGACTAGGATTCAGTATAGTGGGTCCAGTCAATGATGATGATTACTGCTTAGTTATCACCAATCATCTGGAGTCTGTTAGGTTCTTCTCAAACCACACTAACTCTTATGAGGAGGTGCATTTAGAAACTTCATATGATCTAGATGATCTCCAAATCAAAATGCACCTCCAGAATTTGAAGAGAAAATTCATTTAACTATTAAAAAGCTTAAAGAAATCAACCTCGGGACAGAAGAAGATCCACACTCGACATACATCAGTTCCTTGCTGAACAAAGAAGAAACTAATGACTTAGTTAGGCTATTTATTGAGTTTAAGGACTGCTTTGCATGGAGCTATAAGGAAATACCCAAATTATCTCTTGACATAACAATCCACAAACTTTTTATTTTATTTTTATTATTTTAGAACGAGCCTTTTCTTATCATAAAAATGATAAGGAAGAAGTCTTTAAATGTTTTCTTTTTTATTTAGATCTTTTTATTTTTACCCATTGGAGAACCCAATAGGGGTTTTAAGACCAACATAGAGTGACGTCCTAAAACCTAAAGATGTTGGCTAACTCAACTTAAGAATGAAATAAACTAAGTGCCAACGAAAAGAAAGATAGTCTCAGATTCATACCAAAGTATAAATCCACTATCAATACTCAAAGACAATGATCATTTACTAAAGATGGAGAGATGAACCTTCCCCAGCGGAGTTGCTAGAAAAATTTGTGGGTTAAAAAAATCTCTATATGGTCACCTTCAATCTGTGGCTGAAAAAGGGGCAAGAATATAAAAAATTTATCTTTTTGGGATGCCATGCAGATCCGCAGATGTACTTATTCAGGTAATCGAGTACGTCATGAAGGAATAGTGTACTATCTCAAGAGATAGAAGTCACTACCCTTTTATAGACCTGATCACCTTAGTAAGGACTCCTAAGGATGACGGGTCTGCATATGTACCTGAGATTCTTCCCCTACTTTACATGAAAAAGTAAAGCAGGATTTATTTTAAATCGGGTTCGTTATGTTCCTTATAGGGGCAAACCCCCATAGTTAATTACATCCTAAGGGATGGGATCCCTTAGGAATACTCTCGATTAAGATAAATGCTTGTTATCTTCAAATATTTTAAAAGGGAAGGACTATCAATAGATTAGTTCATTTTTGAAGATCAAATGGGATTGATCAAAGAGAGGTAGTTATTATCGAAGCCAAAAGAAAGATAAGTAGGAGATTCCCATGATGCTAGGAAACCTAGTGAGAATCTCAAACTATCCTATGGTTGGGCTTTACATTTTTGAAATTGATTTAATTTGTTTGAGTTGCATTTTTATTAGAAATTTAAGACTTAGGATTCCTTAAAATAAGAATAAGAAAATGCCTAAGAGGTGAGGAATTATGCTTATGGCCCACCAAGGGGAGAACCAACCTTAGAACCTAAATTTAGGGAGCTTTGGTAAGAGCCAAAAGCACAAACTAAATCTAAGGGGAAAATGGGTATTTTATTTGCCTCCACAAGACGGGACAAGCCACCTGACTACTTGGACTTACAATCACCTGGGGGTGGCCGCCAACTAACTCCTCCTATGATTTTAAATACATATAGGCAAGTCATATGCTTATGCAAGATAGTTAGGCTATTATTTATTTCGAAGGAGACTAAGTCTTTAAACTCACTCCCTAAAGAGATTAGATCATGTAGGGACATGCTTCAAATGACCTAAATCTATTGCAATTCAAATTTCATTTTATTTCCATTTTTGGACCATTATTTTGACTCGGGCTCATATGCCTAATGTATGAGAAATAAAGTTATTGGCTAAAATCAGTGAGAAGGAAGGAGATGTGTTTCCACCATGGCTCTTAAAGGTCAAGCCAAGTTTCTCTGGCAAAGGTGGAAGCCCTCCAATCAAGAGTGAAACAAGATGCTTTTGTGCATGATGTTATAAAATAAATACCCATCCATCTAAGGGTTGCTAATTCTTTTATCTTGATTTTAACTTAGGCTTTAAATGAGGTTATAAGTTATTTATTTTTAACTTTGAGTTGACTAATTTGGTAGAAGATTTATTTTTTCCTAAGAGCTTAATTCACATCCAGGCCATAAATAAAGCAAGGAAGAAATTAGGAAGAGATGTCACTTAATGTGAAAGCTAAATAAATCATCAATCAATTTATAAAGCTAATCACAAAAATAATAAGAGGCTGTTATGGTCAGGTACCACCGCACAAACCCAAAAATAAATTTGGTAGCCAAGCTCTACCCTTATACAACCTGGATTATAAATGAATTAAATTACAATTAAGGAAGGAATTCATTATTATGGGGGCCTTCAAACTTCATTTATTCATTCTTCTTTCCTTCTTTCTTCTTTGGTTCCTTCTTTTATATGGTTGAAAGGTGGATGCTCTAAGGCTTCACATGGTGCATAAGATAGGATCTTATGATGAATATTCATCCTATTCCCCATAACAATCATTCTAAAACTCTAATTGCACAAATTTACATGAAAAGAAAAAGAATGGAAACCTAACTAACACCTGTAAAATAGAGATTAGCTAAAATAAATCACACAAATCCCAAGCATGTATATTGGACTTATCACCCCACACATGGGTGACTAAGTCCACCTGGCCTGGATTATGCTTAGGGGTATAAGCACCTGCAAGCAAAAGCATTTATATTTTTATCACAGTGCCCATTAAGCACAATCCATGACAGAAAACTATGGTTAGACTAAGATCGCCCTACCATTCATTTTACTAGAATACATCCTAACATCTAGTCTAAAATATATATCATAAAATATAACAAACATCAAACCATGCACAACCCTAACCTAAAGCTAGAAGTGGTGACTTAGGCTAATGTGTATGCTTTGAAGGTTTGTGTGGTATGCTTAGCTATGGCTTTAAGTTAGAATTTTCTAAGTGTGAAGCATGTTCAACTTATAGGAGGGTTTCATTTAAGTTGATTAATTAATTTAGGATTGATTTTACTTCATGTTTTGATTATGTTCAAGTGAATCTTACAATTAATTACTAAGTTATAAAGAGAGGGAAAGAGAAGAGAACTTTTCTTTCCTTCCCTTACCTAAGTAATTTCTGAAGTAGATTCATGTCTTCAGTTTTGTTTAGTGAATGTTTTGATTTAAGTCTTTTAATTAATTCTAAGTTTAGATGAACTCTAAACAAACCTATTCAAAAAGAAAGGCATTTTAAGATTAAATAAAATTAACCAAATTCTCAAAACATACATCACTTCATTTCTTTCCCAACATGTATAACATGCAGATGAATAAATTCTAAGCATATCTACACACACAAATGAGAATATTTAACACACTTTATTGTGCATGCTAAGTAATTCATTTAAGAAAATTTGGATGTTTAATATACATGATTTTCATTAAGTAGAAAAGGATTTCTTATCCAATTTTCACATGCACGCGTGAAAGTATGAAAGGCATAAGTGAATAGAGCGTCATTGTTAACCAGAGGTGTAAGGTACAAGACCTACTTAGAGCTACTTAAAGACTCACAACCTCAGAGTTGTCCAGACTAATATACCACTTTCCTTAAATGCAAATATGTGTACAAAAGAAATGAATGGAAAAGAAAGAATGCAAAAATTTGTATTAGTTGATTTGTTTTGTTTATGCAATTTATGTATGCAAGCATAGGTAACCTTCTTAAGTGATAGCATAGGGATGAATAGGATATGGAATTAGACAAGTGTTGGGTTCCTTTCAAATGAACCATACATCTTACCAACTCCTATTCAAAACTATACTAAAAGAGAAGAGAAGGGAACCTATACTAAGCACACTCTTATATCTTACTCACATGCAAGCTTATAATTAAAGTATAAGTAACACACTTTCAGATTTGATATTTGATTCATATGTTTTTAAAAATAATTTGAATTTAGTAGTGATAATAGATACATATATTATTACTTTAGCCAGCACATGCAATTTTGACATAACGTAAACAATTTCATTTTGAATTTGATTTTAAAAAATATGGATGAACGAAACCACGACATACAAATTTAACATGTTAGGGAAAGAACCAATGCAATGAAAGCATCTAAAAACATTCATTTTGATTAAATCCTAAAGACAATCTTATGAATTAAGAAATTTTAAAATAAATCAAAGTTTTTTTAATGTGATTTTTTGTTTGATCTTGAGTTTGATTTAATTTTAAAAATGTGAGTTGAGTTTGCTGTTCCAAACCCATTCCCTCATGTGTTTGATATTTTTGTTTAATTTTAGATGATTATATTCATTTTAAGATATTGATTAAGTTAAGGTATGAATTTAAGTAAGTTAATTAAACCTTACCTATACCACCTTAGCATAGTTAACCAAGTAATTATGAGCCAATGAGATGACATAAAAACTCACAAGGAATTTAAACTTGCAATCCATCTAGTAAGAAAAGGGCCTACTGCAATTTGGCTCATGATTAATGGTCAATTAAGCTAAGGGGTATAACTTAAGTAATTTTAAAACACCCCTCCCACATGTGAGGTTAGTTTTGATTTCCTTAATTGAATTTAGGCTATTCAACACTGAAGCATCTAACCAAAGTAGATTAATTAAGTTTTGAAAGTTTTTAGAATTCTTAGAAATTAATTAAGTAGATAATTAATGAATTAACTCTTAATTAAGAGAGGATTAAAGAAAGAAAAGGTGGTTTAGTGAATACCTTAGGGGAAATATCCCAAAATTATTCCCTAAGCCTCCTATTCACTGAATCTTACCTTAATCATCTTTAATGATGGATTAAAACACTAATACAACCTTAATTATCCTTAATTACATTAAGGGAGTAATTAGTAAATACACTTGCAATTCCCCCAATTAAGCCTTCAATAAATCCCAAGAAAATTAGGGGATGCAGAGGTCATCCCCTAAAACATACCTAAGAAGTTTAGGATTAATTAGAATATTACTTATGGAGTAATTAGAAAAATGAAATTTCCATTAAAGACCAAAATCAAAGAAAAGTTTAATTTAAAATCCATTGAAATTATTTTAAAAATATTTTAGGTTAAATTATCTTTTCGTAGAATTTTACCTCATATTTTTCTAAATTTTATTAATGGAGATATAAATTTTTGAAGATTAGGAGATTAATTAAAACTAATTAAATCCCTAACTAATCCCCTCCATGTACACGGAGGCCGGTGTTTACGCATTGTGCCATGAGTGGTTTACTTAAACGTCACGTCAGGGTGGCGGCATGGCGACGGGATGTGGTTTGATCCTTGTCGTTCGATAAAGGATCGAACGGCCAGGGATCCTCCCACGATTTTTAAATGGATAAATTATTTCTAAAATGTGTGAGCAATGTTGGTTGTCCATCCAAAATGTGCGGATGGACTGCTAGGATCGCCCTAGTTCTTCCCTGAGCTCAACAAAGACTGTCCATGATCTAAGGGAAGATCCGAGCTCGATTGAGCTTGGATTGGAATGAGATTGTACCCACACCATCTAAACACGATTACAAACCTAACCAACAGTGGATTTTGCATGCCATAATAATTTATTTCACAAAGTACCAACACCTCCTAAGCTAACTGGCCGAAAAATTCCATACCTTGTTGGAGGTGATCACCGGCGCTCAAGCTTGATGAGATAGCTCTACCTAGTGGAGATGAAGCCATGTTAAAAGTTTCAAGCCTTGGGGTTGAGTAGATCTTTCTCTAGACCAACACAACTTGCTACTCTTTGCAACTTTGATCCAATTCACCTCTTCCTTACTTTGGGAAGTTGAGAGAATGCTTAGGTGCACTCGACTTAATCCCCTGAGGGAGTGTGCAAGAGGAATTGGAGTGGATTTGAGTGAAGAGGAAGTTGAGGATTAAGATGAGCTCCCCTATTTTCTAAAAAAGAAAATCGAGAAATGGCTATCTCACATCATTCTTAGAAAGCTTAGGATTGCTCTCTGATGTTTCCTAACACTCACTAGAGCTCAATCGAATGTGGGAATGATGAATTCAAATTAAATTAGGAGGAGTATATCTCCCCTTATGGCAATCGGATGGCTGAGCCTTAGCTTTCATTTTGATCCAATTGACCACATGGGAGGGGTTATTTAGGATGTTAGCTTTTTGCACATGGTCAGTTTGAGGTCTTGAGTGGATTGATAACCTCCCATGTGCTTCAAATTGGGTGGAAGGAGGATTTTGAATTTGCCAAATTGAGCAAGTGGGTCGGTTATGGCCTTGGGTCCAATTGAGTTGACCCAAACCCATTGGGTTGGGTGCACCACTCTTCATTGGGTCCACTTGAGCTATTAGGATGGTATCAAGTTGATATGAAGAGGGCTTGACCAAATTACCCATGGATTAGTCCATAATTTGTTCTATGGCCTAGAGGTAGAATGTTCATTTGGCCAAATTTTGAATTTGGATATGTTGGGTATGTGGACAAAATGGGTTTGGCCAAGTTTCATGAGACTTGGAGTTCATTTGATAAGGTTTGGCTCATGTTAACCCATTTAGGTCAAAATGGGTCAACTTGGGTCAAGTTGACCAATTGGTCAAATTGGGTCAAACCAAGGGTTGGGTTAAGTTCATATTACCATTTGAAATGTTTTGGTGGCTTTGGTTTGGTTCAATTTGGTTTAGTTTTGAATTTTGCTCATATGACTTCATTTATGTCAAATGGGTCAAGTTGACCAATTTGACCCATTTGACCTATTTGAGCTAGGTCAAAAGTAGGTTTAGGTTTGGTTAGTCATATGAAGTGGATTGGTATTTTTATTTCCTCAATTTTGGTTAAGTTTGAATTTGGCTCAACTTGACCCCTTTAGGTCAAGTTGGGTCTAAGGTCAATTGGGCTAGGTTAGGTCTAGTTAGCCAATTGAGGCTTTGGTCAAGTTCCACAAGTGATTTGGAATAGAATTGACTCATTGGTTTCAATCAATTTCGCTTAGATCAAGTTTTGACACATTTTGAATTTTTAGGTCAAGTTGGGTCAACTTGGATCAAGTGGCCAATTGGGCTAGATTAGGCTCAAATGTTTACTTGGTCAAGTTTAAACATTGGTCATGAATGAACTTAAATCAATGATTTCTATCAATTTAGCCTATGATAAAATTTGGTTATGTTAGGTTTCATTTTGGGCTAAGTGTTGACTTGGTCAACCCTTAGGTTTGACTTGATTTGACCTAATTTGATTGATTGATCATCCCATGATGATTGTTGATCATGATGAGAGGCATAGGTTAGTTTAGTTCAATCTAATTTGGTTAGGATTAGAATTTGGCTCATAAGGGTACTTTAGGTCACTTTGGGTCAAGTGAGCCTAAGTGGGTCAAATGGATTGGTCGAAGCTTGATTTGAATTTGATTTAACTTGTATATGGACTTATGATTGAAATATAAATCCATTTGCAAGTGGTTTGAAGTCCAATGGGTTTTGATCCATTTAACAATTTCATATTCAAAGGAAGAACATGAAGGGATTTAGGGTTTGATTTTTGAATTAGATTTTGATTTAGTGATTGAAGTTTGTATTTATATATGGATTCATGATTGTAGGGTTGATTGAATCATGAAGGAAAATCAATAGTTTGGCTTGATTTGAAGTTGATTTAGCTAAGTTCAAGATTTTGACTTGAAATTCTTAGGTTGGATTTTGAGTGGATTTAAGTTTGATTTTTGGAATTGGTTTTGATTGTTTAAATTTATATTTCATTTATATATGTGAATATAAATGAGAATATATATGGGTCATGAGAAAATTTCAAGGATTTGAAGTGATTTGATCATGATTTAGGCTAAGTCCATTAAAAGAAAATTTTAAAGGACTTAGGAAATTTTGGAGTTTGAAGCCTAAATGTTTGAATTTGATTTGATTGATTTATATTTATATTTCATTTATCTATGTTAATATAAATGAGAATATAAATGAGTTATGAGAAAAATCTCATGAATTTGAATTGATTTGAACATGATTTAAGCTAAGTTCTTTAAGGAAAAGTCAAAGGACTTGGAAAAATTTGTGAATTGAATTTGAAGTTTGAGTTTAGTTTGATTGGTTTGAATTATATTTCATTTATATATGTGAATATAAATGAAAATATAAATGAGTTATGA
Source organism: Cymbidium sinense (assembly GCA_021442155.1). Taxonomy (NCBI): domain Eukaryota; kingdom Viridiplantae; phylum Streptophyta; class Magnoliopsida; order Asparagales; family Orchidaceae; genus Cymbidium; species Cymbidium sinense. The sequence goes on from CM038229.1 coordinate 66,848,036, forward strand.
GAAAATCTCAAGGATTTGATTTGGTTTAGATCATAATTTTGGCTAAGTCCTTAAAGGCAAATTTAGGGACTTAGAAAATTTTTGGACTTAGGAATTTCATTCATGGATTTCAATCTTGGATTTCAATTATGAATTTCAATCACATAGAGTTGATTTGAGTTTGGAGAAAATCAAACAATATTGATTTGGAGTTTTACTTGAAGGAAGGAAGGTGAGGAATGGTTTAAGCTAAGGTTAGGTAAATTTTCCTAACACCCCTAAGGCATGGCCTTTTCCTATAGCTAACTCTTTCAACTCTCCAGGGCTAGGTTGAGTGTTCACCTAATCACCAGATGCATCTTAAGACTAAAGAACTCTTAAAGTTTAAGAGAATTCTTATGTCTAAGATAGAGGGGTTGAGAGCTCATTCTAAAAATGAGGTCAATAAAGGTCACCCAATAGGTGTGGTGTGACTGACAAGGAACATCACACATATTGGTGTTAATCAAAATGATCAATAATGCTGAGAGATCACAAGCACTAATAGAAACAATCTATCCTTAACCTAAGGTGTAGAAAGAATCTAGAGCTTAGTGCAATGTGGCACTACTTATGTCCAAGACATAAGAGAGAGGGAAGAATCCACTAAGGGATATAATGTGAACCTTCCACTAGGGAAGCAGGTTCAGGTCATCCACAAAGGGATGAGAGATTTGATTTGATTTAAGTCTCACTGAGGAGATATTTCCACTAGGGAAGAGGGTTGAATTTGTTTCAATTTTTATAGATTTAGATTTTGAGATAGACCCTGTTGGTTTGCGATGGATCGCACTGAGTAGGAGCCAATGAGGCCTAGACCTAACTTAGATTTGTCAATCCAAAGGGGTAATCTACTAAACAAGTAGTAGGACTAGCCAACTAAAGGAAAGCCTTTCTACATCAGTTGTACTAGAAAGAAAGCATAGTAGACTTATGTCCTCCAAAGTAAGGACCATTTGCTGGGTAATTTATTGGCAAGACAACTGATTGAACCCAACCTAGGGCTGATTAATGAGTGAATGCTGCTGGGGGACATATATCAACTCAAAGATAGTCAAGAATAGTTTCATTTTTAGATTTATTTATTTTGATGGATTCCGTTGGTTCGGAATGGATCATACTAATAAAGAGCTCATATCAGCCTGAACCTATCTCAGGTTTACTGAGCTAAAGAGAGTAGCTTCCCGTCCTATGGGAGAACTATTCAACCGAAGGAGTGCCTTTCGATTTATAGTGATCTATTCAAGGGAAGAAATCTCAGGGACTCACATCTTCCACCAGAGAAGACCACTAAAGTGATCGGTTGCTTTGGGCAACAAATCGAACTCGACCTAGGGCTGCCCGTAAGTTTACGACAATCATGCTATAAAGAATGTGTCATAGTCTTACATCTTTCAAAGTGGAATGACTGCCGGGGTAACCTACTTATGGCAAAATAGATTGAACCCGATCTAAGGGTGCTACATAGTGAGTACTGACCTGAGGATTTATCTTAACATAGGTAGTCAAAAAATTCCTATGGGGAGTTTTGCTGACACTGCCCTAAAGATATGATGCCTACTTGGGAAAAGGGGCCCTTTGGAGGCTTGAATTCCTAATCCACAAGCAAATTAATTTTTATTTATTTTGTTTATTTTAGTTTGTTTTAGCATAGACCCTATTAGTTTTTGAGGGATCAAACTGAGAAGGAGCTTATATCAGCCTAGACTTATCTCAGATTTATTAAACCAAGGGAGAATCTGTGCATCCACTGAACAAATTTTTCAACCACAGGGGTGGCTACTATGAAAGGGGAACTATCCAATCCAAGAGTAACTAGGGTAGTCTCTAAATGGGGTCGTAAAGGACATGATCCAAATAGAGTGCCCACAAGGGATGAGGTCACTAAGGGCTTAATCCAACACCCTAGAGAAAATGACATGGCTAGTCATATATCTAATAGATATTCGGTGTCCAACTCAAGGAGAAAGCACGGGGACTCATATTTGCCAAGAGTGGTGTAACCACCAGGTGAATCCCTATCAGCATAGCAAACATCAACCAACCTTAAGTGCTTATCAGTTTGTAATAATCAATCTAGGAAGAAAGCTCGGGGACTCACATTCTCCTATAGCAAAATCGATTGCTGGGATAGTCTATCTTCGACTTGACAGGTACTGTCTGACCTAGGATGACTACTAAGTGAATGCCACTAGGGGACTTATATCAACTCAAAAGTAGTCAAGAGAAAAGGATCCTCTGGGGGACTTATCCTAAACCTCAAACATACTCGACCTAGTTAGAGCATGATGGCTAGTTTAAGAAAAAAGCATAGGGATTCACATCTTCTTAAACAAAGTCAAAATGAGGTAACTTACTGGCTGGGCAGCAAAGTCTACCATACTAACAAGGAACTCATTCATTTTCAATGGTCAAGTTAGGAAGAAAGCACAGGGACTCATATCCTCCAACAAATGACCACTAGGGTGACATACTAGCAAGGTAGCATGTAGCCCGACTTAGAGCGGCTAATAAGTGAGTGCCACAAGGGGCTTGCTCCCACATCAGAATAGCTCAAGATAAAAGATCTGTGTTCATTGTTGTGCATGTGTTAAAAGGAATAGGATGCCTCTAGGGACTCTTAAACCTACCTTAAACATGCTAGAGGATTTGATGAAGTGATGCCTCAGATGGAAAATAGGATTCCCACTAAAAAAGGATGCCTCTTGAGTTCTCTCACACCTAACTTAGTTGTGTTATTTGAAATAGGATACCTCTTGAGTTCTCTTACATCTATTCTAATAGTGTCGGGAGATTGTGTTTTCCTTGTGAAAGAGGGATAGGATGCCACTGGGGGACTCTTACACCTACCCTAGAAACGTCACGGTGGATTCGCAAGATAAGCAAACAATGCTTCGAAAGAAGAGTAGATTTGATGAATGAAATCAGATTTTATTTTTTTATTAATAATTATTTTCAAATATGATTTGTTTCATGGATAATATTTCTTTAAGTAGAGCCCATTAAGGGTGTTCCCCTTTACACTCAATAAGCTGATAAGATCCTCCTTGGTAGGCCTTCTCTATGACATGTGAGCCTTCCCAAGTGGGTTCAAACTTGCCTCCCATCTTTTGATGGGCAACAATTGGTCTCCTTAGGACTAACACAAGTTCTACTACACAGAAAGACCTAAGACAGACCAGCTTATTGTGAGCTTGAATCATTTTAGCCTTGTACAACTCGAGGTTCTGGCACACCCATAGGCGACTCTCCTCCAAACCTTCAACCTCTTCTAACCGCAACTTTGCATTCTGCTCTATAGTGATATTATTACCCAATGCTATCCTTAGTGATGGGAGTTGAACTTCTAAAGGTAGAATGGCTTCAGGCTCATACACTAAGGAAAACGGGGTAGACTGAGTCGGAGTTCAGTATGTGGTCCGGTAGGCCCACAAGGCTTCAACCAAATGCTCGTTTCACTATCATTTGTTGTCATTAAGAGTCTTCTTCAGTATCTGGATGAGAGTTTTATTAAATGCTTCCACTAAGCCATTTGCTCTGGAGTAGTAGATGGTGGAGTATCTCCAATCTAGACCATGTCTTCTAGCAAAGCTGTTAAACTTTGTGCTTTTGAATGTGGTACCATTATTAGATATAATTTCTCGAGGCATCCTGAACCTATATACGATATGGTTCCTTAAAAACTGAAGCACATGCTAAGCTATAACCTCTCTAAGTGGGATGGTTTTTACTCACTTGGAAAAGTAGTCAGTGGAAGCTAAGATGAATCGATGCTCCTTAGAAGAAGGAGGGTCGATTGGACCTACAATGTTGGTACCCTAACACTCGAATGGCCATGAAGCCAATGTAGGGTGTAGAATGTTGGGTGGTTGGTGGAGGACCATGCCGTGTACCTGACACTGATAGCATCTCCTAGCTACATCCATGCAATCTGTAATCATCGAAGGCCAATAGTATCCTGGTCTCTTGATCTTTATCTTCATCTTCGGACTAGACTGATGTGCTCTGCATAGACCTGAATATACCTCTATTACAATGCCATGGGCTTTGTGTTTGTCTAAACAACGTAACCATATTTGGTTAAAGGACTGGCAGTATAGGGTGCCATCAACAAGAGTAAGGAGAGAGCTCTTTATTTCATTTGATGGGCTCATGACTTTTCATGAGGTAGTTTGTCAGTGTTATAGTAATCTATGAATGATTGCCTCCAATCCAGCTCCTTATCCATTTTGGCAATGACAACCTCCCCTTCAAGAGAAAGTTTCTCGATGAGTTCAACATCAATAAGGGATAAGACTTATCTATTTTGGACCCTTATTGAAATGGACTCATCTTCCGGACATGCCAACTCTTTAGCAAGTTTGGCCAAAGCATTTGCTACAGTGTTCTCTACTTGGGGAACCTTGTAGATAGTGACTTTAGAAATTTGGGCCAGCAGCTTCATGGTATACTCATAGTAATGACGAAGCTTGGGTTTGAGAACCTGGTAGGACCTGGCAATCTGGCTGATGACCAATTGAGAATTTTCAAAGATGTTTATGCTCATGACACTGATGGTGATGGATAACTCCAAACCGATAATCAAAGCCTCATACTTCCCTTCATTATTGGTGTAGGGGACAAAAAGATGGTATGAGAATCTCCTTACATCATGGTTTGGAGTTAGAAGAACTATTCCTACCCCTGCTTTTCCTGGGAGAATTGATCGTGGTGCTTCCCCTTTAAGAAAAGAAACCGCACCATCAAAATACATCTCCCATCAGTAGTTGTTGGTCTCCCCTAAGTTCATGATTTGCTCATCAGGGAGAGTCATCTAAGTGAGAATTGAGAAGTGGGTGTCTTTGCTAAGAAATGCATTAGTGCTGTCTTTTCTTGCATGAAGGGGGGTACAAATATGACATCAAACTGTGATAGAATCATGGATCAGTGAGCCAAACGTCTGGTTAGTGTTGGTCATGTCATGAGATACTGCAGTGGATTGGTTTTAGAGATCAAGTTCACCTTATGAAAAAGCATATAGTGTTGTAGCTTTTGAGAAGCAAAGATCAAAGCTAGGCAATGTTTCTCAATAGGTGGATAGTTCACTTCAGCAAGAATCAGATGATAGCTAAGGTAGTAGAGAGCATTCTCCTTCCCTTCATTATTGGCTTGGGCTAACAGAGTATCGAGAGAGTCATCCAATGCAGCAATGTAGATGATGAGTGGCCTGCCCGGGATAATGGCTGCTAAAACTAGCAGCTTCACCAAATACAGCTTGATATCTTTGAAGGCATGCTGATGCTTGTCATTCCACTTTAACTTGGCATCCTTTCTGACAAGTGCTAAAAATGGCTTGCATCTCCCTGATAGGTTAGAGATAAAGCATCTTAGATACACCGGCCATCCTTGAAAAGATATGAGTTAAGTTAAACTCTTAGGAGGTGGCATTTTTAAGATAGCTTTGATCTTTTCAGGATCTATTTCTATTCCCCGGTGTCGAACAATAAACCCAAGAAATTTTCCTGAAGCAACTCCTGATGCACACATAAGGGGATTCATTTTGAGATTATATTATCTTAACCGTTCAAAAACTACTCTTAAGTCAAAGAGGTGGTCTTCCTTTTCTCTGCTCTTGACTACTAGATCATCAACGTAGCACTCAACTAGATGATGGATGAGTTTATTGAAGATCTGAGTCATGGCCCGTTGGTATATAGCACCAACATTTTTAAGGCTGAAAGGCATGACCCAAAAATAAAAGATTCTGATCAGGGTTTGGTAAGCAGTGTTTCTTTAATCTTTAGGAGACATCCTGATTTGGTTTTAGCCAGATGACCCATCCATGAAAGAGAAGACTGCATGAGATGAGGCAATGTCCACCATTAATTCTAGTATAGTAAGAGGAAACTCGTCCTTAGGACATGCCTTGTTTAAGTCCCTAAAATTGACGCATATGCAAATTTGGTCATTCTTCTTCTTAACTAGGACGACACTAGCTAACCAAGTAGGATATTTTTCTTCCCTGATGAAATCAACATCGATCAATTTCTTAACTTCAAAAATGACATGTTGTTCAATTTATAATCGCATGCATCTAGGAGCTTGGTTAATAGGGATAGTGTTAGGATCTATTGTTATTTTATGGACTACTAAGTCAGAAGATAATCTGGGCATCTCTTCATAACTCCATGCGAAGTAGTCTTTAAACTCAGTCAATAGCCTAACTAAGTCATTGGTTTCTTCTTCATTCAGCAATAAACTGATTTATGTCGGGCATGGATTTTTTTTGTCCCGAGGTTGATTTCTTTAAGTTTATCAATTGTTGAATGTATCTCCTCTTCAAATTCTAGTGGTGCCTCTTTAATTTAAAGATCATCTGGATCATTTGAGGTTTCTAAACACACATTCTCATAAGAGTTAGAGTTGTGTGAAAAGAAACTATCAGACTCCAAATGATTGGTAACTACTAAGCAGTTATCTTTGTCATCGACTGGACCCACTATACTGAATCTTAGTCCTGCTCTTGATTGTGCTTCCCTGCTTATATTATTCCATAGCTTTTTGAAGTACTCTAACCTATGCTTGGACCACAAATGAGGAACTAAACCTTTCTATATAATATTATGAACACAAGATGAGTAAAAGTCAAATGATCATTCCATTAATTCTTTAAAAATATCCTCCTCAAGTTCTACATCAACTTCAAGACTTGAGGATGATGATCCCAAAAAGAACCTCTTCTGTTTCATGTCATTGGAAGACTTAGGGACTTCCTTAACTATCAAACCTTTAACTTTCTGAGATATAAGTGAGGTAAGAGCTAAGGTTCCCAACTACTGCCTAATAGTTTCACATAAACCATATTCGAATACTTTGGAGGCCTGGTCGCCGTCTCTATCTAGATCAAAAGTTACCTCTAATGGAACTTGCTAAGAGGGGTTGGCTGGTATACTAATCACATTAGACTCATCCTCCGAGGTAGATTCTAAGTCTATGTGATTAGTAGAGGTACTCCTATGAACTGGAACACGACCTCTATTGGGTGATGGCCAACTAGGGGGTCTTCCACCTCTAGAACTGCTTTTATTTCTGCCTCTACCTCTGCCTTTGCCTGGTAGAGGTTGAGCCATTCTACCCACATGTCCATATGATGGAATGAACTGTGGGTGGAATGTGATATGCGGATCTATTTCTTCTTCAATTTCCCTTTCTTGTTCACTTGGACTTTTATTTTTCTTTTTCTTTTTCTTTTATCTTTTCTTTTTCTTCTTTTTCTTTTTCTTTTATGTTTGCATTTGAATTTTGTCCAAGTTCACGAGAAAGGTTATTTTGAGGAAGATAGTAGGTCGGATCCTCATAAATCTCAAACTCTCTGACTGAAAATGACTTTTCATCTCCATTGACATGGTATTCAATCCCATCTTTTCTGAACTTGATACACTGATGGAGGGAGGTTAGAATGATCTTGTTCTAATATATCCAAGGCCTACCAAGTAAAGCAGTGAACAAAGTATTTGAATCAATGATGTAAAACTTGGCTTTAGTCTTCTAGTCACCTATCTCCAAAGGTAACACTATAGAACCTAAAGCTTGCTCACCTTGGTTGTTGAATCCTCTCAACATCATCCAATCTCCTCAGAGTGTAGAGATGTAGATCCTCAAATAGACAAGGGTCTTTAGACTCATAATGTTCACCGATGCACCTGATTCCATGAGAACTCTGGAAAGTCTAAAATTATCCATGTCAACTGTGATGTAGAGGGGACGGTTGTGCTCCAAGTCCCCCAGAAGAAGGTCTTCATCTGTGAAGGTGATCCCCTAATCTTCTTTTATATAATGTGCTTCCTCACCTATAGCGATCAGTTGAGCTAAGAATATTTCAGTATCAAGGAGGACCTTGATTAGTGACTCCCTCATCTCTTTAGATAAGATAAGGGCATCATATATGCTTAGCTTAGATGACAACTTTCTTAGATGAGAAAGGACGTTGTAGTCCACCTTGGGCTGGTGTTCGACAAGCATATCCAAGGGTGGAGTATCTTATGGAAGGGCTTCTTGATCTTCTGTACCAATGACTTATTTCCCTTTATCTTGAGGTGCTACCCTAGGAGGTAGAACCTTGCCACTACAGAGGTTGACTTCGGTGATCTCTTGTGGTAGGGTAATGGAAAGTTCTACCAGCACATCTGGCTCACCTATAGCTTCTAATATGAGACCCTCAGAATTGAATGATTCCAAGTCTATCTCAAGAGGTAAACCCGTAGTATTCAGAGTTGGAAAGCCCAACTCTGAATCAGAAAGAGGAAGATTGGAATTGTTATAGTTATTTTGACTTGAAGAGTTATCATTAGGAGTAGAAGAAGATAACCCATCAGAAGTGACACAGATGTAATTCAAACTAGCTTTATTCTTCAATTTTTGGACTTGTTTGGAGGTACAAAGTAGAAATCAAGTAAAGTGAGTGGGGTAAGGGATTTAATGCCCTTATCCACTAATACAAGAGTTCTACTAGTAGAAGAAGTAGAGCTAACTGAAATGGAAGAAGTCATAAGTGTGGAAGCTACAACTATAGGCTGGAGGCTGGACATGGTCGATGGTTGTGCTAATGGGCTATCCCGGGCTGACACATGCTGCTGCTGAGTTCCCCCTTTTCTAGAGTTGGCACTGGCAACTTGCAAACCTTCCTTGGTGTTAGAGGTTTGAGCTGACTCAGGCACCTACAAGAAAAGCTTCTTGATCTTTTGGATAATCTTCTTAGAGGTTTTGGATAAAGAAATATCCCAAACTTTTTTGGTTTTGGTAGGATCACATGTATCCCCAAGGATTACCCTGATGGAACTAGATGGTTGTTCCACAAGGTATTCTTTTGGGATAACTATAGCACTGGTCTTGAAACTATGTTCAAGCCGGTCCTTGAATGTGAAGTAATCCCCCCAAAATGTGGACTAGCATATGGTGGTAAGGGCAAAAGTTTAAATCATGACTTTTGCCTACTTCCTCTGATCTCCTAGGCTCGGGTAGTTGAAAGTCAGGCTTCTTTAAGAGATTCTTAAAGATCTTTCTAATTACCACCCTCTTAAAAGAATAAGGTTTATTTAACTTAACTAAAAGAGTAGGTGGACCATAGTTACCTGGCGGAGGATATGCATGCATTCTTTGGTGGTATGGTGAGGTGGTGGTGTCTTTGGTCATAGAGGCTATAGAAATTTGAGGGCTACCTCGGTGGTGGTAAAGGAGGTGGAGGCTACTAAGGTCGTGGTCTCTCAGACTGATCTCTAGCTGACTACTTCCCCTTATCAACCATTGTGACTACTCCTGGCTTCTTTTCATAGACCTTTTATGGCTTTGCTTTAGGCAACTGTTTGGCCTTTCCTTGTAGACTAGTCACCTTGTTGATTAGCTTCTCAAACGTCTAAATAGTGAAGCCCTTAAGAATGAAGGTGACCAGGCCATGGATATTCTTCAAAAGAATCTCAATGGCATGCTATTCAGATAGTTATGGTTCGCACTTCATACTCAGGTTACTCCATCGAAGAATATAATCAACAAGGGACTCACTAGGGTGTTGTTGTGCTATAATGAGATCACCTACAATAATCCTTTACTGAGCTCCAGCAAAATGTCTCTAATGAACCGTTGGGCAGTTCAGCATACCAATTGAAAGTAATACCTAAATACTAATAAAAGGAAAAAGTAAAGCATTCGCCACACATTGAAGCCCTAAAATGTGTTATGTGTTGCCTTGGGTTTCCACTACCATCAAAGCTTTTGAAGGAAGGTGGAATGAAACCCTTAGGATATTGGATAACATCAAATTTCTCTAGGTAGGGTCTACATATTGGAACCGATGATCCTCCCAGGGCTTGAGCCAACGCTTCCTTCACTTGCTACTCAACCATAGATTTTATGTCTTTTTATTGTATGGAGGTACTTTCCACTACCTTCCTATACAGGCTAGTGCTACCTTGCTCAACGGGAGGTAAAGTCTTGATTGGGTCCAAGACATGCACTAACTCAGGCTAACTGATGTTGACTATAGTAGGATGAACTAATGGGGCCTATTTCTGAATCACTAAAATTGCAGCTAACAAGTCCTCTAACTGTCATGCCATCCTATCAATCTGCTCATCCTTCTACCTCAACTGATGTTGGAGGTGCTGGGACGATGTTGTGATGTCTTCTTGATCAACCTCATCACCTTCCATGGCCTATTGTTCCTTGAGAAGAGATCCTCCAGTATCAACAATGCAGACTCCAGTTGAGTCCCCCAACAAGTCATCTTCGTTGGGATCGAAGTTGACTTTCTCTTCATCTGACCAATCATACCCCAAGATCACCTTCTTTTTTATGAAATAATGTACCACTGTCTCATCCAAAGAATGATCAATCTGAGCAGGTACAAATAATCTAGGCTGCCCGGTGTGACCACTGTCGTGCACTAAGAGGCACCAAACCTTGCCTGTCATTGGAGAGTCAATCCTATATGGACTGTACTCACTAAATGAGTGACTCTCCTTATTTCCACTAGCTATGATAGGGGTGACATCCCTAGGAGTTTCCACTATCCTTGGTGCAATTGGACTATCATCTGCCACCTCTGAAATAACTATCACCGTCTCCACATCTTGTTGTACTGGCGGAGTTGGTGAAGGGATGACCACGATGCTTTGGGGTCGCCACTCCTTCTGAACCACCACTAGAGCAGAAGGTTGAGTAGAAGAGCTCGATCTTGCCATAATAGGTGGTGTAGATGGGGTGGGATCCCTTGGCCAGAGTCAGATCACTAACGGGGTACGCTTCTCCCCGGATATGGCCTTCATGGCCTTTGATGGAACTGGAGACACTGTGACCTGAACTGGTGATGACGGATGAGGGGTAGAGCGGTGGGTGGAGACACTACCGACTCTCTATGCACAAGAGCTTTCCTCCTATGATGACTAGTCCCAGTAAGTAGGATATTATCAGTATGGTCGGCGTGGGTAGCACACCGAGCTCAAAAATTGATAGGAGCGGAAGCTGCTGACTGGCGGATGAACCTTTGCATCTCCTTACTATTGATATGAGCTGTATGGGCCTCTCAGGCCCTCACCTAGTGGATATGCTTCCCTACACTATGGGGAATAATGGATCTGAGATAAAACTAAGCTCCAAACTTTGAGCATCCGCTCTGCCTACTTGGCGTAAGACAGACCGGAGGCTGACATATGACCTCTTGCTCCTAGTAACTACTAGTTGATGCTGCACCACTGGAGAAGGTGATGAGTGAATCCTCCTAGCATCCTCTCTATCTGACCCAAAGAGAGGATGGAACTAGTTTGCTGTAACCAGTGATGAAGTAATAATGGGATCCTCAACAACTGAACGGGCTATTTCCTCCATCTCCCTAGTGATCCTGGTGTGATACCACTTGATCATATGATTCTTACTCCTACACTATGTCCTGGTAGGATGGGAGGAGTGAGAGCTAGACCCAAACTCAAAAGTAAGGGAGGAAAACCCTGAGACTAAGGGAGCCTTACCATTAGAGGGTACAAATGAGAGGGTGCTAGCCCTCACTGGGGCAGCATGAGAAACCATGGGGCGTAATGAAACTGGGGCTGGTACTATTGTACTGTTGGCACTATCATAACTGAAGCCAGTGGGACTGCCACTACTTTCCTCTTCAACGAGGAGATGTTAGAATCAGAAGGTAAATCAATCCAGAAGATCAGCTTCTGTCCGGTCACCATGGTCCTACTGACTGTCGTGAAGGGAGTGCCCTCACAAGTAATCCTCACTCTCTCGAATCCCTTACCAAAGTGGATAAGGTGTGTATGATCCAGTCGGGGGAATCTGGCTTTGTTCAAAGCCAAATCCATACCATGAGGGAAGGTGAAAATGAACTTCTGTGAACCAGCCATCTCAGAACAACTTGTAAAAGACTGAAAATTGAACTATCACTGTACTGTAACTAACTGTAAGAATCTGCAATAGAAAATAAGCTTGTATCAGATTTCTATCTTTATAGATTTTTGAATTTGAATTGAAAATTTGAACCCACATCCAACAACTTGGAAGTGTTAAGTGGGGTTCAAACAGATTGAAGAAGATTTAAAATTTTTATTGAAAGAGAAATTTTGAATATGAACCCAACTTCAATAAATTTAGGCATGTTGAAATATGGATTCAAATATTTTGATAAGGATGCTACCATAAGTTCATGTTTGTTTGAATTTAGAGATTTTTATTTGTGGACCCTTTCCTTTAACAAATTTGGGTATATTAAAGTAAGGGTCAATTGATTTTATTTTTGATTGATGATTTTTGAATTTTACTTAGCAAATTTAGGTATGCTAAGTGAAGTGTTTTTGAAAATGGTTATTTCTTTTTTTTGTTGAATTGTTGTTTTGATTTTGGAAAAATGGAATTCCTACTTAGCAAATTTAGGTATGCTAAGTGAAGAACCCAAGTGTGTTTTATTTGATTTTTTTGAAAATAAGATTCTTAGCAAATTTAAGTATGCAAAGAAAATCCTAAATGTTTCATTTTGTGTTGGACGCTTTAAGTTTTGAAAGAGTAGGACCCTAAGCAAATTTAGGTATGCTAAGGAAATCCTAAGGTGTTTCATTTTGTTTTGATTTGTTTGAAAGTGGAGACTTTTCTTTAGCAAATATGGTATGCTAAGGATGAAGTCCCACTTAGTTTTGTGAAACGAAATTCCAAAAGATGTGTTCAAAATATTGATTTAGTTTTGGCTTTAAAAATGGAAACTTCTCCTTAGCAAATTTGTTATGCTAAAGAATGAAGTTCCAAAGGTGCTTGAAGATTTTTGGTTTTGACTTTGGAGACTTCACTTAGCAAATTTGGTACGCTAAGGATGAAGTTTCGAATATGTTTGAAAATTTTTGATTTTGGGTTTGGAGACATCACTTAACAAATTTGATTACGCTAAGTGAAGTTCCAAATATGTGTTCAAAAATTTTTGATTTTGGATTTGGAAACTCACTTAGCAAAGTTGAGTATGCTAAATGAAGTTCCAAATATGTGTTTGAAATTTTTTGATTTTGGATTTGGAGACTTCACTTAGCAAATTTGAGTATGTTAAATTGAGTTCCAAATATGTGTTTGAAAATTTTTTATTTTTGATTTGGATACTTCACTTAACAAATTTGATTATGCTAAGTGAAGTTTCAAATATGTGTTTGAAAATTTTTATTTTGAATTTGGAAACTTCACTTAGCTAATTTAAGTATGCTAAATGAAGTTCCAAATAGGTGTTTGAAATTTTTTATTTTGGATTTGGAGACTTCACTTAGCAAATTTGAGCATGTTAAATGAAGTTACAAATGTGTTTGAAAATTTTTTTTTAAAAATATGATTGTTAAGTTTTAATTTTTGGTAAAAGAGGACTTCCAATAAACAAATTTAGGTATATAGGAATGGAGATCAATCTCATTTTTAAAATGTAAAAATTTTGTTTTGTGTGTGATTATTACTTTTTGAAAAAGGGAATTCCAATCTTAAACATATGGGGGATATGTTTAAGTGGGATTTCCTAATGATATTATTTTTATTTGGGAATGAAATCTTCATTTAATAAATTTGAGTATATTAAATGAAGACGTTCATATGTGCTTTTGAAAAATTAAATTTTATTTGAAAATGAAATTTCCATTCAATAGGTGTGAGTGTATTGAATAGAAAGGTTCATGTATGCTTTTGATAACTTTATTTTTTATTTTGATTTTTGGAAAGATGATTGTTCATTATATTTTGAAAATGAAATACTCATCAAAGTGAATTGAAAGAAGATGATCATTTATGCTTTTGAAAAATTTTATTTTATTTGAAAATGAAACTACCATTCAATATGTGTGAGTGTATTGAATGGAAAGGTTCAAGTGTGCTTTTTGAAAACTTTATGATTGTGATTTTTGGAAAGATGATTGTTCATTTTATTTTGAAAATGAAATCTTCATCAAAGTGAATTGAAAGAAGATGTTCATTTGTGCTTTTGGAAAATTTTGTTAATATTATTTTTTGAAAATCCCTACATGTAACAATTATGAGAATTGTCAAATGAGGGTGATGAATTTTTTGGGAAAAATATTTTATTAAGTGTATTTTTGAAAAGTGTTTTTTGAAAAACAAAGTTCTTATGGAAAATTCATTTATCTTTATTATTTTAGAATGAACCTTTCCTTATCATAAAAATGATAAGGAGGATGTCTTTAAATATTTTCTTTTTAATTAGATCTTTTTAGTTTTACCCATTATAGAACCCAACGGGGGTTTTAAGACCAACACGGAGTGAGGTCCTAAAACCTAAAGATGTTGGCTAACTTAACTTAAGAGTAAATTAAGCTAAGTGACAATGGAAAGAAAGATAGTCTTGGATTCATACTAAAGTACAAATCCACTATTGATACTCAAAGACAACGATCATTTACCAAAGATGGAGAGAGGAACCTTGCCTAGTAGAGTCACTAGAAAAATCTATGGGTTAGAAAAATTTCTATATGGTCGCCTTCAATCTGTGGGTGAAAAGGGGGCAAGAATATAAAAATTCATCTTTTTGAGATGCCACACAGATCCACTAATGTACTTATTCAGGTAATCGAGTATGTCATCAAGGAATAGTGTACTATCTCGAGAGATAAAAGTCACTACCCTTTAATGGACCTGATCACCTCAATAAGGACTCCTAAGGATGATGGGTCTGCATATGTACCAGAGATTCTTCCCCTACTTTACATGGAAAAGTAAATCATGGTTTATTTTAAATCAGGTTTGTTAAATTCCTTATAGGGGCAAGACCCCATTCTTAATTACATCCTAAGGGATGGGATCCCACAGGAATACTCTCGATTAAGGTAAATGATCATTGTATTCAAATATTTCAATAGATAAGGACAATTAATCAATTAGTTCATTTTTGAAGATCAAATGTGATTGATTAAAGAGAGGGAGTTATTATCAAAGCTAAAAGAAAGATAAGTAAAAGATGCCCATGATGCTAGGAAACCTAGCGAGCATCTCAAACTATCCTATGGTCAGGCTTTACATTTTTGAAATTGATTTAATTTATTTGAGTTGCATTTTGCTTTAGAAATTTAGGACTTAGGATTCCTTAACACAAGATTAAGAAAATTCCTAAAAGGTGAGGAATTATGCTTATTGGCTACCAAGGGGAGAAGAAATTTTAGAACTTAAATCTAGGGAGCTTTGGCGAGGGCCGAAAGTACAACCTAAAGAAAAAATAGGTATTTTGTTTGCCTCCAAAAAAGAGGACAAATCACCTGACTGCTTGGACTTACAACTGCCTGGGGGTGGCCACCAACTAACTCCTCTAATGATTTTAAATACATGTAGGCAAGTCATATGCTTATGCAAGATAGTTAGGATGTTATTTATTTAGAAAGAGACTAAGTCCTTAAACTCACTCTCTAAAGAGACTAGATCATATAAGGACATGCTTCAAATGACTTAAATTTAATGCAATTCAAATTTTATTTTTATTTTCATTTTTGGACCATTATTTTGACTCAGGCTAATAGGATTCATATGTCTAATGCATGAGAAATAAAGTTATTAGCCAAAATCAGTGAGAAGGCAGGAGGTGTGTTTCCACCATGGCTCTCAAAGGTCAAGCCAAGTTTCTTTGGCAAAGGTGAAAGCTCTCCAATCAAGAGTGAAACAAGATGCTTTTTTGCATGATGTTATAAATGAAATACTCATCCACCTAAGGGGTTGCTAATTTTTTTATCTTGATTTTAACTTAGGCTTTAAAAGAGGTTATGAGTTATTTATTTTAAACTTTGAGTTGATTAATTCAATAAAAGATTTATTTTTCCCTAAGAGCCTAATCCACATCCAGGCCATACATATAACAAGAAAGAAACTAGGAAGAGATGCCACTTAATGCAAAAGCTAAACAAATCATCAATCAATTTATAAATCTAATCGTAAAAAGAATAAGAGGCCATTGTGGTCGGGTACCACCGCACAAACTCAAAAATAAATTTGGTAGTCGAGCTCTACCCTTATACAACCCGGATTACAAATGAATTAAATTACAATTATGCAAGGAATTCATTATTATGGGGGTGTTCAAACTTCATTTCTTCTTTCTTCTTTGGTTTCTTCTTTTGGATGGTTGGAAGGTTGATGCTCCAAGGCTTCACATGGTGCATAAGATAAGATCTTATGACCAATGCTCATCCTAATCCCCATAATAATCATTCCAAAATCCTAATTGCACAAATTTACATGAATAGGAAAAGAATGGAAATCTAACTAACACCCGCAAAATAGAGATTAGCTAAAACAAACCACACAAATCCCAAGCATGTATTTTGGACTTATTACCCCACACATGGGAGACTAAGTCCACCTAGCCTATTGGATTATGGTTAGGGGTATAAGAACCTACAAGCGAAAGCATTATATTTTTATCACACTGCCCCTTAAGCACGATCCCCTGCAAAACATAATGGTTAGACTAAGATCACTTTACCATTCATATACATCCTATCATCCAATCTAAAACATATATCACAAAATAAAATAAACCTCAAACCATGCACCGCCCTAACCTAAAGCTTGAAGTGGTGACTTAGGCTAATGTGTATGCTTTGAAGGTTTGTGTGGTATGCTTAACTATGGCTTTAAGTTAGAATTTTCTAAGTGTGAAGCATGTTCAAATTAGAAGAGGGTTTCATTTAAGTTATTTAATTTATTTAGGATTAATTTTATTTCATGTTTTGATTATGTTCAAGTGAATCTTATAATTAACTACTAAGTTATAAAGAGTGGGAAAGAGAAGAGAACTTCTCTTTCCTTCCCTAACCTAAGTAATTTTTAAAGTAGATTCATATCTTCAATTTTGTTTAGTGAATGTTTAAATTAATCTTAAGTTTAGATGAACTCTAAACAAACCTATTCAAAAAGAAAGGCATTTTAAGATTAAATAAAATGAACCAAATTCATAAAACATACATAACTTCATTTCTTTCCCAACATGTATAACATGCACATGAATAAATCCTAAGCATATCTATACACACAAATGAGAATATTTAACACACTTTATGATGGATGCTAAATAATTCATTTAAACGGTGGATTTTTCATGCCATAACAATTTCTTTCATAAAGGACCATCACCTCCTAAGCTAAGTGGTCAAAAAATTCCATACCTAACCAAAGCTGATCACCAGTGCTCGAGCTCAATGAGGTAGCTTCTTCTAGTGGAGACGAAGCCTTGTTGAAATTGTTAAGCCTTGGGGTTGAGTACATCTCCCTATAGACCAACACCACTAGTTCCCCTTTGGTGCTTTGATCCAATTAACCTCCTCCTTGCTTTGGGAACTTGAGAGAATGCTTAGGTGCACTTGACTTGATCCCCTAGGGAGTGTGCAAGAGGAATTGGAGTGGATTTGAGTGAAGAGGAAGTTGAGGATTAAGATGAGTTCCCCTATTTTCTAAGGAAGAAAACTGAGAAATGGCAATCTCAAATCTTTCTTAGAAAGCTTAGGATTGCTCTCTGATGTTTCTTAACAGTCACTAGACTCAATCGAATGTGGGAATGATGAATTTAAATTGAATTAGAGGGAGTATATCTCCCCCTATGGCAATCAGACAATCGAGCCTTAGATTGTAATTTTGATCCAATTGACCACATGGGAGGGGTTGTTTAGGCTGTTAGCAATTTCCCCATAGTCAGTTTAAGGTCTTGAGTGGATTGATAATCTCTCATGTGCTTCAAATTGGGTAGAAGGAGGATTTTGAATTGGCTAAATTGGGCAAGGGGGTCGATTTTGGCCTTGGGTCAAGTTAGGCTGACCCAAACCCATTGGGTTGGGTGCACCACCCTCCATAGGGTTTACTTGACCTATTAAGAAGGTATCAAGTAGGTATAAAAAGGACTTGACCAAATTCCCCATGAATTTGACCAAAATGTGTTCTATGGCCTAAAGGTAGAATGGTCATTTGGTTGATTTTTGAATTTGGATATGTTGGGTATGTTGAGAGAATGGGTTTGGCCAAGTTACATTGGATTTGGAATTCATTTGATATAGTTTGGCTCATGTTGACCTATTTAGGTCAAAATGGGTCAACTTGGGTCAAGTTGACCAATTGGTCGAATTGGGTCAAACCAAGGGTTAGATCAAGTTCATATGACCATTCGAAACATTTTGGTGGCTTTGGTTTGATTCAATTTGGTTTAGGTTTGAATTTGGTTCATATGACTTCATTTTGGTCAAATGGGTCAAGTTGACCAATTTGACCCATTTGACCTATTTGAGCTAGGTCATGGGTAGGTTTTATATTTGGTTAGTCATATGAAGTAGATTGGTATTTTTATTTCCAATCAATTTTGGTTAAGTTTGAATTTGGATCAACATGACATTTTATGTCAAGTTGGGTTCATGGTCAATTGGGCTAGGTTAGGTCTAGTTGGCCAATTGAGGCTTTGGTCAAGTTCAACAAGTGATTTGGAAAGAACTTGACCCATTGATTTCAATCAAATTGGCTTAGATCAAGTTTTGACATATTTTGACTTTTTAGGATAGGTTGGGTCAACTTTGGGTCAAGTGGTCAATTGGGCTAGGTTAGACTCAAATGTTGACTTGGTCAAGTTCAAACATAGTTCATGAATGAACTTATATCAATTATTTCAATCAATTTGGCATATGGTGGATTTTGGTTATGTTAGGTTTCATTATGGCTAAGTGTTGACTTGGTCAACCGTTAGCTTTGACTTGGTTTGACCCAATTTGATTGATTGATCATCTCATGATGATTGTTAATCATGATGAGAGGTATAGGTGAGTTTGATTCAATCCAATTTGGTTAGGATTAGAATTTGGCTCATAAGGGCACTTTAGGTCACTATGGGTCAAGTGAGCCTAAGTAGGTCAAATGGCTTGGTCAAAGCTTGATTTCAATTTGATTGAACTTGTATATGGACTTCTGATTGAAATATAAATCTATTTACAAGTGGTTTGAAATTAAATGGGTTTTTGGCCTGGCATCTGTGGATGACTTGGGTGCCTCCTTAACTACTAAACCTTCCACTTTCTAGGAAGAAAGTGAGGTTAGAGCTAAAATTTCTAAGTGCTGCCTGACTATTCTACATAATGATGATTTGATTACATTCATGCTTTGCTCAGAGGTCTGGTCTTCATCGCTGTATGGCTCAATCGTCACCTCCAAAGGGACCCGCTGAGAGGGGTTGGTTGACGTGCTAACCACATGAGACTCATCCTCTGAACTGGACTCAAAGTCTGTGTGGATGTATGGGTACTCCTGTGAGTTGGAACATAGCTCCTACTGGCTGACCACTAGCAAGGAAGTCTTCCACCTCTAGAACTACCTCTGGACTTGTCTCTTCTTCTACCTGGTAGAGGTTGAGTCATCCTACCCATGTGTTCATATGGGGGGACAAACTATGGGTGTAGTCTAACATCTGGCTCTACCTCTTCCTCGGTGTCTGATTCTTGCTCACTTGTGCTTTCTTTTTCTTTTTCAATTTCTTTTTCTTATTATTTTATTTCTTTTTCTATTGATTTTAAACTTTCACCAAGTTCATGAGAATAGACTTTTTGATTTGGAGGAATATAGTAGGTTGCATCTTCATAAATCTCAACCTATCTAATTGAGAATGGCTTCAAGTCTCCTTTGACACAATACTTGATCCCATCTCTTCTGAATTTGATGCACTCATGCAAAGAGGACGGAACCGTGTAATTTCCATGTATCCAAGGCCTATCAAGCAAAGAGATGAAGGATGTATCTAAATCAATTATGTAGAACTTAGCTTCTATCTTCTAGTCATCTATCTCTAGTGGTAACACTAAGGAGCTTAAAGCCCTATCGCTTTATTCATTGAATCCTCTCAACATCATCCGATCTCCTCGAAGTTCAGAGATGTCGATCCTTAAGTAGGCAAGGGTTTTTATATTCATAATGTTTACTGATGCACCTTGATCAACTAACACCCTAGAGAGTCTGAATCTGCCAATATTCACTATGATGTAGAGGGGACTATTGTGCTCCATTATCCCCAAAAGAAATTCTTCATCGGTGAATGTAACTCAACAGATATGCCTCCTCTTTAATAGCGGTCAGCTGAGCTAAGCATACTTCTGGATCAAGAAGGGCTTTGATCAATGATTCCCTCATCTCTTTGGATAAGACAAGGGCATCATATATGTTTAATTTAGCTGGCAACTTTCTTAGAAAGGGACATATAGTTACCTGGAGGAGGTTCTTGATCACAAATGATATCCATGGTGTATTTGCCGGAGGTTGACTTCAGTGGCTTTGTGATATAGTTTAGTGGAAAGTTCTACCTGCTTATCAAGTTCACCTATAGCTTCTCCTATAGGATCATAAGAGTCATATGACTACAAGTCAATCTCAATGAGTGAACCCGGGTGATTTAGAAATGTGTAATCCATTTTAAAATCAGAAAGGAGTAGATCAGAATTGTTATAATTATTAGTACTTGGAGAGCTTTCTATAGGAATGAAATCATCAAGATCATCAAAAGTAGAGAGAATGTAAGTGAAATCAGTATTCTTCTTCATTGATTTCTTAGATTTGGATGAAGGTATAAAGTAAAAATAAAGCAAAGTAAGTGGAATAAAAGATTTGGTGCCCCCTTCCTCTGATATAATATGGCTACTAGAAGAAGAGCTGATTGAAAAAACTATAGCTGCAACTTTGGTAGGAGTGCTGGACTCGGTCAGTGGTTGTGCTAATGTGCTATCCCGGGCAAGTGGAAGCTATCGCTGCTACTGTTGGGCTTCTACCTCCCTCAAGTTGTCCTAATAACTTGCAAACCTTCCTTAAAGTTGAAGGTTTGAGCTACTTCAGACACATACAAGGGTAACTCTTTGATCTTAGAAATGATTTTCTTGGAGGTTCAGGATAGGGAGATATCCCAACCTTCCTTTGTCTTGAGAAGATTGTGTGTATCCCCAAGGATTACCCTAACAAAATTAGAGGGTTGTTCTATTAGGTATTCCTTAGAGATAACAATGGAACCCAACTTGTAGATATGCTCAAGTCAGTCCTTAAAGGTAAAATAATTTTCTAAGACATGTCCTAGCATGCGGTGGTTGGAAAAAAAGTTTGGATGATGACTCTTGCCTATATCCTCCTGCCTCCTAGGCTCTGATAAGTGAAAATCAAGTTTCTTTTAGAAGTTCTTAAAGATCTTCCTAACTACCTCCCTTTTGAATGAATAAGATTTATTCAATTATCAGCAAAAGTAGGTAAGCTATAGTTACCTGGTAGTAGTGGATAACAATACTATTGTTGATGTTGTAAATGGGGATACTACTGAGCAGACGATAGTGGAGGCCACTATGAAAACTGAGGTGGCCAATATGACAACCAAGGTGGTGGCAAAGGAGGTGGTAGAAGAGGCTACTGAGCTTGAGGTCTATCTAACTAAACCCTGGCTCGCTACTTTCCCTTATCAACTACTATAACAACCCCTAGCTTTTTCTCAAATACTTTCTGCAGTCTAGGATTGCCTGACTGATCTTGGAAAGGTAACTGTTTGGCCTCTCCTTGTAGACTAGTTGCCTTGTTGATTAATTTCTCAAATATCTTAATTAGTGAACCCTTAAGCATGAAGGAGACAATGCCATGAATATTCTTGAGTAAAATTTCAATGGTATGTTGTTTAAATAGTTGTGGTTTGTATTTCATACTTAAATTGTTCCATCTAAGAATGTAATCAACGTGGGACTCATCAGGGTGTTGTTGAGCTACAATGTGATCGCCCACAGTTACCCTTTATTGAGCTCCAACAAATCTCATAATAAAGAGCAAGTCCAACTCAACAAATATCTTCACTAAACCATTGGATAGTTCAACATACTAATCAAATGTGATGCTTATTAAGCTATTGACAAAGAGCCAAAATAAGAGTGCATTGCTGCCACCTGCATTGCAACATCCAGCTCTGAAATGTGCTATGTGCTACCGGGGGTTCCCACTGCCATCAAATATTTTGAAGGATGGAGGCACAAAGCCCTTAGGATATTGGACATCATCAAATTCCTTCAAGTAGGGTCTACCCTTTGGAATAGATGAGCCACCTTGGGCTTGTGCCAACGCATCCCTCACCTATTTCTCCACCATGTGTTTGATGTCTTTTTCATGCATGAAGGTGCTATCCACCACCTTCCTATGCAAGATACCAATGTCTCCCTCTACAGGAATGCATCTAGGATGATCTAAAGTGTGCGCCAACTCTGCTTTGTTGGCTATTATAGGAGAAGGATGAGAAACTGGAGCTGAATTCTGTAATGCTGACACCATTGCCATTAACTCTTCAATCTTCTTCCCCATTTAGTCAATATGATCATCCCTTAGCTAAGCTGGTGGAGGAGGTGCTGAGTTGAATGGACATCATCATCCTCTTCAACTATATTACCTTCTTGATAGTGTTGATCCCTCTAAAGGGGACTCCAAGTATTGATCATGTGAACTTCAATTGAATCCTCAAGGAGATCATCTTCATCTAGATCAAAGATGACATTTCCTTTTTCACAATCTGATTGATCACTCCATAGAAGCTCTCTCTTTTCTACAAAGTACTGTGCTAAATTCTCATCTAGGGAATGATGTAATTGTACATAAAGCGTTGACCATAGAGGGGTTGTGGAAATGCACCTAACAATACCATCTTGAGTCTTTGGCTCTAGGGTCATCATTATTGGAAGATACATGCTCGCGACTACTCATGGATGGAGTAGTGTCCCTAGAGAGATTTACTACCATGGGGACTGCCTCCCTTCTTTCTACACTTCTATCCGGCTGGTGGTGGTAGTGGTGGTGTCACCACAATTTGCGGGTCACTCTTCTTCACCAAGACTGAAGTAGGAGGTCGAGTAGGTGAACTTGTCATCATCTTAGTCAGTGGAGTAGATGGAGTGGGATCCTTTGGCCGTAGCTAGATTATCAGGGGACTTTCTTCTCCCCAAATACTATCTTCTGTACTTTTATAAAAATGGTGGATGGCTGGACTTGAACTGGTAACGGTGGGTGAGGAGTGGAATGGTGTGATGGAGAAAACACCGGCTCTACCCTCATTGGGGCTTTCCCATATGGCTGGTGGTACCTATCAATAATATATTATCGGTCCTATCGACTTTGGTGGCCTGATGATCGATGAAATCAACTAAAGCATACTCGACTTCGGCAAACCTGCTGATCCTTGCTCTCTACCCTCAGCCTTTGATGCTCTATCCTGAATATTCGTAACACTCTTGGGATGATCGACCTCAAGTAAAATAATATATGCCTGAATGTCCATGTACCCCTACCGCATAATAGATGTTGGCATAGGAATTCACCTTATCCCTAGCAGAAAATCTTATGGTACGTAGGAGGTGGATGTAATGTAGCTATCCTCTGGTAGTCCTCCTCTTCGTTTGATGCTGAGAGGGGGTGGAACATGTTGCTAGCCAGTAATGGGAAAATCTTGTGAGGAGAACCCTCCTCTGTAATGTGGGATGTGACATCCATCTCCTGTGCGGAATGCTCATCGTGCCTCTTGATCTTGCAACTCCTATTGCGTCGTTGTGTTTGGAGCTATGCATGGCTGAGCAAAGCATTGTGAGAGCTATATCCTACCTTGAAGGTAGGGGAGGCTATCTCCAAAACCAGGATAGCATTCCCTTTAGAGGGGACCAATGAGGAGGTGCTAACACACACTCAAGTGGCAGTGGGAACAACTGACTGAGTAGGAACTGGACTGATTGGTAAAACACCAATCTCCTTCCTCTTCAGGGAAGGATACTCAGTGTTAGAAGGTAGGTCAATGCGGATGACTGGCTTCTACTTGGCCACCTCATCTCGATTAACAATGGTGAGGGTCACCCCCTCACAAGTGATGCAGGCTCCCTCAAATCCTTTACCAAATAACACTAGATTGGTGGAGTCAGTCTGAGGGAGACTGGCCTGATCTAGGGCCAAATCTATCTCGAATGAAAAGGGGAAAATAAAATTTTGAGAGGCCATGTGTGAAGACTACAAAGACTGCACTGACTGATCTGAGTTGTATGTCTGAATTTATTGAAATATAATGCCTTGATATTTGTTCCATTAAAGTAACAGAAGTTTGAAGTTTTGAACCCACACTCAATAATTCAAACATGTTAAGTGGGGTTCATTGGAGAGATTTGGATGTTTTGGTGGAGAGTCTTTTTCCATTTGATTTTTGACTTTAGAACCCATACTCAACCAATTTAGGGAGGTTGGGTGGGGTTCAAAAATTTGAGGAGAGATTTCTTTTTCTTTTTTTTTTTGGAGATTGTTTGCATTTTATGTTTCTTGTTTGAAAAATATTGTGGATAGTTTGAAAGAATCTCTACTTGTGATTGTGTGTTTGAAATATTTTTGCTTGTGAAGATTTGATTGTGTGATATTTTGATTTGAAAAATGGGGCATCTTACTTAACAAATTTGGTATGTTAAGTAGAGGTCACATGTGCTTGATTTGTGCTTGAAGATGAGACTTTCACTTAACAAATTTGGTATGTTAAGTAAATGTGATAGCGAGATAGATCTGCTTTTCTTTGAATATGGGAGTCCCTCTTAACAAATTTGGTATGTTAAGTGAAAGTCTCAAATGTGTTTGAGATAGGTTTATTTTCCTTTGAAAATGAGACTCTCACTTAACAAATTTGGTATGTTATGTGAAAGCTCAAGTGTGGTTGATATGAAAAATTAGATCCTTATTTAACAAATTTGGTATGTTAAGTGGAAGTATAATTGATATATATATATATATATATATATATATATATATATATATATATATATATATATATATATATATATATATATATATATATATATATATATATATATATATATATATATATATATATATATATATATATATATATATATATATATAGACTCCCACTTAACAATTTGGTGTGTTAAGTGGAAATCAAAGCATGATATGATTTGAGAATGGGATTCTCACTTAACAAATTTGGTATGTTAAGTGAGAATCTAATATGGCATGATTATGTGAATCTTACTTGACAAATTTGAAGTGTTAAGTATAACCAAATATATGCTTTGAAAATGAGACCCTTACTTAGCAATATTGGATATGCTAAGTGAAGGCCTAAAGGTATATTATTTTTGTTTTGAAAAGGAGACTCTCACTTAACAAATTGAAATTGTTAAGTGAAACTCAAATTTTATGTTTTGGAAATGAGACCTCCACTTAACAAATTAAAATTGTTAAGTGAAAATCAAATTTTATGTTTTTAAAATGAGACCCTCACTTAACAAATTGAAATTGTTAAGTGAAATTCAAATTTTATGTTTTGAAAATGAGACCCCCACTCAACAAATTGAAATTATTAAGTGAAAGTCAAATTGTATATTTAAAAAAAAATGAGACCCCCGCTTAACAAATTGAAATTATTACGTGAAAGGCAAATTTTATGTTTTGGAAATGAAACCCTCACTTAACAAATTAAAATTGTTAAGTGAAAGTAAAATTTTATGTTTTGAAAATGCGACCCCCACTTAACAAATTGAAATTGTTAAGTGAAAGTCAAATTTTATGTTTTGGAAAATGAGATGCCCACTTAATAAATTGAAATTGTTAAGTGAAAGTCAAATTTTATGTTTGATTCAAATAGAGATCTTCACTTAATAAATTTGAATATGTTAAGTGGGAATCAAACATGGCATGATTTGGTTTTGATAAGAACCTCCATGTAGCAAGCATGGAGGGGTTTTAATTTTGTGATTTTGTAAGTTTCTTGAAAGGTGCTTTTGGAAAGTGTCATTTTGTGAAAGGAATTATTTTCTTTAAACTTTATGATGAACCTTGCCTCACCAACTTAGTAGTGAGGAGGTTTTAAGTTTTTATTACCTCCCATTTCATCGATAAATTTTGTTTTCACATATTGGGGAACCCAATAGGGGTTTCAAGACCTACATGGAGTGAGGTCCTAAAACCTAAAGAATGTTGGCTAACTTTGCTTAAGAATGAAATAAGCTAAGTTTCAATGGAAAGAAAGATAGTCTCGGGCTCACTTGAAATGCGAGTCCACTATCGATGCTTAGAGACAATAATCTTCTGCTATAAATGGAGAGAGGAACCTTCTCCAGCAGAGTCATCATAAAAATCTACGGTGTTTATTTTTTATGGTGTGTTATGTTTATGAGGGCACACCATGCAGATCTGTAAATGTACTTATTAGGGTGATCGGGTATGATATTAAGGAATAGTGTACTATCTCGAGAGATAGAAGTCACTATCCTATAATGGACTTAATCACCTAATAAGGACTCTTAGGCATGATGGGTTTTCGAATATACCACAGATTTTTCTCATACTTTACATGAAAAAGTAAAGCAGGGTTTATTTAAATCGGGTTCATTAAATGTCCTATGGAGGCAAACCTCCACACTTAATTACATCTCAAGGGAAGCGAATCTTTTAAGAATACTCTCGATTAAAGTAGGTGATTATTGTCTCTAAAGAATTCAAAGATAGGATTATCAAATGATTGGCTTTATTTTAGAAAATCAAGTGGGATAGATCAAAAGGGAAGAGTTATTATCGAAATCAAAGGGGATCAGTAGGGAGTGCTTATATTGCTAGGAAACCTAGTGAGCACTCCAATCTATCCTATGGTTGGGCTTTATGCATTTGAATTTTGAGGAGATTTATTTGTTTGAGTTGAATTTTTTTTATTAAAAATCTAGGACTTATAATTACACAACATAAGATTAAGAAATGCCTAAGAGATGAGGATTTATTCTTATAGCCCACAAAAGGAAACAACAACCTCAGATCTTAAATCCAAGGAGCTTTGGCGAAGACCAAAACATGACCTAAATCTAAGGCAAAAAATGGGTATATGGTTTACCTCCATAAGAGAGAATAAACTATCTGACTGTTGGACTTATTACTGCCTAGAGTGGTAGCTAGCTAACTCCTCCAATGTTTCAAATCTATGTAGGCAAGTCAATGCTTTGCAAGATGGTTAAGTTGTTATTTATTTAGAAGAGAAACTAAGTCTTTAAACTCACTCCCTAAGAGACTAGATCATGAAGAGCATGAATATGACTTAAATCTAATGCAAATTTTGTCAAATTTTATTTGATTTTTGGACTTTTATTTTGACATAGGCCATAGGATTTTGTATGTCTAAATGCTTGAGAAATTGATTATAGGCCAAATTAAAAGAGAAAGAGGTTTCTTTCCATCAAAGGCTCTTACAAGTTAAGCCTTTATTCTCTGACACAGATGGAAGCCCTCTCTTAACCAGAGTGGAAGAATATGACATGCATGATATTATACATACAATCATCCAGCTAAAGGGTTGCTAAATATTTTATTATCTTGATTTAATCCCTACACTTTTATGTGAGGTTATGAGTTATTTTAAAATATTAGTTATGAGTTATTAGTGGTATAAAAAAATTATTTTTTATCCTAAGTGCCTAATCGCATCCAGGCCAAACAACAATCACTAATCATAAAGGAACTATGAAAAGACATGTTATTTCTAAAGCACAAGCTAAACAAAATATCAAATAATTTTATAAAGCTATCACAAAAGAATAAGAGGCAGATGCAGTCGAGTTATGTCATACAACCTAAAAAGAAATGTGTGTAGCCGAGCTCTACCCTTATACATCTCGGTATAATGAAAGAATAATTATAATTATGAAATGATTAGTGTTATGGGGAGGTCTTTATTTTTCATCCTCCATTCTTCACTCTTCATCTTTCATTTCTTCATTTTGTTTTGCTTTATTTGTTTCTTTCTTTTAGTTTGGTTGGGTTGTTGTTTGCTCCAAAGGAATCACATAGTGTATAAGACTTAGCCTTATAACCAATGTTCATCCTGATCCCTCACAATACTTATCCTAATCCTAATGCAAAATTTACATTAAAAGAGAAGGAAAGTAAATCTAGCTACACCTGCAAAATAAATGTTAACTAAACACACCATACAACCCAAGCAGTTATAGGAATAATTTGAACTTAACACCCCACACATGGGTAACCAAGTCCACCTATCCTAACATGGGCTATGCTTAAGGGCTAAGCAAACTGCACAGTAAAAAGCATTTATATTTTTATTACAGCAGCCCCTTAAGCATAACTTTTGCATAAAACATTATTAGGCTAAAGTTAGCCTAGCATTTAGACTACGCACATATACCTTAACATCCAGTCTAAAATAGTTTATCATAAAACTAAACATTCATTAAATCATGCACCGCCCTAACATAAAGCCAAAAATAGTGGCTTAGTCTAATGTGCATGTGTTAAAGCTTGTGTGGTATGTCCTAACTAGGCTTTAGAGTTATGCTTTCCTAAGTATGAGGGATTTAATTTATAAAGGGTTGATTTCTCTTTAAGTGATTTAATTAATTTTAGGATTTTACTTAGTGTTTTCTTTTGTTTCATATAGCTTACACTTAGCAAATAAATGTTATAAAGAGAAGAAAGAGAGGGAATCTCTCTTTTATCCCTACCTTAAGTCATTTCTAAGGTAAGTTAATTAGCTTAGTTATCTTTAATGAATAGTTTATTATGTGTTTTAATTAACCCTAAGTTTAGGTTCAAATTGAATAACCCTATTTAATAAGAAAGACATCATAAGATTAGTTAGAATGGATTAATATCACATAACACACATTAATTTATTTCTTTCCATCATGTATATTATGCATGTGAATAATCCTAAGCATACCTATATATGCAATGTAAATCTTAGCATGCTTTGATGATGAATGCAAAGAAATGTATTTTGAATTTAAATATTTCATTTGTTGATTGAATTATAAATGCATGTCTTTATTATGTACAAAAGAGAGATTTTTCATCCATTAGCTAAGCACACATCCACATGTACAAAAGTTTTAAGTGAGTAAGGTGACATTGTTTTCTACACCATGGACGTAAGGTACATGACCTACTTAGGGCTACTTAGAGCCTCGTAACCCTGAGTTATCTAGACTAATATATCACATTTCTTGATACATGTAAATGTATGAATAACTATAAGGATAGAAAGATCCATGCAAAAGGTTGTACTTTATTTATTTGATTTATAATTTTTTATCCATTGGCCATGTCATACATGCATATGTATAAAAGTTTTAAGTGATTACGTCACCATTATTTTCTACACCAAGTGCGTAAGGTACAAGACCTACTTAGGGCTACATAAAGCCTCGCAGCCCTGGGATATCCAGACTAATATACCACTTTTCTTAGATACATGTAAATGTATGAATAACTACAAGGATAGGAAGATCCATGCAAAAGGTTGTACTTGATTTATTTGATTTATAATTCTATATCCATTAGCCACATCATACATGCATATGTATAAAAGTTTTAAGTGAGTACGGTGCCATTATTTTTGACACCAAGGGAGTAAAGGACAAGACCTACTTTGGGCTACTTAAAGCCTTGCAACCTCGGCATGTCCAAACTAATATACCACATTTCTCAAATACATATGAATATACAAAAAAAACCACATGAATAGGGGATCATGCAAGAAATTATGTTATTTACTTATGTGATATGAAATCCTTCCTAAGTCTTAACATGGAGAAGCATAGGAATACATTTAGGCAAGTGTTGTGTCCTTTTCAAATGAACTATACACATGCAAATCTTATGTGAATCCATATTAAGATAGGAAAGAGATCTTCACATTACACATCTTATACTATTATCACATGCATGCTTATAGATATTTGTAATTAACATCATTTCATCTATAATGATTGATTTATGGGTTTTGAAATTAGTTTTTAATTTAATAATGATAATAGCAACACATATTTAATTTAAGTCAACACATGCAATTTGACATAAAAGGAAAACATTTTATTCAATTGATTTTAAAAGTAATAAATGCATGATTTCATATGGCAAGCAATATTTAGCATGATTGGAAAGAAATAAAGGAATGTAAGCACATGATTTCATTCACTCCTAATTAATTCCTAAGGACAATCATATTAAATAAAGTTATTTAAAATGAACCAAAATTCTCTTAAAGACATTTTTAACTTTAAGTATTTGATTTAGGAAATATGAGAGAGGTTTGCTAATCCTAAACTCATTTCCCCATGTGTAAATTAATTTGGTTTAATGAAGAATATTTAAGTTGATTTTATATTTTAATTAGGATAAGGTATGAATTAAATGAATTAATTAACTCTTACCTGCATCACCTTAAGTTAATAAACTAATTAATAATAAGCCAATATGATATGCAATCACATGAAAAGTAAATTTGTAATGCTCTTAAGAAATGAAATGGGCTTAATGCAATTGGCTTATGATTAATAGTTAATTAAGCTTAAAGGATCTCACTTAATTACTTTAATGATGTTCTCACACATATAAGCGAGCCATAATTTCATTATCTCTCACCTTGGGTTATTGAACACCCAAGGAGCTACCCAAAATCAATTAAGGGTTGTATAGGTGTGGATGAATTTATTTTTAATTTTAACTTCATTGTGTTCTTTTTAATGAATTGAATAAACATATTTTTTCTATTATGTTTTAATTTGAATGATGAAATTAACTTAGGCGAAAGGATCAAAGGCAATGCCTCAATCCTAGTCCCTAAATCATTTAAACATCTAATTAGATTTTGGTTTCTTTATTTTAAAGATTAATCACTTAATTAATCAATTAAGCATTTCATTAGCCCATTAATTAATTTGATTTTTAAAGATAAAGGAGACTTAGGAAATGAACTAAGAAAAGTATCCCCAATCACATTC
The DNA here is from genome assembly GCA_021442155.1 of Cymbidium sinense. NCBI lineage: Eukaryota > Viridiplantae > Streptophyta > Magnoliopsida > Asparagales > Orchidaceae > Cymbidium > Cymbidium sinense. The sequence goes on from CM038229.1 coordinate 66,878,842, forward strand.
CCTAGGTGATCTTACTATTCAAGAGAGGTAATTATGTTTAAATGATTAATCAAGTTACTGTTCATTCATTAATTATAATTAATTAAATTAAAAGAGTGATTAGAGTTTAATCAAATGATTTCCCTAATTAAGCCATCAATAAAATCCTAGAAAATAGGGGAGGCACAGGTCATCCCCCTAGACATCAACAAAAAATTTGAGATTAACTGAGTACTTAATCATGGTGTAATTAAGCTAATTAAATTTTTTATAAAACCTTAATTAAGCCAGAATCCCTATACAAAACTAATTAATTATAATTTTCCAAGATTATCCTCTGAAATATCTTCAAAATGAGCCTAAGTTTGTATTTTTTGGATTTTTATATAATTTATTATGATTTTAGGAAGTTTCAAGATTAAAAACTAATTAATTAGCCCTAATTAAAGCCTTAATCTCATTGGGCCACATGGCAGCTGACGCGGCACGCTGATGAGATGCACTTTCCATATGGCATGACATGATTGGCTATTTAAGTAGTCACATCAGCATGCAGACTCAGCCGGCGGCGGGCACACTTTCTTTGTGGACCATCCAATCTAAGATCAAACAGCCACAATTTGATTCATGATTTAGGAAAGAAATTGAGGGCTTTATTGTGAGATTTGATCAAATTCATTCATCTCAATCATGCTTGATGGACGACTCATGATCTATCCCATTCACGAGCAACGAGAGATGGATGTTGTTTGTCTTCCCTCGCTTGATTCGATCTCACCCGAGCTCATATTATCTCCAAATTCTTTCCACACCTTCGAGGAAGGGAGACGCACACATCCAATGATCAATTTTGCATGGGATTCAAATTTTCTTTGAAAAGGACCAACCCACTTTTCCCTATAGCTATGATTTTGTGGAATTTCCTTACCAGAGCTAATGTCCGGTGGTGCAACGCCGGAGATAGCTTTGCCTAGTTAAGGCGAGGCTCTGTTGAAGAAGTTTGGGCTTGATTTTGTATGGAATGCTATGTGGACCACGCTCCCCTCCTTTGGAATTCAGTTGTGATCGAACTCACTCCTCTCGTGGCTTGGAAGCTTAGGAACTGATTCGGTTGTGCTCGTTGAAGTGTGGTGATGGTGAGGCTAAGAGGAATTTGGGTTTGACTGAGAGGAGAGGGAGTATTGCTCAAGATAGGGATGCCTATTTTGACCTTGCTCGAGAATGGAAAATGTCGAATGGAAAGGGCTTGGGGATCCTTGCAAATGTTCTGAGGGGCTTCAAAATTCACCTAGGAGAGCTCATGATGCAAGTATCTATGTTTTCATGTATGAATTGATGGGTCATACCCCTCAATTTTCCATCATTGATGGACGATAGAGTGCGCACATTTTGCACTGGCTCGCTGCTGTCCAACCACCGGAGTTATCTCCATCAAGGTCAGGCTGCACGCCAGGGATGGGTGGCGTGATGGGGAGCTGTCGTGGACCCAATGTGCAAGGATGCCATGGTCTTGATCCAATGGGTTCTCAATTTGGGTTGAAGGTGAGTCAACTCACCTCTCAAAGGTTTTTGGCTAACCTAGGGTGGGTTAGGTGGGCTAGGTGAGTCATGGGAAGTTTCTTTTGAGTGAAAAGGGGCTGCCATGGGGATAGGAGATTTGACTTGGCTTGGATCCATTAGTTTTAAGGTTTAAATCCCATGGTTTGATGGCTAATCTCCTTGGTAGGGTCCACTTAGCTTTTGGGTTGATTTGGCAATGAAGTGGGGTATGCTCGGGTTGAGTTTGACTAAGTCCTAGGGTATCATAAGTTTGTCTAGAGGGATTTGGCTTCATTTGGTCAAAATGGGTTCACTTGGGTTAGGTTGGGTTGGGTTGACAAATTGGTCAAATTGGATTAGACCAAGACTTGGGTTAGGTTCATATGATGATTTGGGATGTTTTGCTTAATTAAATTGGATTGGTTTGGCTTAGGTTTGAATTTGACTCATTTGGATTCAAAAGGGTCAAATTGGTCAAGCTGACCAATTTGACCAATTTGACCAAATAAGGTTGGGTTAGTGTTGAGTAAAGTTCAATTGGTTAACTACAAATGATTGTAGGCTTTGGTTTGATTTAATTTGGAATTCATTTGAATTTTGGTCAATTTGATCTTTTAGGTCAATTTGGGCTAGGTTGGGTCAAGTTGAACAATTAGTCAACTTTGGTTCAATCATGGCTTTGATTAAGTTCAACAAGTGGTTCAACATGAACTTGAGCCATTGATTGCAATCAATTTGGGTTAAATCATAATTTGACCCATTTGGCTTTTTAGGTCAATTTGGGTCAACTTAGGTCAGGTGGCCAATTAAGCTTGGTTTGGCTCGATTGATGGATTGGTCATGTTCAATCATTGATTAGGAATGGTTTTGTGTCAATGGTTTTAATCAATTTAGCATATGATGGCTTTTGGCTAGTTTGAGTTTCATTTGGGCTAAATGTTGACTTGGTCAAAGGCTAGGTTTTACTTGGTTTGACCCAATTCAAGATGGTTGATCACCCCATGATAATTGTTGATCATGATTGAGATTTATATGAGCTTAGTTCAATCCAATTTGGGTTGGATTAGAACTTGGCTCAAAAAGAGTCTCTCAGGTCACTTTAGGTCAAGTGAGCCTAAATGAGTCAATTGGCTTAGGATTGAAATATAAATCCAATTGCAATTGGTTTGGAGCTAAATGGGTTTTAGTTCATATGACAATTTCAAGTCAAAAGGGTAACTTGGATTTTGATTTGGGTTGACTTGGATTTGGTTTGATAATGGTGATTGATGTTTATATTTGGATCAGTGATTAAAGGATTGATTGAATCATGAAGAAATCCATGACTTTCGAGTTGATTTAGGCAAAAGTTTGGCTAAAAGGGATAAAGTTAGGAATTTGGCTTCATTTGAGTTTGGTTTTGGTCATTTGGATTTATATTTCATTTGTATTTGTGAGTATAAATGAAGATATAAATGGGTTATGAGAAAATCCCTTGAGTTTAGACTGATTTGGAAACACATTTGATTAAGCTTAAGGATGTAAAAAAGGGCTAACTTGGAGTTTGATTTGGTTTGATTTACTTTTGGTCATTGAAGGGTGAGTTCCATTTATAATTATGAATAAAAAGGAAAGAATGATTGACTTATGAAGAAATTAATCATGTTTGGGTTGATTTAGATCAAGATTTGTTTAAGTTTATGAAGGTGGGTCCTTATGGCTTAAGAAGGGTTTTGATTTGGTTTGATTCATTTTCATTTGATTTAAATGGTTTAAATTTAAATTTCATTTATATTTGTGAATATAAATGAAGTAATGGCTGATTTATAAAGAAATCAACCAAGTTTGAGTTGGTTTGAAGGTGCTTTTAGCAAAGCATATGAAGGTGGTTCATATGGCTTATGGGAATATTTTGGAATTTACACTTAATCATGGGTTTCAATCATTTAGAGTTTGAAATTGATTCATGATTTGTAATTTTATTTGAGAAAATCAGTTGGATTGGTGTTTATTTGGATTTGGTTAAGGCCAAGTCCATAAGATAAAATCAAAAGACTTAGGAAGGAATTCAGAGTTTGAATTTTGTAATAGATTTCAATCATTGGATAGTTGGATTCAATTTTAGAATTTAAATTTGAATTTGAGGTTTGGTTTGAAAGAAGGAAACAAGGATTGGGTTTGGGCTATAGGGTAGGCAAGTCTTCCTAAGTCCCTAAGGCGCAACCTATTCATATGGCTAACTCTTCTAAGTCTCTAGGGTTAGGTTAAGTATTCTCCTAATCACTAGAAGTGTCTTAAGACTAAGGACCTCTTAGTGTCTATAAGAGTCCTAGACTTATGATGAAGAAGTTGGAAGCTCACTCCAAAAGTGAAGTCAACAGGAGCTTAGATGATTCGAATGCACGTGAAATTTAGTTTGAATTGTGGGGGTATATCCCTAAATTTACTGAGGTGGATGGACAGGATTGTCTCCCATTTTTTGACCGGCCAGCCACTGCCAGGGAGCCAGAGTGGTAGCCATCATGTCCACGTGGCTCGGTTTGGTTGGAGGAGTGCTTGGGAGGGGGCTCAAGGTTTGATATTGGCTGATCTCCATGCTTGGATCTAATGGGTGCTTGATTTGTAAGGGAAGTGAGTTAACTCACCTCCGTTTGGTCCATAGCAAGTCCTAGCCCTCTTAGGGTGGGCTAGGAAGTTAGGTCAGACCCCAAATGGGGTGAGTGAGGGCTACCAAGTGATGGGAGAGTGGGCTTTGCCATTTATGGGTGGAATCCTATGTAAGGAGGGCTTGACCAATGGACAATGGCTTGGATTGCGTTCACTTGGCTTTTAAGCTGACTTTAGGCTGATCCAAGATGGATTTGGGTTAGGTTTGGTCAGCCTCCAATGGGTCATGGGTTGGTTTCGTGGATTTTGGCCCAATTTGTTCATATGGGTTCAATCTGGATCATGTTGGGTTAGGTTGACCAATTGGTCAAATTGAGTCTAACCAAGGCTTGGGTTAGGTTCAAATGATGATTTGAAGTGTTTTGGTTTAAGTGGTTTCAATAAATTTGGCCTAGGTTTGATTTTGGCTCATTTAGATTCATATAGGTCAAATGGGCTAAGGGTTGACTTAATTTGACCCAATTCATGGCAATTGATTATCCTAGGGTGATTGTTGATCTTGATATGAGGCTTGAATAGACTTGGTTCTATCCTATTTGGGTTAGATTAGAACTTTGCTCAAAAAGATCCTTTAGGACACTTTGGGTCAAGTGGACCTAAATGGGTCAATTGGCTTGGTTTTGGCTTGATTCAAGTTTATTTGGATTTATATACGAGCCTAAGAATGAAAAATAAATTCAACTGAAATCAATTTGTTGTCTAATGGACTTTGGCTCATTTCTAGTTTTCAAGTTAAAAAAGGCTAATTTTGGCTTGACTTGAGTTTGGTTTGATAATTATAGGTTTCATTTATATTTGGATAAATGATTGAAGGAATGATTGATTCAAGAGAAATACATTGATTTTGACTTGATTTGGAAAGGATTTGGCCAAGTTTATGGAAATGGCTTAAAAGGCTTAAATTAGGTTTTGATTTGATTATGGATTTGGTTTTGGCTCTTGGAATTTATATTTTATTTATATTTGAGAATATAAATCAAGATATAAATGATTCATGAGAAAATCACTTGAGTTTGGAGTGATTTTGAAGCAAATTTTACTAAGCTCATAAAGGTGGGTCAAAAGGGCTTAAGTAATAAATTGATTTAGTTTGATTTATTTTTGGTCATTGGAATGTTGGTTTTATTTATATTTGTAAATATCAATAAAAATATAATTGATTTATAAGAAACCAATTGATTTTGGGTAGATTTGAATGGGATTTAGCCAAGCTTAAGGAGGTAGGTCCATATGGCTTAGGAACGATCTTGGTTGGATTTGGATTTAGTTTAGTTTAGTTTTGGTCATTTGAGTTTATATTTCATTGATATTTGTTAAATAAATGAAGCTATAAATGATTCATGAAGGGATCAATCAAATTTGGGTTGAATTTGGTGGAGATTTGGCTAAGTCTATGGAATTCAATCATAAGGTTTATGAATAATTTTGGACTTGAATTTGATCATGGGATTGAATCATTTGAAGTTAGATTTGAATTAGAATATGATAGTTTGACTGAAGGATTGAATTCATATTTGAGAAAAATCAAATAAATTAGGATTGATTTGAATTTGGCTAAGGCTAAGTCCATAAGATGAAATCAAAGGGCTTATGAAGGGTTTTGAATTTGAGTTTGATCATGAATTTCAATCAAATGTTTTGGAATTTAGATTTGGATTTGGAATTTAAATTGGAATTTGAGGTTTAGTTTGAGATTTGAATTTAGTTTGGATTTGAAAAGGTGCATAAGGATTAGGTTTAAGCTATGGGGTGGATGATTCCCTTAAGTCTTAAAGCATGGCCTAACCCTATGATTAACCCTTCTAAGTCTCTAGACTTAGGTTAAGTGTCCACCTAATCACTAGAAGTGTCTTAAGACAAATGAATTCCTAGTGTTTATAAGTGTCCTAGATCTATGTTGAGGAGGTTGAATACTCACTCTAAAAGTGAGGTCAACATGGTTTCATTGGTTTGGTTTGAATTGCTTTGGATTTGATTTTGGCACATTTGAGTTCATTTGGGTCAAATGGGTAAAGTTGACCAATTTGATCCAATTGACCAAATTTGCTTGGGTTATGGTTGGTTTGGGTTTGGTTGATCATTTGAAATATGTTGTAGGCTTTGGTTGAGTTTAATTTGAATTTTATTTGGTTTTAAGTTGGTTTGACCCTTTAGGTCAACTTAGGTTCAATAGGACATTTGGGTCTAGTTGGTCAATTGGGCTCAATTGAGGCTTTGGTTAAATTCAACAATCAATTTAGAATGAACTTGAGCCATTGGTTACAATCAATTTAGATTGAATCAAGATTTGACCCATTTTGGCCATGTAGGTCAAATTGGGTTAAGAGGGTCAATTGTGTTAGGTTTGGCTCAATTGAAGGTCAAGTAATGTTCAAATGTTATTTTTTGATGGGTATGGGTCATTGGTTTCAATTAATTTGGATTAGATTACAATTTGGCTAGTTTGGGTTTATATGGGTTAAAGGTTGACTTGATTAAATGACCAAGTTGGCTTGGTTTGACATAATTTATGACAATTGATCAACCTATGGTGATCAATAATCATGATAGGAGGTTTAGGTAGGCTTGGTTCAATATAATTTGGGTAGCATTGAAACTTGGCTCAAATAGGTCAAATTGGCCACTTTGGGTCAACTGGACCAATTGGGTTTAGTTGGCTTGGTTTTGGGTTGAGTTTGATTTAGTTAAGATTATATATGGATTTGGGATTGATATATAAATCCAAATGTAATTCATTTGGATAATTCAAGTCAAAAAGGTTAAGTTGAGTTTGACTTGGATTGGTTTTGGTTTGGCTTGATGATTGTAGATTTCATATTTATGAATATGATTGAAGGTATGATTGATTCATGAGAAAAATCATTTGAATTTGGATTCTGGAATGAAGGAATTTGGCTAAGTCCATGGAGTTGAGTAGTGTGGCTTAGGTTCGGATTTTGATTTAGTTTAATTTAGTTATTATGATTTAAACATATATTTCATTTATATTTGTGAAAATAATTAAAGATATAATTGAGTCATGAGAAAATAAATTGAGTTTAAAGTGATTTGAAGGTAAATTTGGCTAAGCCCATGAAGGTTGATTCATATGGCTTAGGAAGGACCTTGATTTGATTGAAGATTTTGGCAAATTGGATTTGGAATTAAGTTTGCTTGTAATTTTGATAGATTGATTGAATGGTTGAATTTATATTTGATAAAATCACTTGAGTTTGGATTGATTTGAATTTGAGGTTTGGTTATGGCTTAAGAAGATGAACATGGATTGGGTTTAGGCTATAGGGTATGTGGATCACTCTAAGTCCTAAGGCATAGCCTAATCCAATGATTGACCCTTCTAAATCTATAGGCTTAGGTTAAGTGCTCACCTAAATGCTAGAAGTGTCATATGACTAAGAAAGTCTTAGTGTCTAGAAGAATCTTAAGTCTAAGAAGAGGGGGAAGAGAACTCACTCCAAAAGTGAGGTCAACACCTGTTGGTTTAATTTCTACTAAAGAACATTCCATTCCTCTCAAACGTTCTTCCTTCTCTCGTTGTCCTTTGTAGACCCCAGTTGCCTTCACTCATTCTACAATTTCGAAGGAGGCTATATAACGGGTGGCTTTTGCATATGCTGAGAATCCAATTTGTGCTACATTTTAATCTTTCCCTCTGGTGCTTCTGGCGATCTCTATAACACCGACAACAATCTCCAAATCATCAAAAACCAACAACTTCCTTTAATCCTCAAGAAACCACCAGCCCCATTGTCTCCTTGCCTCTCTAAATAAGAGAGAGAGAGAGAGAGAGAGAGAGAGAGAATATTGATAATGTTTACTTTGCAAACTTGATTGCTTTTCCATCTCTCACCGGCATATATTGTGAAGGTATAATAATAAGAAAATGATGATGATGAATGGTGACTATATATATATATATATATATATATATATATATATATATATATAATTTTATTCTATGCATGTAATTGAAGACCCTGTTATGTTCATCAGGGTGTAATGGAATTAAAGATTAGCCAAGGTGTTTCAAAACACAAATCATCACCCTCATTAGGGCATGACGGGTAGGCCAAAATAGTTCTGATGTAGCCCCTTATATAAGGACGATGTCAAAATACTGTCAAAATATTGTCAAAATTTCATCAAATTTTTTGGACTTAAAATAAAAAAAATGATTTAACATTAAGATAAATATAAAATATAAAGTCTTGAAAAATAAATTTATAATCAAATTTGAATGAGCTCAATAAGTATTAATATCATATAAGAGTGAATTAACTGAAAATGAGTTCATTCACTTAATTCATCACCAAAATGAAGGTTGAGTCTATTGTTTTATATATTGAAATAAATAAAGATACTATGAATGAGACTTGAGGAGGCTAATACCAAACTCATAAGAGAGTTACAATAAATTTAAAGTCAAAGTTTTCAAATAAAAATGGAACTTGATGTGGAGTAAAAGATAGGGTAAGATTGGGTTTAATAACTCATATACGAGCAAGAACATAACTTGAATGCTCACCATTGAGCATGATCATGGTTTATTCAATAAACGTTGGAGTTACAATATTTTATTCTAAGTGAATTAAAAATAATTTTGATTGAGCACAATAAAGCTTCCAAAATGAATATGAAGCTTGATAGCCTACTATTGACCTCACTTTTGGGAGCGAGCTGTCAACATCCTCATCATAGATCTAGGACTCTTGTAAACACTAAGAGTTCCTCAATCTTAAGACACTTCAAGTGATTAGGTGAACACTTAACCTAAGCTTAGAGACTTACAAGAGTTAGCCATAGGGATAGGTTATGCCTTAGGGATTTAGGAAGACTTGCCTACCCTATAACCTTAAACCCAATCCTTGCTTCCTTCTTCCAAACAACAACTCAAATTCAAATCTTAACCAAATAAATTCCCTACTTAAGCCTTTTGACCTACATCCCTCAATTTGGTCAAATTGTCTTCCAAATCACTCCAAACTCAAGTGATTTTCTCATGAACCATTTATATCTTCATTTATATTCATAAATATAAATGAAATACAAATCCAAATGGCCAAAACCAAACCAAAATCAAATCAAATTCCCAATTTTAGCTATTTTAGCCAATTTCTTGAACTTGGCCAAATGATTTCCAAATTAACTCAAAACCCATGGATTTCTTTATGATTCAATCACTCCTTCAACCATTATTCCAAATATAAACACAAACTACAATTACCAAACCAAACCCAAGTCAACCCAAGTCAAGCCCATGTTGACCCCTTTTGATTTGAAATTTCCATATGAACCAAAATTCATTTGACTCCAAACCACTTGCAATTGGATTTATATTTCCATCCTAAGTCCATATGTGAGTTTAATTAAACTTGAATCAAGCCATGATCAAGCCAATTGAGCCATTTAGTGACCTAAAAGACCTTTTTAAGCCAAGTTCTAATTCAACCCAAATTGGACTGAACTAAGCCCATCCAAACCCCATATCATGATCAACAATCATCCTAGGTTAATCAATTATCTTGAATTGGGTCAAACCAAGTCAACCTAGCCCATTGATTAAGTCAACATTTAGCCCAAATGAAACTCAAACTAGCCAAAACCTACCATATACCAAATTGATTGAAACTATTGACTCAAACCCACTCATAATCAATGATTGAACATAACCAAACCCTCAATTGAGCCAAACCAAGCCAATTGGGCATTTGACCTAAGTTGGCCCAAATTGGCCTAAAAAGTCAAAATGAGTCAAGTCATGATTTAATCCAAATTAATTGCAACCAATGGCTAAAGTTCATTCCAAATCACTTATTGAACTTGACCAAAGCCTTGATTGAGCCCAATTTGACCAATTGGTCAACTTGACCTAACCTAGCCCAAATTAACCTAAAGGGTCAAATTGGCCAAAATTTAAATTAAATATAAATTAAATTAAACCAAAGCCTATAATCATTTTCAGTTAATCAATTGAACTTGACTCAACATCTAACCCAACCAAATTTGGTCAAATTTGTCAAATTGGTCAACTTAGCCCATTTGACCTATTTGAATCCAAATGAGTCAAATTCAAACCTAAGCCAAATTAATCAAAACCAATTGAACCAAAACATCCCAAATCATCATATGAATCTAACCTAAGTTTGGTTTGACCCAATTAGACCAATTGGTCAACCCAACCTGACCTAACCCAAATGAGCCTATTTTGACCAAATTTAGACAAATCACATAAAACCACCTTATGAAACCTTGGTGGCTGACCTAACCCAACCCAAATGGACCCTAGGTTAGCTCCAAACTAGACTAAGTCCATGTGGGACCCAATCCAAGGGGATTAACCAATGGACACCCTCTCTTTACATTGGATTCTTTTCATAAGAGGCAAAGTCCACTCTCCCATCTCCATGGCAGCCATCAAACTTCCTGATGAGGAACTCCTAGGCCACCTTAGCCCACCCTAAGCCATCCTAGCACTTGCCATGGACCAAAGGAAGCAAGCCAAGCAGCCACCTCTCATGGTCGAACCCCATGGGTGCAAGGGAACAACCAACAACACACAATCCTCCCATATCAAGCCATTAGACTCCTGCCACCAGTTCCTCCACTCTTGGCATGCCATGTGGAGCTGACAGTGACCCCTCCAATGACTCGACGGTGACCAATCGATAGATTTTTAGGGATCAATCTTTTCCATCCATTAGTGCAATTAAGGGGTATACTCCCTCAATTCGAGCGTCAAACAACACAAATTACTTTGTGTGAGTTTCCTAAGTGATTTTGAAATCCCTTAGAGCTTCCTAGAGCACTCCCTGAGCTCCCTCGATCAGCATTCCTTCTCCCTGAGCTAAGCCAAAATAGGATACCATCTTTCTGAATAATACTCCTCCTCTACTTGATCAAACATAAATTCCTTGCACCCACACCATCCTCTTATTTCGTCGAAGCTAACCATATCATCTCCAAGCCTTCTCAAGCATCGAAGATCGGAGTTCGATCAGAGCCAAAGCCTTTACACATGTGGATTGGTCGACCGAGCCTTCTACACCAAATCAAACCTAAAGCTTCTCAACAGGGCCTAGCCTCAACTAGGCGAAGCTACCTCCGTCGATCCCACCACCGGACATTAGCTCTGGTCAAGTAATTTTCCAAAATCGAGCCTTGTATGGAAAATCATTTGGTCATTTATGAAGAAAATTTGAATGTCATTGGATTTTAGTCGTTGGATGTGTGCACCTCCCATCCTCAAAGGTGTGGGATTCATTTGAAGGTAATCTGATCTCGGGTGAGTATGGATCAGATGGGAAAAAATGGATGGCATCCATCTTTCATCACTCGTGAACAGGACGGATCATGAACCATCCACTTCGCATGATCAAAACGGATAATCATGATCTAATCCTGTATTAGATCACTTGATTCCTTTCCTAAACTGTGAATCAAACTGTGGCAATCTGATCTTAGATCGGACGATCCACGGAGTTAGTGTGCATGCCACAATCTGAGTTAGCGATGGATGTGATAACTTAAATAACCAATCCCATCATGCCATGTGGAAAGCATGATGCATTAGCACACCATGTGGAAAGCATGCCACGTTAGCATGACGCGTCAACCGCCACATGGCTCGACGAAATTAACGGTTTAATTAAGGTTAAATAATCTATTTTAAGGCTAAAACTTTCTAAATTCATAACTAATTCTAGAAAATTCTTAAAAATACAAACTTGGGCTCATGTTGAAGATATTTCAGAGTAGAATCTAGAAAAATTATTATTAATTAATTTTGAATAGTGATTTTTGCATAATTAAGGTTTAATTAAAAATCTAATTAGCTTAATTACTCTTAATTAATCACCTAATTAATCTCAAAGTTTTTGTGGATGTTTAGGGAGATGACCTCTGTCTCCTCTAATTTTTTGGGATTTTATTGGTTGTTTAATTAGAAAAATCATTTGATTAAGCCTTAATCACTCTCTTAATTTAAGTAGTGATAATTAATGAATGAACAATGGCTTAATTAATTATTTAAGACTAATTACTTTTGTTGAACAGTAAGGGAGCTTAGGGAATGTGACTGGGATATTTTTCCTAATTCATTCCCTAAGTTTTCTTTACTTTTTGGAATTAAATTAATTAATGATTAATAAAGTAGTTAATTGCTTAATTAATTAATTAATCTTCAAGATAAAATTAGAGCTTAAAGTGATCAAATATAAGACTTAGGGATTGAGATTAAGGCCTCTTTCTTGATCTCTTTCCTTAGGTTAATTTCAATTCTTCAATTGAACTTATTTAAAGCTTAAATAAATGGATTAATGAGCTTAATTAACTCAATCTAAAATCAACTTCACATCTAATCACCTTTAATCAATCTTGTTCAATAACCTAAAGAGAGAGCTAATGAAATTATGGTTAGCTCACATGTGTGAGAGAACCATAGAAGTAGTTAAGTGAGATTCCTTATGCCTAATTAACTATTAATCATGATCCAATTGCATTAGGCCCCTTTCATTTCTTAGGAGCATTGCTAATTTACTTTTCATGTGGTTCCATCTTAAATTAGCTTATTATTAATTAGTTAATTAACATAAAGTGAGGTAGGTAAGGGTTAAATAATTGACTTAATTCATACCCTAACCTAATTAAGACATAAAATTAACCTAATTATTCTTTATTGAACCAAATTAACTCACACATGGGAGATGGAATTAGGATTAGCAAACCTCTTTCACATTTCCTTAAATCAAATCAAACATGAAAATGAAATGAAAGTAAAGAACTTTGGTTTGTTTTAAATGATCTTATTTAGTTTGATTGTCCTTAGGACTTAGTTGGAATGAATGAAATTATGTGCTTGTGTTTCTTCATTTCCTTTCATTCATGCTAAATATCATATGCCACTTGTACTCATGCATTCATGTCTTTCAAATTAATCAAATAAAAATGGTTTCTTTTATGTTAAATTGCATTTGTTGATTTAAATTAAAAATATGTGTGGCTAGTATCATTATTAAATCTCAAACATATTTTTAAGAGTTTACTAATGATTGAATATACATATATATTATAAATTTAGTTATATATATACATAGGAAATGCAAGTGAATATAAATTTAGTGTGTGAAATAAAGTCTCTTCCTTACATTAATGTGTTGATTTGTATAAATAAGAATGATAGAGATATATTAGTCTGTACATCCCTAGGATACACGGCTTTAAGCAGCCCTAAGGAGGTTCCTGCCTCATTCCCTTAGTGTAGAACAATGGTGACGTACCTGCTTGACTTCATTCTTATGCATTTGAACATTAGAATCTAAATAGAGCTTTAATTCATTTACACAAAATAAATCAATCAAATCAAAATATAATTTTGCATGGCTTTCTATTCTTGTAGTTGTTTATACATCCACATGTATCTAAGGATAGTGGTATATTTGTCTGGAAATTTCATGGACACATAGCTTTAAGTAGCCCTAAGGAGGTTTCTACCTCGTTTCCTTGGTGCAGAACAATGGTGGCGTACTTGCTTAAAACTTTTATACATATGGATATGTACTTAGCAAATGAATGAAAACCCCCTTTTTCTATTAAAAAGACATGTATTTATACTTTGTTTATTTGGTTGAGTTGATTAGTCATGCGATATAAGGTTCTTTCCTTATGCTTTTGCAGAAAGATTAGATAGAGTTTTAAATTAATGTGACAAAATCATTCAACCAAATGAAATATTAATTCCAAATATATTTGTTCATATTCATCATTTAAGTGTGCTAAGATACAAATTGCATGTATAGCTATGTCTAGGATTTAATCATATGCATGTGTTATGTGATAGTAATTCATCCCAACTAACCTTAAGATGCCTTTATTATTGAATGAGTTTATTTAAAATGAACCTAAACTTAAGATTAATTAAAACAAGTAATAAGTCATTCACTAAAGGGAATTGATTAATTAATTTACTTTAGATATGACTTAAGCTAGAGATAAAAGAGAGTGATCCTCTCTTTCTTTCTCTTCATAACACTTAATTTTTTGTGTGTAGGTCAAATAAAACAAAAGAAAATATTAAGTAAGATTTGCAAACTAATTAAATCATCTAAAAAAACCACCCTTGATAATTAAATGTCTTTCATATTTAGAAAATCTTAACCCTAAAGCCTAACTAGGACATACCACACAAGCCTTAACACACACATTAGATTAAGTCATCACTTCTAGCTTTATGTTAGGGCGATGTATGATTTGATGTATATTTAGTTTTATGATGTAATGTTGTAGACTAGATGTTAGGTGTATGTGCATAGACTGGATGTTAGACCATGATTAGCCTAATCATATTTTCTGTAGGAGATTATGATTAAGAGGCTGTTGTAATAAAAATATAAATGCTTTGCTATGCAGGTTACTTAAACCCTAAGCATAATCTACATTTGGACAGTTGGACTCGGTTACTCATGTGCAGGGTGTTAAGTCTAAATTATTCATATAACTGCTTGGTGCATGGTGTATTTAGCAAACTCTTATTTTGCAGGTGTAGTTAGATTTACTCTTCCTGTTTTTAATATAATTTTGTATTATGAATTGGGATTAGTGCTATGGGGCTTAGGATAAGCATTGGTTATAAGACTAAGTCTTCTGTACCATGTGATCCTATGGAGTTTTTCCAACCAAATGAAAGAAGGAAGTGAAGGAAAGAAAAAGCTTTGAAGATTTGAAGATCCCCCATAGTTCCCATTCATTTATTGTAATTAAATTATAATTATTATTTCATATACCGAGTTGTATAAGGGTAGAGCTCGGCTACCCATTTCTTTTTGGGTTGTATGGCGGTACCTGACCATAATGGCCTCTTATTCTTTAGTATTAGCTTTGTAAAATTATTTGATGTTTTGTTTAGCTTGTGCATTAGAAAAAGCATGTCTCTTCATAGTTTAATTATGATTGGTGATTACTATGTAGCCTGGATGTGATCAGGCTCTTAGGATAAAAATAAATTTTTCACCCAATTAATAACTCATAACTAAATTTTTTAAAGCAACTCATAATCTCACATAAAGCTTAGGCGTTAAATCAAGATAATAAAATATTTAGCAACCTCTTAGCTGGATGTTGAATGCTTAATATCATGCATGTCATTTTGTTTCACTCTTGCTAAGAGAGAGTTTTCATCTTTGCAAGATAGTAAAAAGGGCTTAACCTTTGAGAGCCTATGATGGAAAAATAACTCTTTCTCTTTTGATTTTGCCCATGATCAATTGCATAATACATATAGGCATATAAAATCCTATAGCCTGTGTCAAAATAAAGAGTCAACAAATCAAATAAAATTTCATAAAATTTACATTAGACTAAGTCATTAGTCATACCACTCATGCTCTAGTCTCTTAGGGAGTGAATTTAAAGACTTTTTTTTCTTTCTAAATAATAACAACCTAGATATCTTACAAAGCATATGACTTGATCACATGGTTCTAAAACATAAGAGGAGTTAGCTGACTAGCACTCCATGAAATTATAAGTCCAGCAATCAGGTCATTTACCCTCTCTTGTGGAGGTAAATAATATACTCATTTTAATCTTAGATTTAGGTTGTGCTTTGGCCCTTGCCAAAGCTCCCTAGATTCAGGATCCAAGGTTGTTGTTTCCCTCTACGGCTATAACCATAAATCCTCACCTCTTAGGCATTTCCACAATCTTGTATTGTGAAATTATAAGTCCTAAATGTCTAATAAAATTTCAACTCAAATATATAATTCTTCTCAATTTCAAACATTAAAGCCCAACCATAGGATAGTTTGGGATGCTCACTAGGTTTCCTAGTATCATGAGCATTCCCTACTCATCTTCTTTGACTTCGATAATAAGCCTTTCCTTTCGATCTATCCCATTTAATCTTCCAAATATAACCAATTTATTGATAGTCCTATCTATGAATTCTTTGGATATAATAATTGCCTACTTTAATCAAGAGTATTCCTAAGGAATTCATCTTCCTTAGAATGTAATTAACTATGGGGGCTTGCCCCCATATAAAACTTTAGAACCTGGTTTAAATAAATCCTACTTTATTCATCCATGTAAAATAGGTAAAAAATCTCTCGTACATTTGAAGACTCATCATGTCTTAGGAGTCCTTATTAGGTGATTAGGTCCATCGTATGGTTGTGGTTTCTATCTTTCAAGATAGTGCACTATTTCTTGATGTCATACACGATCACCTCAATAAGTACACCCTCAGATCTATGTGGTTGCCCCTACACACACACACACACACACACACACACACACACACATCAAATCAAAAATAAACACCACACCCACTTATGAGCAAATGTGGATTGTGATTTTTCATCAACTAACATGAACAAGATTTAACATTGATTATTCTATATGTCAAAAATCTGAACAATAATAAGCATTACAGAGCTCCTCAATTAACAAAAGAATTATATTTTAATTCACACTGAGCAAGATGAAAAAGAGTTGAAGAAAATTAAATGAGGCTTGCAAATAATTTGGTAGCTCATCAATAGCTCAAATGCAATACTTGCAATATTCAATTACAAAATTAGGATTTGAATAGAGTACTGTGAGTGAACTGAGTTACTCAAATCTCACCCCCCCCCCACCTCCACTCTCGACTTCACCTGCCTCCACCTCCTCAACCTTGCTCCACTGCCTCGCCGCTTCTGCTCTCCTCTGCTCCGCCTCCACCTCGCTTTTCACCTTTGCTTTCGCCTCCACTCCGCTTGGCCTTCGCTCTACTCCATCTCCACCGAATCTGCAGCTCTTCATACAAGTGGAAAACATGTGATGGTAAATTAAATTCTACATGAATTATGGAGCTTCCTTCAATCTAAAATTTTTTAAAATTTTTCATTCTAATTATGATTCTTAAAATCAATAATTTCATTAATTGGATGAAATTACCTAAGCTAAAAATGCATGCATGTGCTCGGACATATTGGTTTATAGTGTAAATTTTAATATCATAAAAGGCTGCGCAGGCTAAGTTGGGATTAAATAAAGATATAAAATTAATCTTATAATTTAGAAATAAATTAAGAAAAAATTTTAAATACTTGCATGGGCCTCGACACAATGTTGAATCTTTAAATTTAGGTGTCTGAGGATGCTGCGCGGGTTAAAAATGGGTTAATCTAAATATCTTATACTAAGAATTATGCAATTATTTTGAAAGAGAAGCAGTCATTTTGAAAACCTGAGTATATTAAAATTCAATATTCTAAATATATACTTATGTATGTATTTTAACAAATCAATACATTCATATGATGAAAGTTTACATCATATTTGAGCAGTTAAAATCCTTCTCCCCATAGGGACTGGAGTTGATAAAACTGATTATTTCAATATAAAATTAAATAATTAATCTAAGAGAAGTTGCATATAAAAATTAATATAAAATGATACCTTATAGTTGATCACATTAAATCCACTCTTTCTTCTTTCTTAAAAGCCTTTAATAGTTTTAATATGGCCATTTCATGTTTAAAAATTCAAATATTTAATTTCAAAAATCTTAAAAGTATAATTACAAGCTTCAATCCATAGATCCAATCCTCCTCCTATAGGAGTAGAGTTGACAAGATCTAATATGATATAATGAGATTTCAAAATTATAGACCCGACCCTCTGTGAGCAAAGAGAAGAGTCAACAAGATCTACCCCGATGATGGCTGTGTTGATTGAGAATATCTACTAAAGGGGTTTACTATTACCAATAATTTCCTAAAATCTTCAATGGTAAGTGAAATTCTTATTAACTATCAAATTTCAAAGAAAATTATAAAATAAGAGAATTGATTAAATGAAATCCATCATAAAAATAATAATAAATTCAATGTTAACCCAATTATTTGCGAGGGGTGGGGGTGACAAATTCAATGTTAACCCAAGCTCACAAAGGAGCCAAATGTCATATTATGCATATTACTACATTCATACTCAAAACATTCTACACTAGTATGGTCATGACCCGTGTCCTCTATCTGCATGGTTTGGCCAATATGCTCCACATATGAAGCAATTATGACCAGAGCCTTCTGACCGGGTGGTTTGGCCAGTAAGCTCCATTATATTACAGTGATGACTATAACTTGTATGTTCCCTAATGATTTTTTACCCCTTTGAATTGTAAACCATTGGGTATACCTAATATGGCATAAAACCCTCTGCCAGCTATGGTGGACTTAAGATTGTCCCTTTAGACAAATATCAACCTTAGCCTATAAGATTTTCTTGAATGATGCAACTCATGGCCGCTGATAAGGATCCTTCGGTCAGGTTAGGTCGACCACCTCCTCTAATTAAGTAAACTGGGGACCACAATAACTCAGAATGACGGAACCAAGGGATCTTGATCGGTCACGTCATCATTTCCCAACTATATGCTCCAAGCGAAAAAATAATGAATTTCATTAAATTTCAATTCTGAATTATTGCTACTATACGACCTATGACTAGCATTAATCGAAAGTTTCCTTTCACTGATTGGGGAGGGGTAATTAACTATAGGTGCTTATACCTATAGGAAACCTATAACTAGATCTAAAGTCCTCACCAAATGAGGGCAAAATCTCTGGGTATTGTCTTATTTATCCACTACAAATAATCATCTGCCTTCTAAAAATTTCGTTCGACACAAATCTAAACTCTCATTTCATCGAGAAGTTAGAAGCAAATTTTTGTAGACCACAGCCTCTTCAAATTTGAATGTCATGCTTTCACTAAAATTATATTAATGCTAATGTTGTGGATGTGGTATAATCAATTATCCCTTCTCTAATTAAGAGGAAGCCCATCTCCTAATCATGACTCTACATTAAGAAATACTCTTGAAATTGAAGTCTCATCTGCTAAAATAACTCTTAATTTCATATCCAAAAATATTAGATTAAAAGAAGATTTTAAATGGATTTTTAGATTATTTTAAGGAACTTTTATAGAATTGTATAGGCAAAAGCAAGAAATATTATGAGAAGGCATCTCACTTTATAAGTGCTTCATTAATTCTTTGAAAGATAAGTTTTAGGTTATTTTAATAGCAAACTAACTACAATTAGTTTCTTAAATTGAGCATATTTTAGGTATTATTTTTTATCATTTTTTTTCTTTTTATAAATTCTTGTATAGGATTTTATGGTCATATTGGAGATACATTTGAAACTTCTATTTTTGGTGTGAAGGAGTTCAACTTTTTGAAATTTTTATTTAAGCTAATAAATATTATATTCTGTCATAAAAAATAGAATAATAAACATAATAAATTTAAATTACCACCACAAAAGTATAAATCTCTACCTTCCACCCATCCATATACATATAGTATTAAATTTTCAAATTGTTCAACCAATCTTTCCAAAAAAAAAAAAAAAGCTTAGCTTAAAATATCTAACTTTAATAATTGGCTGCCTTCAAAAAATATAAGTAGAAATTCTAAATATTCACTGAAATATCTATTGATTTTTTTTAATTGAATGAGTGCCGACAGTAATTCCATCTTAAAATCTTACAAAAAAAGTTTTTAAAATCTTTATCAGCTACACTACATGGATGCATCCACAGTGGAGCTCCATGAGAGATATATTACTCAATTAGTCTGACCGCCCCCACCTTTAGGCGGCTTCTTCTCAGGACCATTGGAACTTAAATTTATTCTGGCATCTTGAGATTACCGCAGGGCCTCTAAATTGTGCTTAGGTCTCTCATCATTTTCTTCTTGCTTTCGGGCAACAATATGTCGAGTTCTCTATAGCCACAGGGAAAGCACAACTCAATCAATAATAGAGATGGAAAAGTCAGGTATCCTGATTTATCCCGGGTATGCAACTAGGGTTAGCGTCGGGTATCCTCTTTTTCCCTTCACTCCTCTTCATCTCCCTCCTCCTCTCTTCCTCCTCATCTCTCTACCTTATCTCCTCTCCTCTCCTCCCCTCTCCCTACTGACCTCCAGCTTCGGCCGGAGGTTAGTCCCTTCTCCTAGAAGTAATGGATTCCAATGCTTCTAACCCCCTCACAAATGCCTCTTTCCCTCCTCTTACAGCTTCCTCCCCTCAAGCCTCCATACTTGGTCTCCCGAAAACCTCCTCTATCAGACCTAGTATCTGGATAGACCTCCTCTTAGCTCAAAATGACAAAAGTCAAGCCCTTCCCCTCTCCTTTATTCCCTCTGATTCCCAAGTTGTCTCTTTCTTTGAAGAAGAGTTTGCAGAAGGACAAAAAGAGTGGAATCTCTCTTTGATAGGTCATGCGATAGGGAAACAGCCCTATTATGGTTCCCTGTTAGCTGCTATTAGAAAAAAATGGAAGTTTAAAGGTTCCCTTGAACTTCTTACTCTTGAGGGTGATTTTTTTCTCTTCAAATTTACCTGCCTTGAGGACTACAATCAGGTTTAGGACAACTGCCCTTGTTTCCTTAACGGTCACCCCTTTGTCTTTCAAAAGTGGGCATGGAATTTTTATCCTTCTAAAGAGCAAATCACCGAACTCCCTACATGGATCAAACTCCTGAACTTTCCTCTATGTCTCTGGAA
This sequence comes from Cymbidium sinense, assembly GCA_021442155.1. Classification (NCBI taxonomy): domain Eukaryota; kingdom Viridiplantae; phylum Streptophyta; class Magnoliopsida; order Asparagales; family Orchidaceae; genus Cymbidium; species Cymbidium sinense. Next base: position 66,899,565 of record CM038229.1, read on the forward strand.
TGAATCTGGTTTCTCTAAAATGGCTAGCAGGATTGGAGTTCCACTAACAGTGGATAATCTTATAGCCTCCAAAGCCAGAATAACTTTTGCAAGAATCTGTGTACAAATTAATACCTCATCCTCCAATCGAACTCTATACCTATTAACCTCAGCGGAATGGAGTTCAATCAAGAAATCATTTATGATTGGAAACCTTCGATTTGTTCTAAGTGCAACACTTTCCCTCATGATGATAACAACTATCCCTCCAACCTCTTACCCCATGCGTCAAATCAAGGATGTAGTAGAAGCCGTGCCCCCTTCAGAGAAAATAGATTTACCCTCTCTCTACAACCACCCCCATTCTAATATTCCAATTCCTTAGGAATTACTTGTGGAGGAACAACCCCAAATCCCCTCTCTTCTAAGGCTATAAATGACCTTAATCAACCTCTTATCCTTTCCCCCTCTCTTAAAGACCGTCATGAGGATGAGGATCTTACAGACCATATTGATCCCATTTCCATACTTTGGGTGGTCGTCATCTAGTTATTACTGCATCTCTCTCTAACTGTGAACAATAAAAAAAAATAGCAGATAAGATCCCAAAAATGCCAAGTAAAAACTCTCAAGAAGGTTATTCCTCTAAATCCTCCTCTAATCCCTCTCCCACTCCTCATAAAGGAAATAAGAAGAAGGGCAAGAAGCCCACCTCCTCTGCTTCTCAATGACCGAGCCTAATATGGGATGCTGGAATGTGCGTGGTCTTTCAACTGAAGGTAGAAAGCTTGACTGTTTAAAGATTATCAAGGATTCCCACCTGGACCTCTTATGCCTACTGGAGACTAAACTCCGGTCAGACTCTCCACACCCTTCCTCTTTATTCCATAACTTCTCTATGTTTCACACTGAATCTAGCTACTCTAATTTTGATTGCTCTTCTGGTGGACGTATGTGGATTAAGTGGAGCTCTGATAGGTTGACATTTGATCCCATTACTAAAAATCACCAACTTATCCATGGTTGTGTTTCAGCTCCGGGTATCCTTCCTTTCCACCTAACCTGTATCTATGCAGACAATAATGCTCAAGCTAGAGTTTCTTTGTGGAATTCTCTTCGTGATATTGCAAGTTCTATCAGTTCTCCTTGGATCATAATGCGAGATTTTAATTGTACCCTCTACAGGAAAGATAAAGTGGGTGGTAATCCTTCCTCCCTCAATAATTCTCTTGACTTCAAAAACTGTATTAAAGATTGTGAACTCTTGGTGCTACCTAGCACTGGATTGTTCTTTACCTAGGCCAATCAACGAACTTACAGACCCATCCACTCAAAACTCGATCGGGCTCTCTGCAACTTTAGCTAGCTGGAACTCTTTCCCTCCTCCTACTATAAAGTTCTCCCCCAACTCTCTTCAAACCATTCACCCCTTGTAATTTTCCCCCAGTTTCTCCTAACTCCTTCACATAGATTTCTTTTCAGGAATTATTGGACAATGGCTTCTTGGTTTCAAGATGTTATCTCTCATACTTGGGGGAGCTACATTCAAGGGGACCCTCTTTATGTTCTTTCTTGCTAACTCAAGCTTGTTAAGATAGCAATAAAAGGGAGGTTAAGGGAGTCTACTTTGCTCAAACAGCAAATTAATTCCTTAAGATACGATCAAGAAAGGATTATGGAAAGAATCGACAGAGACCCTAACAATCCCTCCTTACTCCTTGATGCTAAGGACATAAAATCTAGATATTTAGACCTTACTCAGAAGGAGAGTATTTGGATCAAGCAACGGGCAAAAGCACACTAGCTTTCTCAATCAGATGATGACCTCAAATTCTTATATTATTTTATAAATGAAAGAAATAATTCTAATCTCATCCAAGAAATCCAAACTGCCAATGGGATTGTGTCTGATTAGAACTTGATTGCTGAGGAATTTTGTAAGTACTACTCAACCTTATTCAATTGTAGTAACCTTCTTATCCTCCCTTTATAGGATCTCCCTATGGGAGATTGTCTCACCACAACCCAAGTGGATGAGTTGGTTGTTGAAATAAAAGATCAGGAAATCATTGATGCACATAATTGTATTAATGAGAACAAATCTCTTAGGTCAGATGGGTTTAATTCTAAGTTCTTTACTGCCACATGGGAGTACATTGGGAAACAACTTCTCAATGTTGTTCAATACTTCTTCAAAACCTACAAGCTTCCCAATAAGTTCAAACATACTCTTCTAACCCTTATTCCCAAAATTAAGCACTCTAACCTGAGAGCAGACTACCGTCCAATGTCTCTCTATAACATTGTTTACAAGGTTATAGCCAAGGTAATTGCTGTTAGATTGAAGAGGTTCCTTCCATATCTTATTAACCATGCTCAATCAACTTTCATCAAGGGTAGAGACATAGCAGATAACCTCTCAATGGCCTATGAGATATGCAATGAGTTCAATTTTTCAAGGAATCACTGTTATTTTCTTGCAAAGTTTGATTTAATGAAGGCTTTTGATAAGATTAATAGGCAATCTATAATCCACAAAATATGTGCCAAAGGTTTCCCTATCAAGTTCATTAAATGGGAAGGAGGCTTGTATCTTGGACGTCCCCTTTCCAATTGTGCTGAATGGTAGTATTAAAGGCTTCTTCTCCTCAACTAATGGTTTGAGACAGGGCTGCTCTCTCTCTCCCTTCTTGTTCACTATTGTTATAGACACCTTCTCTTGTCTAATGGATAGGGAAGTTAATCTTCTCCTTTATAATCTTTTCTTTGTAGGTGAGTGCAATTTCTCTCATCTGCTTTTCGCTGATGACCTTTTGGCTATGGGGGAAGCATCCCATTCCACTCTCCAGTCTCTTAAACTTTCCCTCAAATTGCTTCACTCTTACACTGGGTTGGAGGTTAATACTGAGAAATCCTCCATCTATTTTTCTAAAAACTGTAGAAGGGTGGATGACCTTATTAATATCCTTGACATCAATCAGGGTACCTTCCCTCTAAAATTCCTTGGCTTACCTTTGGTGATTGGCTCCATAAAGTTGGCTTACTTCAATCCTCTTTTTGGCAAACTTCATGCTTGGCTGGCTGGTTGGAAATGCAAGTTCCTATCCCTTAGGGGCAGATTACAATTGATCAGATCCTCTGTGAATAATTACCTATCCCATTGGTTTCGGTCCATAGCTATACCCAATGGCATAATTAAGCGCATCTGCTCCTTTACAACAAATTTCTACCACCATTCGGGTGAGGCAGAGAAGCTTCATACCATCTCCTGGGCTCGTACCACTCTTCCTAAAGATAAAGGTTGTATTGGACTTCTTTCTACTTCTTCTCTTAACCAGATATGCAAGCTTAAAATTATGTGGAAAATTTGTATGGGGGATTCTCTCTTTGCTAAATGGTGTAAAGAGAAATATGGCTATGTATGGAATCCCATCCTCTTAAGAGCCTCCCCCCTTTGGAAACATATTAAGTCTATAGCTATTAGATTCAAAGATAAATTTACTTATAAGGTGGGCAATGGAACATAACTTTCCCTTATCAACGACCCTTGGGATGGAGGCTCTTCTCTATTTGATAGTCTTGGGCCTAGAGGGCTACAGTCTTTGGATCTCCCTCTCAATGCTAAGCTGAGCTCAATCATTCTTAATGGGCACTGGAATCTACCCCCTAGCTTCACTGCAGCTTATCTTAGATGCTCCTATAGGATCTCCTCCATCCCTATCCTGGGAGGTAAAGATGTTATTGTATGGCACAATCAAAAATCTCCTACTAATAAGGATTTTAAGATGGCTGTCTTTGAGTCCCACCCCACAGTGAGTTGGTGCAATGCAATTTGGTTCAAGGGTCATGCTATAAATTTTGCCCTCTATTGTTGGTTGGCCTACTTGGGAGGTTTGAAAACTTATGAGATTCTTGCTAAGAGGGGGCTTGGCTCCTCTTTTAACTACTGCTTCTGCCATTCTCACCCTGAAACACATACTCACTTGTTCTTTGAGTGCCCCTTTTCAATGAAATTAATTAAAGCTTTGATTGCAAATGGCACATTCTTCTTAATGCAGTCCTCCCTACAACAAATTCTATGTAATTTGGATGAAAGTGCAAACAAGGTGACTTCTAGACTCCATTACTTGATTACTGCTGTTATGGTATACTCCATATGGAGAGAAAGGAACAATGGGTTATTCTCCTCTACCTCTTCCTCCTTTAATTCTCTTGTCTCTCTGATTCAAGAACAGGTTGCTGCAAAACTTAGAAGGTGGAAATTCAATGATGACTGGCCCAGTTACATTCATGACTTATTAAACAAATGGAGTTGCTTCGAACCTCCTTAACCTCATCCACACATATTTGGATTCATTATTTCCTTCCTCAGTTATTCTCCTAGATGTTGTGTTGTTTTACTTTGCGAGCTGGATGGACAATGATGACCAACTTGGGGCTGACTGTTCATTATGTATGGTGATTGCCTGCTTGGAGGGCCTTCTTTGCAACCAGTGTGTACGTCCTCTCTATAGCCTCTTCTTGGTTTTACTGGAGGGCAGTGAAGGCAACCGCAGGCCCCTACCTTCTCTCCCGTCGGCTCTCGTCTCTGTCGATTTTTGGTTTGCTGGATACTCCAATTTTTGGTGGTCTGAGCCCTCCTTCGGCTCAAATTCTTAGTTCCTCTTCTTTGTTTACAACTTTGTATCTCTTTTCTGCAAATTGCTGATTTTTTTCTCTGCTTCAGTTCGGTAGAAGGCTAAATTCCTTCTCACCGTTCCTTGCTTATGTTGTCAGTTTTCTTTTCTTAGCTTTATACTTGTATTCATTCTTCATTTGGAATTAAATTGGGCCACGCCCTCAAAATTTTCCAAAAAATAATAGAGATGAAAGATCTAAAATAATACGTATAATTCTGCAAGCATTCGACTGATCAGAGAGAGAGAGATGCAAGATGATATAATATATTACCATTTCTGTATCCCCTGAGAAGCTCGTGCTGTGGAAATAAAGCTTCAGAGTGACAGAAGCGAAGCCAGCAAAAAATATGGATGAAGAGGACGGTTCAATGAAGCTTTTTTCATATCTGCACTGTTTTTCATCTTCTTCTTCCACTCCTCTCTCTCTCTCTCTCTCTCTCTCTCTCTCTCTATCTCTTCCGATATCTTTGTGTGATTTCTTTCCTTGAGAAAACTTAGCTACATATGAGCTTTATATTATTATGAGTTTAGATCAAGTCAAATGTGGTTGGTAACTGTGTTTCAAAATTCGTGCTTTACTTTGTTGAAAGTTAAAGCGATTGTCATGCTGGCCGTGTTGCTGACCATGAACGATTCCTATGGGTCGCTATTATATGTTAAAGTCATGCACTTATTAAAACTGCTAAAGGATCTAATCATGTAATATTTAATTAAATATTTTGCATTATAACATCGTATGAAAAACCTTTTGATCGAAATTCAACGTTCTTTAATTTATTTTTTTAATTTACGATGTTTTTTAATGACTTGTGATGAGATTGAAATCATCATTAATTATCATAATAATAATAATTACAGAGATGAATTTGGATCCATATAATTTAGTTTTGTTTGCTAGAATTTAAATTTTTTAAAATTTGTTAAGGATTTAAATCTAAAAACTTCAATTACATGAAAAATAGTATTATCGCTAATTTCTTAAAGTGAAAAGCATCTTTTTATGTATAGATAAAATATTATATTTATAAATATTAAACTTTAGATGTTACATATGTAAATGCATAATAATTATGTGCTATGAATGTAAATCTTTCTAAATTAAATTGAGAGCTAATTTAATGATATATCTATAATTTTTTTATAGAAAACAAATCAAGACATGCTAATCAATTTTTTGTTCATAATGATTCTCAAAATTATTAGATTTACCTCTCTCTCTCTCTCTCTCTCTCTCTCTCTCTCTCTATTCTAATACGGGCTTTGAAAATTTCAATGGGTGATCTATTCAAGTCGAAACTCTAATATAAGTTGACCAATTTGTCTGATCTTTAATATTATTCATCAACACTTAATTTCAAAGAAGTCCTTCTCATTGGGTTCAAGTTCTCTCATTATTTTTTTAATTATAGAGATAAATACAAATCATTGAATTAACTGTACAGGATTAGTTTGGCCAGCAACACGGATACCAAATGACTATCACTCTAAATTGAAACAAAATAATGCACGAGTTTTGAAGCACATTTACCAAACACAATTGACTTGATCAACATTCATAATAATATAAAGCTAATTATATGTAGCTACCATAAGTTTAATCAAGAAGAGAAACGAGAGAGAGAGAGAGAGAGAGAGAGAGAGAGAGAGAGAGATGATAATTCATAGAAAATGTTACAAAAGTATACTGAATATGGACTAGTACCTCATCATTTTACAAAAGTTATTCAAAAATAAGGGATTATTTTCCGACACTCTTGCGAAACAAAATGATATTATAGAGAGAACAAAATGAACTTTATCGGATATGATGCATACCATGCTTAGCCATTCCAGTCTTTGTATATTATCGTGGTTTGTAGTACTAAAGATTGTTGTATATGTATTAAATTGAGTTCTAATCAATGTTGTCCCAAAGACATTATTTGAATTATAAAAAAAAGTTGAAAATTGAGTTTGGAAAATATTCATGCTTGGTTTGTTCATCTGAAGTGAGAATATATAAACCACCAGATAAGAAGAAAATAGTTCCAAGGATTATTAGTGGGAATTTTGTTTGAATTTGAAATCAAGAAATGATGAGTTTCTTGAGAATAACTTAATCATCATGAGCAATCAACTCAATAACATAATTTTTTAATATGATCATATTATATCAAAATCATTCACCTCAAGTGATAAATTGGTCATCATTCATAAAACTCCTCATGTCATAATGGAAGAGATGCATTATGTATAAAAAAATTATGCATCAGATTTCATAGATTTTTTTTTATTTGAGCGAAGGCCACTGTAAATGGGATTTTAAGGTCAATTAAAAAAGATTTATTATGAAATATAACAAAATACAAGACATGACTCATTGCTAAAGGATTACTTCAAAAAAGGGAATCAATTATAAAGAGATATTTTCTTTTATATCTAATAAATATTATATTTATATTATTTTTTCATTAGTTGCTCATTTTGATCTTGTGCTGCAATAAGAAGTGAAAATGGTATTTCTTAATAAAGATCTAAAGGAGAAGACTTTTATGAAATCATATGAAACTTTCTTCTCTAATGATGGCAAGCACTTAGTATGTAAGCTTAAGAAATCCATATTCTAAATAAAATTTGCTTCTCATTAATAGTCTTTTAAATTTCACTTAGTAATTTCTTTGTTTATATTTGTTGTCAGTATAGATAAGATTTTTTTTCTTTTTTGCTTTTTATAGGATGATATTTTACTTGCAACCAATGATAAGAGTTTCCTACATGAGGTGAAACGAGATTCTCATTGAGAGTTTCAACATGAAAGATATGTATGAGATATCTTATTTTATTGATAATAAGATTTACAAAGACAAACCTCAAGACATTTTTGGTCTACTATAGAAAACTTATAAAATAAAAAGATTTTAGGTTAGATATTTTTGATGCAAGATTGTTAATCAAGCGTCGTTCCCATTGTGAAGGGTTTTAGATTCATGTTAAATGAATGCCCAAAGAATGACGATGAGACAATATTAATTAAGAATGTCAAATATAGTTCTATTGATGGAATCCTTATGTATATTCAAGTTTGTACTAGACCTGACATTTTACTTGTTATAGACAATACCAAGTAACCCAAATATGAACCACGAAAGGCCTATAAAGAAAGCTATGAGGTATCTTCAATAAACAAAAAATTATATGCTTATGTATAGATAAAGATCAATCTAGATGTGATTGGCTGTTAAAATTTAAAACTACTTGTGTTGATTCATGTAACATAATAGTATGATATATTTATGATGGATGGTAGAGCTATTTCATGAAGTGTCAAATAGCTTTAACCAACACTTCTACTATACAAGCAAAGCTTGTCTCCTATTTTAAGGATACTATACACCATGTATGGTTTCATTTCTAAACTTAAAGTGATGACTTCTATTTTTAAGCCATTAATTTTTTATTTCTTATTATTATTTTTTTGCAATAATTCAACTACTATTCTTATGGAAAAAAAAAAAGAAAGTAGGGAGTCAAAATAAATACATCAACATTAACTACTTAGAATGTGTTAAAGATTGAAAATAATCATTGTGCTTATTACACTGAATTGATCAACACAAATCTTTTGTCCAAAGGCATTCCATCAATAAAATTTAAGAGAAAAATGAGACTTCGTTCTACTCGATAATTATATACATAAATTTTTATTAATGAAGCTCTTATAGATTATTATATTTCTATAATTCATGTGCACCTTAATTTATTTTGAGAAAGTATTTTTATTTTGGTCCAAGAATAAACATAACATTTACTCATTAAATTTTTTTACGACATTATGAAAAATACTTAAGAAACTAGAGAGAGAGCGAGGACTTGTCGTCCTAAGTTGTCTATTTATTTCATAAAAAAGATAATTAAAGGGATTACGTCAAATCAGCAGGTAAAACAAAGGGTATTATAATATTTTATAATAATTGATATGCTTATTATGATAATATATTATAACAAGAGTATTTTTAATTATATTAAAATTAAAACATTTTTAACAATAAAAATGACAATTTTCTTTTATTTGTATCTTCATCTAAACACTTAAATTCACCTGCTAATGAATTTTGGAGTTATCGAAACATTAATCAATATATTATTGTAATTAATTCGCCCAACAACAAGAGCAGAATTATGATAGGTAGGATTTGAAAAAAAAAACATTAATATAATGGAACTCACCCAATGGTTAGGTGAGAATTCCTTTAACTAGAAAAAAAATTCACCCACTAAAAGGGCTAGGTGCTCCTTATTAATTTTTTTATTTAAGTCTTATAATGCTTCTTATAACAATTTTGTCTCAAAATCAATGCAATTATTTATAAGATAAATATAATATAATATTATTTTATATTACACTCATCTTAAGAAAATGTAATAACATTTAGATTTATCTTTATAAAAAATAAGACATATTAATATTAAATAAATGAATTGTGGGATCGCTTGTCATAAAAATGCACCTCTACAAGTATAATGATAATTAAAAAGAAGATTTACATAGTTATCACTCAATTCTTCTCTATTTACATATATAACATTCAAAGTTTAATATTTATATATATAACATTTTTTCTATACACGAAACTTTATATTTCATTTTAAAAAATTAATGACAATAATATTTTTAATGCGATATTAAAAATTGAAATGTTATTTATGTGGATATTAAAAATATATAGTATTTATGTAAATTCCTCTAATTTAAAAGATTACAATCTCATCACAAACTATAAGAAATTACAAATGCTTTATATATAATAATAATTACTATTTAACTACACCATTTAGCATTATACCTTAAATTTATAATGTATAGGAAAAATTTTAATTTAAGTATTATTTTATATGTAATTAGTAATTTAAGTATCTTTAAAAAATTTAGATATGATATAGTACTATTTATGGCACTAGCTTTTGGGCCACGTACCACCACATGGCAAGGCAAAGACTAATGTAGTAGTGCAACTAGCTAGTTAGCGCCAAAATGCTACTATCGATCGACCGATTGGCATTTAGTGAGCAGTCCTTTCCTCCTTCTGGCGACCCCTTCTCCCCCAGCGGCACCTCTCCAGGGTCTTGCCTTAGGGTACTCGACCTTGCTCCAACTCCACATATCATCATGGGATCTGAGCGTTGTTGCCCGACACCTCATCATCCTTCACGTTCGATGCCTTTTCTCTCCAGTAATTGGAACCCAAAACATGATTCGATCTCGTTCCTTGCAGGGATGTTTCCGACGATGGATTCTATAGTTCTTAGCACACATTGTTGTCTTTCTTCATAAACCGCAAATCTCTAATCTCTTTGTTTCATTTATAATTTATTAGATTGTGTGTGGAATTTGGTTTATGATTTCAGTTTATGGCTTAGAGTTGTGGTTAAGAGGTTTGTTTATAATTTTGGGAGATAATACAATATAAACTGTGAACGTTTAATATATGTCGGGTCTATTATTGAAAATGATTGTGAAATAGTTTAGGATGTTTTTAGTAGGATTAGTCATTGCGTTGGTATAACATTAGAGCGGTGATGATTTACCTTATAACATGTCAATTGAGTTAAATATCATTTGATTTATGTGGTATGTACTACATATAAATTTGGAAGCATTTTTCTAAATTTAGGGAATACTTATATGATTGATTATATTTATTATTTGAAGAATGAGTAGAGAGTTTGTTTCTTATAGAACTAAGAGTGGAACAATTCATTCCAAGTTATGTGGGTGGTCAAAATGTCGTTAAGGTTCTGACAACATCTTATTAGAATTGAAACAAAGAAATTGCATTAATTGAGCATCACATCAGTTTTACATGTCGTTATCCGATGGGTAACAAATTTATAGCGTATGCTATTTCGGATGATGAAGTTTGTAATGTTATCTTGGAGCTTCTGTCATATGTTATATATGGGAAGAAGATGCTAATGTTGCATCCACATGGTAGGTCCAGTGTTAGATCGTATATGATTTCATCATGCTTCTTGCTCCTGACATAGACTTTGATGAATTGATTCCCGGTAATACCTTGTTTACCTTTCCCTGCTTATGATGTTAATTTTTAATAGTAATGTGTATGAGTGCCATGGAAGTGATAATATATTTATCAATTAGAGGAACCATATGTGCCTCAGAGTGTTGCAGGTGATGATGTGTATGAAACTATGAAAGTAGTGACTCTCAGGATATCGGTGATGATTGATTAGCTGGGTTTGAAGCTATTATTGATAATCTGACGGTCGGGATCTATTAAAGAATCAATCATTCGAATATTGATAGTGAATGCCAAATGTTATCTAATAATGAGTATGTCCAGATAAAAGAGAGAGTGAAATAATGATATTTACTTTGTGGTCCATCATGAAAATGTCCTAGTTTTGGTATGGGGTAAGCTAAGTTTCCTAAGGAAGGTGAGTTCCTTAGAAACACTCTCGATTAAAGTAGGCAATTGTTATCTCCAAAAATTTCAAAGGTAAGACTATTAGTGTATTGACTATGTTTGAAAAATCAATCTAAATAGATCCAAAGGAGAGACTTATTATTAAAGCCAAAGGAGATGAGTAGGGAGTACTCATGATACTAGGAAACCAAGTGAGCATTCCAATATATTCGATAGTTGGGCATTATATGTTTAAAATTGAGGAGAATTATTTATTCGAGTTAAATTTTATAAGATCGCTGGATCTTATAATCTAACAATACAAGGATGTGGAAATGCCTTAGAGGTGAGGATTTATGCTTGTAGCAAAAAAAATATCTACCTCAGATCCTAAATCTAGGGAGCTTTAGTAAGAGCTAAAGCATGACCTAAATCTATATGAAAGTGGGTATATGATTTACCTCCACAAGAGAGAATAAACCACCTGACTGTTGGACTTATAACCATCTAGAGTGCTAGCTAGCTTACTACCCCTCTGCTTTAAATCCATGTGGTCCGATCATATGAAATTCCAAGATTAGTTAGACTGTTATTTACTTAGAAAGAGACTAAAATCCTTAAAGTCACTCCCTAAGAGACTAGAGCATGAATGGTATGAGTAATGACTTAGTCTAATGCGAATCTTCTCAAATTTTATTTGATTGTAGACACTTTTTTTTGACAAAGGCTTTGGGATTTCTTATGCCTAAATGCATGATAAAATGAGATTATGGGCTAAATCACAGAGAAAGAGTGTTGTCGGCCACAAAAGAGACCCTCAAAGATCAAGTATTCCCCTATCGTGTAAGGATGGAAACCTTCTCTTAGCAAGAGCGAAGCAACATGGATGCATGATGTTGAAGATACAACATTCAGCTAAGGGGCAGCTAAATCTTTTAATTATCTTGATTTAATGCCTAGGCTTTATATGAGATTATGAATTATTCAAAACTTTAGTTATGAGTTTTAGTTAGGGTAGAAAAATTAATTTTTTTCTAAGAACCCAATCGGATCTAGGCCACACATTAAATCATCAGTCAAAAAGAAACTATAAGAAGGCATGCAATTTCTATTGTATAATTAAACATAACATCAAACATTTTATAAATCTAAGGTAAAAGAATAACAGGCTAGTGCGATCGGGTACTATCGTACAATCAATAAAGAGGAAATGGGTAGCCGAGCTTTACCCTTATACAACTCAGAATATGAAAGAATAATTACAATTTATAAATGATAAATGCTATGGGGGTCTTCTAATCTTCAAGTCTTCATATCTCCTTCATTTCTTCATTTGATTTAATTTTCTTCAAAGGCATCACAGGGCCTCCCAAGATAAAGCCTTTTAGTCACTACTTATCCTAATCCACCAAAACACTAATCCTAATTCCTAATGCTAAATTACATTAAAAATAGGAAGAGTAAATCTAACTACACCTGTAAAATAAGTGTTAGCTAAACACACCATACAACCCAAGCAGTTATATGTATAATTTGGACTTAGAACCCTGCACATGGGTAATTAAGACCACCTATCCTAACTTGGATTATACTTAAGGGGCTCAAGTAACCTACAAAGAAAGCATTTATATTTATTTTTAACACCTCTTAAGCACAATCCTCTTTAGAACATATGATTAGGCTAAACACGGCCTAACATCCAGTCTACGAAGCATATACCCTAACATCTAGTCTAAAATAATACATCACAAAATAAAACATACATCATACCATGCACCATCCTAGCCTAAAGCTTGAACTAGTGACTTTGTCTGATGTGTTTGTATTGAGGCTTATGTGGCATGTCCTAACAAGATAATAAGGTTATGGTTTTCTAAATGTGAAAGGAATTCAATTTAAAGGGTGGTTTCACTTCAAGTGCGTTAATTGATCTGAAAGTTTTAATTTGTGTTTTATTTGATTTCATGTGATCTACACTTAGCAACAAAGTATTATATAAAGAGAAAAGAGAATTGCTCTCTTTCATCCCTACCCTTCTAAAGCATGTTAATTAATAAGTTCTCTTTAGTGAATGGCTTATTACATATTTCAAATTAATCCTAAATTTAAGTTCACTTTAAGTGGCCTCATTCAATAAGAGAGGCGTCTTAAGATTGATTGGAATGAATCACTATCACATGACACATGTGCATTCATTTTCTTCCATCATATGTAACAAGCAAATGATTAAATCCTAAGTATACCTACACATAAAATATTTCTTAGCCCACTTAAATGATGGATGTAACCATATACATTTGGAATTTGGATGTTTCATTTGATTGAATTATTTTATAATATTAATTTAAAGCTCTATCTAAATTTTTATAAAAAAATACATAGGAATGAAATTAAATAGGTATGTGTCATTGTTAACTAGGGAAGGTAATCAAATCAAATGACTTGTGGCTAATGCCTCTAATGTCCAAACTAGATGTCCATACCCATTACATTCAAACATATGTAAGTTTGTACACATGAACATAAGAAAGAAGTCTTTAAACCATGTGATCTATTGATTCAATCACTTGAACAAATATGAATTCATGTCTTTCTTAATAAAAAAATGGGATTTTCATTCATTAGCTAAATGCACATATAAGTGTATAAAAGTTTTAAGCAGATACTTCGCCATTGTTAAACTAGGGGAGTGAAGTAAAGACCTCCTTGGGGCTACTTAAAGCCTTGCATCCCCAGAATGTCTAGACTAGATATGCCTACTACTCTTAAATACACATGAATGTACAAATAACTACAAGAATGGAAAAATCATGCAAATGTTGCATTTGGTTTAATTTGATCATTTATACATGTGAGCTAAAGTTCTATCCAGGTTCTAACATAGAGGTACATAGGACTGAATCCAAACAAGTATTATGTCCTTTTCAAATGCACTATACACTTGTTAACATTCAAACTTTATGTAAATCTATGAAGGTTGAAGAAAGAGAACCCCATATCACATGTTCTGAGCTATAGGCATATGCAAGCTTATGAATATTTATAATTATCATCACTCCATATATTATAATTAACTTGTACGCTTTTGAAAATAATTTTTAATTTAATAGTGATAATAACGACACATATTTTTATTCAAATCAACACATGCAAGCTTGACATAAAGAAAATCATTTCATTTATTTGATTTTTGAACAAGATGTATGATTACTACAAGTGACATACAATATTTAATATGATTGGAGAGAAATAAAGGGACATAAACACATGATTTCATTCAATCCAATCAATTCGTAAGGACTATCATACTAAATAAACTCATTTAAAGTAAATCAAAGCTTCTTAATGTCATTTTTAATTTCATGTTTAATTTGATTTAAGAAATATGAGAAGTGGTTCGCTAATCCTAATCACATTCCCCATGTGTGAGTTAATTTGATTTAATGAAAAGTAGTTAGATTGATTTTATGGATTAATTAGGTTAAAGTATGAATTAAATCAATTAATTAAACCCTTACTTATGTTACGTGAAGATAATTAATCAAATGATTATGACCCAATATAATATGTAAATGTATTGAAAAAATAAATAGCAATTCTCCTATGAAATGAAAGGGGCCTATTGCAATTAGCTCATAATCATTGATTAATTAAGCTTAAAGAACTTAATTATTTTTATGATTTTCTCACACATGTGAGCTAGCCATAATTTCATTAAACCTATTTAAGCTATTGAACACCTAAAGGGCTACCCCTAAATTAATTAAAGAAAATCAAATCCATTTTAAAGCATTAATTAAGCTAATTAAGTAATTAATTTGTTAATTATATTCTAATTAATTTCTCTTGGAAAGTAAAGAAAACGTAGGGAAAAGATTAGGAAAAATTCCTCAATCACATTCCCTAAACCTCCCTACTATTAATCAGAACCAAATGAGTCTAATTAATTAGTTAATTTATTTTTCCCATGCATAATTAATCATTAAGTAAGTTAATAAGGTAATTAGGGCTTAATTTATTGATTTTCCCAATTAATCAACCAATAAATTCTCAAAAAAATGAGGGAGGCAGAGGTCAACCCCTAAGAAAACTCAAAAAATTTGAAACTAATTGGGTGATTAATTTGGGAGTAATTAGATTAATTAAATTTTCAATCAAACTATAATTAAGCCAAAATTACTATTCAAAATTAATTAAGGATAATTTTAATGGACTACCCTATGAAATACCTTTAAAATGAGCCCTCATTTATATATTTTTTTGGAATTTTCTATAATTAGTTATGAATTTGTTGACCTCACTTTTGGAGTGAGTTATCAACTTCTCCATCTTAGACATAGGACTCTTCTAGACATTAAGAGTTCCTTAGTCTTGAGACACTTCTAGTGATTAGGAAAACACTTAACCTAACCCTAGAGACTTAGAAGGGTTTATCATAAGATTAGGCTATGCATTAGGGATTTAAGGCAACCACTTACCCTTTAGCTCAAATCCAGCCCATATACTCTCCTTCAAACCAATCCAAATCAAATCTCAAATCAATCCCATCTCAATTGAGTTTCTCAAATCCAAAATCAACTCCAAATTTAATTCCAATCTCAACTAATTCAAATCTAAAATCAGTTCCAAATCTAACTGCAATTCTAGAAGATTGAAACTCATGATCAATTCCAAATCCAAAACCTTCCTATGTCTTATGAATCACATCCATAAGCTTAGCCAAACCTGTAAAATCAACCAAAAGCCAAGTGATTTCTTTATAAATCACTTATTCCATCATTTATATTCACAACTATAAATGAAATTGGCATCCAAATCATCCAAATCATCCAAATCAAATGAATATAAATCAAAACAAATCAAAACCCCTTTTCCAAACATGTTGACCCACCTTAGCCAAATTCACATTCAAATCACTCCTAATTCACATGATTTTCTCAAGGATAATTTATATTCACAATTATAAATGAAATATGAATTCAAATGGCCAAAATCAAATCAATATAAAATCAAAACTCAAATCCAAACCCAATTTATATCCTTTAAGCCAATTTCTTGGATTTAGCCAAATCATTCTCAAATCAATCCAAACCCTTGGATTTTCTCTTCAAACAATCACTCCTTCAATCACATGCCCAAATATAAACATAAACTACAATCACCAAGCCAAAATCAAACTAACCCAAGTCAAACCCATATTCATCCTTTTGACTTGAAATTGTCAAATGAACCAAAATCCATTTGACTCTAAACCACTTGCAATTGAAATTATATTTTCATCATAAATCCGTGTGTGTTCAACCAAACTTAAATCAAGCCTTGATCAAGTCAATTGACCCATTTAAGCTCACTTGACCAAAAGTGACCTAAAAGACCTTTTTTGAGCTAACTTTTAATCCAACCCAAATTGTATTAAACTAAGCCCATCTAAGCCTCACATTGTGATCAACAATCATCCTAGAATGATCAATCACTCAAATTGGGTCAAAAGTCAAACCTAGCCTTTGACCAAGTCAACACTTAGCCTAAATGAGACCTGAACAAGCCAAAATTCATTATGAGCCAATTTGATTGAAACCATTGATCTAAACCAATCCATTATCAATGATTGAACATGACCAAGTCATCAATTGAGCCAAACCAAGCCTAATTGATCACTTGACCTAAGTTGACCCAAATTGGCATAAAAAGCCAAAATGGGTCAAATCATGATTTAATATAAATTGATTGCAACCAATGGCTCAAGTTCAATCCAAATCACTTGTTAAACTTGTCCAAAGCTTCAATTAACCAATTAAACCCAACCTAGCCAAGTTGACCATGAACCCAACTTGACCCAAAAGGTCAAATCAATTTGAAATCAAACCAAATCAGAATTGATTAATACAATACATTTCAAATGATCAACCAAGCCTAAACCAACTCATGACCTAACCCAATTGGGTAAAATGGGTCAAATTGGTCAACTTGACCCATTTGATCTAAATGAACCTAAATGAACCAAAACCAAATCTAAACTAAATTAAACCAAACCAATGATACCCATAGACTCCAAATGATCATTTGAACTTGACCTAAGCCATGGTTTGACCCAATTTGACCCAACTTTACCCAAATGGGTCAAATTGAGTCAAATCAAATCAGATGAACTGCAAATCACTTAAAATTTGGCCCAACCCACTTTTAAATCATTTTAAATTTGCCCAAATCAAACTCATAGCCAAATGAGCATTTTTCCCTAAGGTCAAAGGGTATCCAATGACCAAATTCACTTGGAATTTGGCCATTTCTTTCCCAAGCCCACTTGACACCTATCTATTAATCCACATGGGCACTAAGGAGGGTGGTGAATATGACCTAATGAGCTTGGGTCAGCCATGACCCAAGGCAAGGCCAACCGACCTACCAGATCACCCTTGGACACTTAGCTCACCAAATCCACTCACCAATCACATGGGCAGCCACTCTCCCTCACTCCTCCACCTAAAATGACCCATGTGGGTCATTTCAAATCGATCAGCCAATCTAAGCCATTGAGCCAAAATGGTAAATCGGCCATCCACCATCCAATCCAAGGCGGAAGAGCTATACCCCCCACCTCATTTCTCACTTAGACATTCAGGGGTTGAAACCCATCCCGGAACAGCACCCTGCTTTACTCAAAGTATAGGGTAGGTGATTTTGAATCCAATTCACTCAATCCTCAACCAAAGTCAAATTAATCTTTTCCTTGGACCAAAGTCGAAATGAATCAAATCCGAGCTAGGAGTTCGATCAAAGCCGATCACCTATGTGCCATGAATTGGTCTTTCGAGATAACTACATCAAATCAAAGCTCTTGTGGCTCAACAAAGCTTCATTTCATCTAAATGAAGCTTCCTCATTCATTGGAAGTGCCGATGATAGCCTCCGGTGAGGTATGCCATTGAAACTAACCCTGGAGAAAATTTTGCTTGGTCTTTTGTAAAGAAAATCATTATGTCACGTGATCTCCGTTGACCTTATTTTTGGATGAGGTTAATTTAGCAATTAGGAGATCTTAATCTCAAATAGAATTTTTCTAATTCAATGCTTAGTGACCTAGGGAAGTCACCTTGGGTTGGATTTAACCTATTTGACTCAGGTAGGATCAACTCAAGTATCCAATATGAATCAATTCAAATAAATCAACAAAATAAAATGGAAAGTCAAAATTAAATCTAAAGTCAAATCTAGTCAACTTAGGTTTGACTTAGGTGGGACCCACTTAGTCAAAAGTCAACCTACCAAAAATGTGGCCAAATTAAATCATTCCAAACATTCCAAATGATTAAATAAATATGATTAATCATAAATATAAAGAGATTTGAATTCATTTAGTACTAAAATGGGTGAATTAGACCACTAGGTTTAAAATAGCCTAAATGGGTTTTATTGGATTCAAACCTCAATTAAATTGAAATAAACTCAAATTAATCATTTAAAATCATTTGGGAATAACAATCAAATATAATTTAATTCACCATTTGATATGATTAGGCCAAATGGGCCATTTGACCCAATTGAAATCAAACATAACCCATTAACCCCACTTTGGGTCAAATGGGTTTACATCAAAATATAATTGAAATCAAATGAAAGTAGCCACTCCAATTCATCTCATGCACATGA
Source organism: Cymbidium sinense (assembly GCA_021442155.1). NCBI lineage: Eukaryota > Viridiplantae > Streptophyta > Magnoliopsida > Asparagales > Orchidaceae > Cymbidium > Cymbidium sinense. The sequence continues at coordinate 66,918,277 of CM038229.1, forward strand.
TCAAGCATGATTGGAGTTTAAACCTATTCCATAAGTCAAATTGGTCATTTGACTTTAATTGGAACCAAATTTAATCTATTTATGTTAAATTGGTTTAAATGAAATACAATTCACCATTAAATGAATAAACAAATCAGCAAATAAAATAAAATAAAACAAATAATAAAAGAAATAAAGAAAAGTGAGAAGAAGGAAAATTGAATTTTCTCTCTTCCCACATCAAGCCAAACTCCACCCCTTAAAAAGGGTGGTTGCCTTCAAGGAAATTAAGGCAAAGGCAAACCTCCAAGAGTTTTCCTTAAGCTTAGCCAACTAAGGGAAGAAAAAAAGGAAAAGGAAGAGAAGAAAGAAGAAAAGGGGGAAGAAATAAAGTAAGTAGTGCTCAACCAAGTGTGGAAATCAACCAAGGAAGCTCTCTACTTGGGCTGTGAACATTCCAATGTATTCACAAGGCCATAGGAAGTCAATCTCACACCTTCACCGACCTTGCCGCCACCGGTGGCTAGAGTTCGACTTTTAAATTCTTCCTTATAGAGCTTTCATCCAAGTGAGGAAATCAACCAAAGAAGCTCCATACTTGTGCGGTGAACACCCCAATGCATTCACAAGGCCATAGGAAGTTGATCTCACACCTTGACCGACCCTGCTACCACCGGTGGGTGGAGTTCGGCTTTCAAAAACCTTCTTTATAGGGCTTTTGTCCAAGCATGGAAAATGGGGTAGGATATAGTACCACCTCCCCATTTTCATTCCAAAAGCATCGCCAAAGAAAGTGATGAAGTTTCCAACCCTATCCCGACCCCCTCGCCGCTAGCACGCCGGCGAACAGACGAAGGTTGAACGGCCTCTCATGGTGAAATCCCAATGAGTGGATTTTATCCCCAATTAAAGGCACCAACATGTTCAAAAGCTCAAAGAGAGCTCGAACGAAACTTCACCAGACCCCCTCATGGCGGAAAATAAAAAATGACCAATGCCACCTCAAACCAAGTGTGCGTTGGTCTAGGGAACAATCCATGGGGAGGCAAGCCACCAAACTTTGTGCACACATTCATTGGGTAAAGGAGAAGCTAACCGGATCTATCTCACCATCGGTGATTGCCGGAATCCTGGTATGCATTTTCTCCCTCCCTCTAAGCCGTCAGTTTTGGAGCTTTGTGAAAGGAATTATTTACCCAATTCAATCCATCTGTATGGATGGGTTCTAATTTAGTCCCTGAACATTTTGGGACCAAAATCAAGGCTGATTTTTGGGCAAGAAATCACGGTGTGCTTTCTCATTTAGCCTCGGTATTTAATCCCGACCGTTCGATCCTTCTTTTAAGATCAGACAGCTCTGATTTAGGTAGACCACTAGATTAATCCCTTAGGGACCCATGCGTACCATGCATACCAACCCGCTCGTGACACGCAGTCAAGCGTGGGAACACACACACACACTTAAAACTATTAGGATTAGTTGTTTAACAGTTTAATTAATTAAAGAAAATCCTAGAAACTTCAAAAAATCATATAAAATCAAAAAAAATTACAATTAAAAGTTTTATGGATTCGTCTTGATGAGAGGAATCCATAGAAATTAAAATCCCCAATTTTAATAGGTAATTTTCCCTTAATTTGGGTTTAAATAGAAACATTAAACCGCAATTACCCTCAAATTAATAATCCAATTAATTTGAAACTTTAAGGAAATGAAATTAAGCTTAAAACATACCTTAGAAAATTTTTTGGGGATTTAATTCTCTGAATTCAAGGGAAATTGTAATTTCATGTGTTTAACCTTTAAATTAATTAAATTAATTACCCTTTAATGAAATAATTAGAAAACTTTAATCTAATAACCTTAAATCAACATAATGAATATTAATGAACATCAAAATACTAATTAAACCTAAACAAACCTATATGAACCTTATAGATCACTAATTAACCTAATTAGATAATTAAAAGAATTGAATAATTCAATTAAATGACTTGAACTTAATTAAATCATAATATATCAACTAATTAACCAAAATTTTTGAATAAACCTCATTGGAAAGGTTTTTTAGTGAAGAATAAATAAAAAATAAAATCCCTTAATGAATCTTAGTAAATTAGGCTTAATTTAAGTTTTAATGAAATAATTAAAACCTTAATTACACCCTAATTTCATATCTAATCAAGCTAAAACTTTAGGAATATAAAATTGGCATCTAGCCCTACTTTCCAAAAATATTTCAAGTCCAAATAATTTTTGGAATAGGAGTTTACAAATTTCTAAATCCCTAGGTCAATATGAATCAAATATTAGGTTAATTAAATTAATTAACATATTAAATAAAGTGGTAATTCAAACTAATCTCTATCAAACATCAGAAAACTATTAAGAAACTTCTCTAAATATCCTAAGTCAATTAAAGTGATGAAATAAAACCTTAGATTAATAAAATTGTTACTTAACTTAAATCTTGACCTTTGAATCAATGAAGTTTAATAAAATCACTCATCTCTAATAAATTTAAATACTGAATCTAAAACCTAGGTTAATTAAATCATATCAAGTAATTAACCTTAGTACTTTAGGTTAAGCATAATCCATGAACAAACATAAGGTACTAATTCATATTAATGAAATTGAACCTTAAGCTTACAAATTCATAATTTAATAACTTAAGTTAAATTGAATAAAATCAAACACTTTAAATTAACATAAGCCAAATCAAATGAAACCCACATAGTTTAATTCAAAATGAAACAAGTCAAAAAAATTAAATCAAATAAAGAAATTCAAACAAATGAAATAATATAAAATTAATCTAAACATAAATAACATTAAAAAATTTAATTAAAATACTTAAGGATTCTAATTAGACTTTTGGAAATTTTATTAGGATTTGGGATGTGGAATAAACTGAGTTTCACCCAAAAATGAAATTCATTCTATTTCTCATTCTTGAAAATCTATACGACTTTAATAAAATAAAATAGAATAATAATAGAAATTAAATAACTAAACCATTTTTAAACAAAGTCAAACTTCAAATTTAAACTTGAACTTAAAGGCTTAGCAAAGACTTACCACACAAACCCCTCTTTTACACACACTAGATCACTTAGGTCACAGACTCTAAATCTATGATAGATCATTCTCTGATTTTCTTTTAATCTCCTATGATATGTCGTGTTATGCTTCAGATGTCTGTGTGGTGTATTGCTTTAGACTGGATGCCCAGGCTTGTTTGTTCAATAGACTGGATGTTAGGGCGTTCTTTCTAGATATACCATTATTTTTTGTAGGGGACTGTGTTAAAGGGATCATTGTAATAAATAAATCATAAAATTATTGTTTGCTTGCAGGTGCAGAAAATCCCTTAATATAGTTCATAAGATAGGTGGGCTTGGAAATCAACTAATGAGAAGTCCATATATTTGAGAAATATAAATTGCTTTGTGTGTTGTGTATAATTCCTAACATCTATTTTGCAGGGCTTAGGATTTCTTTTGAATTTTAAATGTAAATTTGAGCTTAAAATTATGTTAGGATCTATGGGGTCTAGGATTAGCAGGAGCTGACCCAACCAAGAGATGGTGCGGTGGTCCCCTGTGGAGCCCAATGGATGTCCCTGAAGAAGGAGACTTTCTTGGAAAGAAGATCCATAGATCTGAACTTGTAGTTCTAGGTTGAGTTGTATGGGCGAACTCCGCATTATTCTTCTTCTTTGGTGTACAACAAGATCTACTGCATTGGCCTTTTTCTTATATAATTTAATTTGGCTATTTTTATTTTGGGTGCGCAATAAAAACATCGTGCTTTTCTTAGGTTTCTTTCTATGCTATGTTTGTGCTGTGATGTATGCCTAGACATAGGCTCATAGGATAAACTAAATTTTTTACCCAACTTAACCAATTGAAACATAAAAATAAATACAACTCATAATATTCATATAAAGGCCTAGGTATTAAAGAAAGATAAAATATGTAGCAACCCCTTAGCTGGATGTTTTAATATCATGCATAAATCATATTATTTCACTCTTGCTTAATGAAGGACTTCCATCTTTGCTAGAAAACCTAGGCATGACCTTTGAGAGCCTATGATTGAAGTACACCTTCTTCTATTCTGATTTGGCCCAAAATCTTTTTCTAATTGCATGCATTAGGCATAAATTGTATTCCTATGACCTAAATGAATCTTGAGTAAAAAATTATAAAATTTTGAAAAATATGCATTAGTTAGGTACATTTTCATACCCTACATAATCATAGGGGTAAGGGAGTAAGTCTAGGTTTATAGATTTTTTTTCTAAAATTGCAACAGCCCAGCCATCTTGCATTTATATGACTTAGCCTCATGATTTTAAAATGTGCTTAGGTGGCGTTAGCTAGCAGCCTTCCCCAGGCAGGTTGTAAGTCCAGAAGAGTCAGGTATTGGTTAGTTCCCTTAAGTGAGGAGAATGGCTGATGATTCTCAAGAATATAATTAGGTCGAGCATCTCACATGTGTTAAAAGCACCTGTAGACTAGGTTCTAAAGAATCCTTTTAAGAATAAGTGTTTAACCCTAGAGATTTCTGCAGTCTTGTGCTGCTATAATCTAAGCCCTAGATGTCTAAGAAAATAATAACTTGAAATCTAAAATTAAATCCCAAATTTGTAGCCCAATCATAGGATAGATGAAATGTCTACTAGGAATCTGAGTATCAATAGACATTTTCTACTCTTTTTCATTTGACTCTTAAAAATAACTCTCTCCAATTTGGACCTCTCCTAATTGAATTTCCAAAAATCATTCCTTTGAAAGCTACCTTAGTAGTCTTTAGGAATAACCACTTATTTATTTAATCGAGAATATTCTTAGGAAGAGACCCTTCCTAAGATGTAATTAACTATAGGGGCTTGCCTTTATAGGGAACCATGATCTCAGGATAAAGTAGACCCTGTTTTACTTTTTCATGTAGTTTAAGAGAAAATACTCTGGTACAAGACAGACTCATTAGTCTTAGGAGTCTTTTATTGAAATGATCGAATCCATTATAGGAGAGCATGTTTATCTTCCGAGATAATATGTTTATTCCTTAATGTCGTATTTGTTCATCTAAATAAAATATACCTAAACTCTATGTGGTGTCATTTCTTTTATCTATTACAAAGAAAACATGAACATATTTTCTGGCGACTCCATTGGGGAATGGTTTCTCTCTTGATCTATAGAAATAGGTGGTTATTTCTATATATCAGCAATATACTAATGCCACTCACTGATAAGGACTGTCTTTCTTTCCGTTGGATACCTCTCCATTTCATTCTTGGTTGAGCCTATCCAACATCTTGAATAGAGGTTCTAGAACTCTTCATTTGTCATAGTTAAATGATTGGGTCTTATAACCAATTCCCAAAATAAAATGAGAGGTGAGAGAAATAAATAAAAATCAAGTCATCTCTGTTATGACCTAAATCTAGTCTAGATGGATTTGAAGCCATTCCAAAATGGAAAAAAAGATATTAAATTTAAAAAGGTATGAAAAGTACTTCAAGATTTGAAAAGCAAATCTCCAAAAATAAAGTCTCAAAGTTAAACTTATCCTATATCTTACTTTGGATTTATACTAGAGCTAAAGGGAATCAGGACAGGGTCCTTGAATGAACACCCTTTGTTCTACTGCATTCAAAAGGTGTCAAAACACCTAAAGATGTAAATTAAGATAAAGGAGTTCCTTCAAACCCTGAGAAAACTTAAATCAAAAGGAGGCATAGTTGTGCCTATTGGCCCTTTTCCCTCCCTGATTGAAGTTTGAATTGCATTTAGAAAAGAAAAATAAAAATAAAAATCATCCCAAAAAGAGAATGTCTTATTGACCTTAGGCAGAGGTTGATTAAGGTACTCAATGAAAATCTTCTATTCATATAGAAGAAAATTATACATGAATGCAAATCAGCTTTAATCTTAATTTCCACGAGTCCACTAGAATATTGGAAAACCAACTATTGAAGTTGATTGGCCAATTCTAAGGAGTGACTCGGAGGTAAACTTCTTTTAGACCTTTCCAAAATCTTAAATTCTTAAGTGTTTGGGAGAGAGTCAAAAGAGGAAGATGACATGACATAAACAAAAATAAAGTGACAGATTCACTTTTGCTTCTAATCAATAGAAGAAAAGAGAGGGTAGCAAAAGAGAATTATGATTCTCTTGATAAAGTTGAAATGAATGAAATTTAAATCAACTTTCTTAATGGGAGTTTTCTCCCATTGAATGAAATGATATTCCATGATTGGCTTTAATTAACTTTAAGGACAAATCAAGAAAATAAAATAAATGAAGAAGTTAATCCTTTTAAAAGAAATCATGGCCTTAGGATTGGGTCCTAAGGATGATATTTCTATCACTCAAAGTAAAAGTATGAAACTTCTATCTTTGGCAAGTTGATAGATAAATCACTTAGGACTTTGTCAATCCAAATGAATGAAGAAAGCCCTAGTTTTCTCTGTTCAAAGACTAAGGCATTATATACTTTCAATACAAAGTGAATCTATGGAGAATCCTTTGCAATGTCTTATGACCTATTTAACATTGTCTTAATGTCAAGTATGGTGGTCAAAGATTCCATTGCAAGCTGAGATTACCTTTAATCTTATATGTGCTATAAAAGAATGCAAGTCAAAACTTGACTTTCTAATAGTACATCATCTACCCTAGAGGGTCCTCTTTTAAATGATATCTCCTAAATGAATAGATCATGAGGTATATTGATCTATTGAGGATAGAGTTATACCTACCTTCCCTTCATATCAAAAGGGAAATTCTTGAAATCAAGTTCAAAATGGTAGAGTTATACCACCTCAAATGACATTGAAAAGAAATGGCAAATAAATCATATTCAAAATGTGATGTTTTGCCCATCTTAGAGAAGTTGCTTGCAAAATCAAGCATCCTAATGTTCTATTATAAAATAAAATGAAATATAAAATAAAAAAATATGATGAAGAAATAAATGAAAGTTAAGCAAGACATTACATAATCATGTAATTTTCCTTACATAACTATAAGCAACTTCTTGATGTGGCATTTTATTATAAAGAAGTTCTAGGGTTTTCTTCTATGAAGAAGATAGACTATTAAGAACTTATTAACATCTTAGTCGATGTGGAAAATTTAAAAGAAGAAAATCTCCAAAATATATATTGATCTGGGTGCATCGATCAACATCAAATGTAAACATGAAAATAAATTTATATAGGCCCAATTCTAACCAAGCTTTGATAATATGGTGCCATATAAATTCAATTAAATAAAGAAAGTAGTTTTTAGCTTCATGAAAATTCAATATTAAAAACTTAACCTAGAAAAATAACTTAATTCCAATCACATTGTTGATTGAAGATAAAAATTCAAAACATAAAAAGAGCAACTTAGAAATATAGAAACATCTTTAAATGCTTTTGGATGGTCCTATCCACCCCCAAATAAAAAAAGGGGAATCAAATGAAAAGAAAAAGAAGAAACATATTGATTATTGAAGGATGTTCATATTCATCCTAAAGTGTTGAGTCTTTAGGAATATCATTCAGCTATTCCTAAATGACCTCACTAAATATTTGATTCCAATAGAAAATTCTGATCTCAGGAGTGTAAAGTTTTCAGGGAAGTCATTATGCCAATATTAAATGGCTTTACTAGATTTATTGTTCCATGAAAAGATGAAAAAGAAATAGAAATATTGGATCATATTATATGATCAATAAAGCAAAGACTTGAATCATATCAAGAAGCCAATCAATAAAATGTTGTATTTGGACAAAAGGTCAAATACATCAAATTTCTTAGCAAATCATTTAGTGGAGTCATTTCATAAATAATGAAATGATAAGGCAATGAGTCAAATACATTTATCTTCTTAGTGAATCTTGTAAGTAGGAAAATTACTAAATGTAACCTTTCATAAAGAAATCAAATCAGAATATTACCAAAAGAAAGAAAGAAAAGTAAAGGAATGGAAGGACTATATCTAAGTTCAAAAGAATGAAGTCTTAAATTTCTAGGCATGCAGACATTTTTGACTTTACACTTCTCCACATCAAAATGAACTAGTAAGGTTAGAAGTCAAAAATTGTCCTTAAGCTAAATAAAAAATAATCAAATATTTCATGCTTTGTCATTTTAGCCTTTTCCATGATTGGGTGAGCTCGCTTGGCAAGTTAAATAAAAAGATAGTGGATCTTCTTTTTCAGGAGTCCATATCTTTTGAATGGCAAATATTATATTGAGTATACTCTGATACCATTTCAAATAAAACAAAAATATCTTATAAAATTAACATAGATTAAATGAAATAAAAATAATCAGATATCTTATGCTTTGTCATTTTAGCCTTTGCCATGATTGGGTGAGCTTATTTTTGACAGGTTAAATAAAAAAATAGTGGATCTTCTTTTTCAGGAGTCCATATCTTTTCAATGGAAAATATTCTATTGAGTGTACTCTGATACCATTTCAAATAAAACAAAAATACCCTATAAAATTAACATGGCTTAATGAAATAAAAATAATAAGATATCTCATGATTTGTCATTTTAGCCTTTGCCATGATTGGGTTGAGCTCGCTTGACAGGTTAAATAAAAATATAGTGGATCTTCTTTTTCAAGAAATCATATCTTTTGAATGGCAAAGATTCTACTGAGCATATTCTAATTTTAAATGAAGCAAAAGACACCCAATGTAAATGGACATTTTAACTTCAAACTTCTCCACATCAAAATGAAGTGGTAGGGTTAGAAGTCAAAAATTATTCCTAGCTGAAAAAAAAAAAAGCAAATATCTCATACTTTGTCATTTTAGCATTTGTCATGATTGGGTGAGCTCGCTTGACAGGTTAAAAGAAAAGATTGTGGATCTTCTTTTCCAAAGATCCATACCCTTTGTATGACAAATGTCTCATTGAGTATAATCTAATTCCATTACAAGTGGTCTCTAACCATAAACAAGAAAAGTTATGGAATTATAGAGCCATTGCAAGTTAAAAAGCTTAAGTAGTTTGGGTCCTAACTTTCTTTTCAAAAGACCCTCTAGCATATTGCATCAATGTTGTTTAGTTCGGATTTAAATAGTCTTCAAGTTCGATGCACCCTTAGAATTTGAAGAAAATCCAATTCCACAATTGGAGATGATATCAATGATCTAACTCTTTAATGACTTAGTTCGATGATTTGATCAAGCTATCTTTTGGGTTTAAAGACTACTTTATGGAAATAACTTGAAATGATCTCCATGTAGCGATCTATAAACTTAAGCTTGATGCCATTTCAATAAACTAAGTCCTTGTCAAATTCCAAAAGAAAAGCAAAATTGTGCTAAATTAAAAGTTAGAAATGATGGCTATACATAAGAAGAAAAGATTCTTCATGGTTAGCTAACATCATTATATGACCCACATCTTGGGACTAGGGTAGAATCGTTACCTTGAAAATGGGTTCATATTACCCATATTTCATTTTAGAATCAAAATATTTTCATGAAGATTATCCTTCTTAAGGATAACTTATCAAAATTATAAAGCAATTCTAGAAAAGAAAATTCGAAGGCATATGATATGACATTCAGAATCCTTATAAGAAGGTTATATTATAGAGTCATATCATTCAATCTCAAAATATTGGGATAATTTAGCAAAAAAGGGTCATGATCAAGATTTCTTATAATACCACTTTCAATTAGGTAAAGTGTTATATTGAAAATCTTGTCAAAGAAGAAAAGAAAAGAAAAGAAAATAAACTTCAATATGAATTAAAGGACAGTCCTGTTACTATATATAGAGTCTTGGAATTTACTTTTGATGTAATTTCAAAGACCTTGTAGTAAAATGTAGAAGGATCAAAAATGCAAAAATAAGAAATTAATTAAAGAAAATTATGAGATTTCATTTCTTATAATAATAAATTAACTGAAGAAATTCAATTTCAAACTTATCAAGAGAATCTTAATTTCTCTAATAAGTTAATAATTTCAATTCTCTTATTGATTAGGGATAAGAATTTGGTGTCTCTATGAGAATCCAAAAGTTATCCAGATTCTCATTCACTTTAGAAAGCTTTAAAGGAATCTCTTAATCTTCATTAAATCCAAGAGAATGTCTTATAAGCTGTTGATTCATGTCAACAAATTAAAAATTACAAGCAGGTCCAAATAAAAAGAAAAAGAAATTCCATTTGAGAAACATTGGTTGACTTTGGTTCTTACTACCTAAAGAGCTACACAGCCACATGCAAGCTCAAAGAGATAGAATTCTCAAGTTAATACCCTAAGATATCTTGTCTTCAATAAATTAGACATCTAGCATGGTTCATTATAACTTTGAGATATAAAAAGAAAAATGATGAACTTCTATGCTCATGGCATAGTAAAGCATTGGGTCCAAAATATACCCAAGTCTTCCTTCAAAAATAAATTCAAACTCTTTGAAACCTCCTTCGCTAAACTTCATCATGTGTAAGGAGTATTAGTGAAATTAAGAAATGGAAGCAAACCATCCATTACTCTTTCATCAAATTAGACTAATCAAGTAAGGATTAAGTCCTTGAACTCTTGCTTATTAGCCAAAACTTTTGAGGATTAGGAATAAGTCACTTTAACACCTTTTTCTTATCCATATCACATATAGGATAGGATCAAGCCCTTTGTGGCACCTTTCCTATACATGACTTGAGATGGGAGCAAGCCATCTGTGGCACCTTTCTCATGTCTTTCTCGATTTGGAGTAAGCCTTCGTGCACCATTCCCATGAAAAACTACCTTTGTAGGTTTGCAGTAAGCCCTTTGTGGTACCATTCCTACCTTTGTGTACATGATTGAATCAAGCCATCAAGAACCCTTTCATATTACACAGGCGAGTTAGATTGGATTAAGTCTTTATGACCACTTTCAAATATCCAGAAAGATATAAGTCCCTAGTCAGAATTCTTTCTAATCATCTAGGAGTAAGCCCCTCAGTCGACATCCTACACAAGAGTAACTCCCTAATTGACATCCTATTCTGAGGATTAGATTATGTCTTTAAGGATCCCTCTCCTCTTTTATTAGATGGAACATGCCCCAGCTTTATCTTATTAGCTAATCAGAAAGAAGTAAGTCCCCTAGTTGGCATTCCTTCTAACCAAATAGGTGTAAGCCCCTAGTTGGCTTCCTATTTTGAGGATTGGATCATGTCTTTAAGGACCCCCTTTCCTCTTTTCAGCTAATTAAAATGGATTACGCCCTTAACGTCCCCATCTTATTAGCTAAACACATTGGAGTAAGTCCCCAGTTGGCATCCTATTTTGAGGATTGGATCATGTCTTTAAGGACCCCTTTCCTCTTTTCAGCTAATTAAGATGGATTATGCCCTTACTCCATCTATTAAACATATTGGAGTAAGTCCCCAGTTGGCATCCTATTTTGAGGATTGGATCATGTCTTTAAGGACCCCCTTTTTTCTCTTTCAGCTAATTAAGATGGATTATGCCCTTAACGACCCCATCTTATTAGCTAAACACATTGGAGTAAGTCCCTAGTTGGCATCCTATTTTGAGAATTGGATCATGTCTTTAAGGACCCCCTTTCCTATTTTTAGCTAATTAAGATGGATTATGCCCTTAACAACCCCATCTTATTAGCTAATCATATTGGAGTAAGTCCTCAGTTGACATTCTATTCAAATTTCTAAGGAATGAAATCAAGCCACTGAAGGCCCCATTTCTTTAGACTACTCAAATAGGATCAAGTTCATATGACCCTTGTTTAGTAGTCAAAGTGCCGCGAATTTGGATTAAGCATTTCAAGCCTCTTCTCCCCAGCATAGCTTTTGAGGATTGGATCATGTCTTTTAAGACCCCTCTCCTCTCTTTAGCTAACTAGGATGAATCATGCCCTTAACGACCCCATCTTACTAGCTAATACATAGATCATCACTATTCTCAATTAAGAGCTAGTTCCTTGAAGGCATCTTCGTTGAGCATAGTGATTGCATTTGAGTTATACCATTCTTTGAGTCTGCTCTTAATAGCATTCCTCTTCACTCGAGAACTTAATGAAGTTAAGTTTCTAGGAAAAAATTGCACTCAAAAGCAAAGATATGTATACATATATCTATCTTTCCCAATCAAAGTCAAAATAAAATTTTAAATCAAAAATTAAAATTCTGAGTTGGAGCCTCAAGTTTATGCTTGTATGTTGATCAATCTAGTAAACACCTATATGTGCAGTGTATTCTAGCTGATCCACTACACATATTCGGGGTCCATTTATTGACCTCATTTTTGGATGAGGTTAATTTAGCAATTGAGATCCTAATCTCAAATAAGATTTTCCTAATTCAATGCTTAGTGACCTAGGGAAGTCACCTTGGGTTGGATCTAACCTGTTTGGCTCAAGTAGGATCAACTCAAGCATCCAATATGAATCAATTCAAATAAATCAACAAAATAAAATGGAAAGTCAAAATTTAATTTAAAGTCAAATCTAGTCAACCTAGGTTTGACTTAGGTGAGACCCACTTTGTGAAAAGTCAACCCACCAAAAATGTGGCCAAATTAAATCATTCCAAATATTCCAAATGATTAAATAAATATGTTTGATCATAAATATAAAGAGATTTGAATTCATTTAGTACTAAAATGGGTGAATTAGACCATTAGGTTTAAAATAGCCTAAATGGGTCTTATTGGATTCAAACCTTAATTAAATTGAAATAAACTCAAATTAATAATTTAAAATCATTTGGTAATAACAATCAAACATAATTTAATTCACCATTGGATATGATTAGGCCAAATGGGTCATTTGACCCAATTGAAATCAAACATAACCCATTAACCCCGCTTTGGGTCAAACGAGTTTACATCAAAATATAATTGAAATTAATTAAAAATAGCTACTCCAATTCATCCCATGCACATGATCAAGCATGATTGGAGTTCAAACCTATTCCAACTAAGTCAATTTAGTAATTTGACTTTAATTGGAATCAAATTTAATCAATTTATGTTAAATGGGTTAATATGAAATGCAATTCACCATTAAATCAATAAACAAATCAGCAAATAAAATAAAATAAAATAAATAATAAAAGAAATGAAGAAAAGAGGGAAGAAGAGAAATTGAATTTTCTCTCTTCCCACATCAAGCCAAACTCTACCCCTTAACATGGGTGTCTGTCTTCAAGGCAATTAAGGCAAAGGCTAACCTCCAAGAGTTTACCTTAAGCTTAGCCAACCAAGGGAAGAAAAAAAAAAAGATAAAAGGAAGAGAAGAAAGAAGAAAAGGGGGAGGAAATAAAGTAAATAGTGCTCGGCCAAGTGTGGAAATCAACCAAGGAAGCTCTCTACTTGGCCTGTGAACATTCCAATGTATTCACAAGGCCATAGGAAGTCGATCTCCTCCTGACCTTGCATTCTTCACTAGAGTTCAACTTTTAAATTTTTCCTTATAGAGCATTCGGCCAAGTGAGGAAATCAACCAAGGAAGCTCCCATCTTGTGCTGTGAACACCCCAATTCATTCACATGGCCATAAGAAGTTGATCTCACACCTTGACCAACCCTGTCGCTGCCGATGGCTGGAGTTCGGCTTTCAAAAATCTTCCTTATAAAGCTTTCAGCCAAGCATGAAAAATGGGGTAGGAGACACTACCACCTCCCCATTTTCATTCTAAAAGCATTGCCAAGGAGAGTGATGAAGTTTCCAACCCCTACCCACTTGCATGACGCCATAATCGAATGAATGAACACTCATGGTGAAATCCCAATGAGTAAATTTTATCACCAATTGAAGGCACCAACACGTTCATAAGCTCAAAGGGAGCTTGAACGAAACTTCACTTGGCCTCACAATAGCCAAAATTACCACACCTGACCAAGCGTGCGTTGGTCTAGGGAACAATCCATGGGGAGGCAAGCCACCAAACTTCATGCACATGTTCGTTGGGTAAAGGCAAAGCTAACGGGATCAGTCTCACCACCGACGATTGCCGAAATCAGCGTATGCATTTTCTCCCTCCCTCTATGTTGTCAGTTTTGGAGCTTTGTGAAAGGAATTGTTTCCCCAATTCAATCCATCTGTATGGATGGGTTCTAATTTAGTCCCTGATCATTTTGGTACCAAAATCAAGGCTTGATTGGCAAAAAATCAAGGCTTGATTGGCAAAAAATCACGGACGGTGTCTGTTTCTCACCGGCGAGCCTCGGGATTTAATCCCGACCGTCCGATCCTTCTCTTAGGATCGGATGACTCAGATTTAGATGGACCACTGGATTAAATCCCCTAGGGACCCACACGGACCAACCCGCGTGTGACACGTGATCTGCCATCCAGCGCGGGACCCCTTACTTAAAACCGTTAGGATTAGTAGTTTAACAGTTTAATTAATTAAAGAAAATCCAAAAAACTTCAAAAAATAATATAAAATCAAATACAAATCAAAAAATTACAATTAAAAGTTCTATGGATTCATCTTAATGAGAGGAATCCATAGAAGTTAAAATCTACAAATTTTATTTTGTAATTTTTCCTTAATTTGGGTTTAATAGAAAAATATTAAACCCTAATTACCCTTCAATTAATAATTCAATTAATTTGAAACTTTAGAAAAATGAAATTAAGCTTAAAACATATCTTAGGAAAAATTTTGGGGATTTAATTCTCTGAATTCAAGGAAAATTGTAATTTCATGTGTTTAACCTTTAAATTAATTAAATTAATTACCCTTTAATGAAATAATTAGAAAACTTTAATCTAATAACCTTAAATCAACATAACGAATATTAATTAATATTAGAATACTAGTTAAACCTAATCAAACATTTATGAACCTAATAGATCGCTAATTAACCTAATTAGGTAATTAATAGAATTAAATAATTCAATTAAATGACCTGAACTTAATTAAATTATAATAAATCAACCAGTTAACCAAAAATTATGAATAAACCCTCATTAAAAATGTATTTCAGTTAAGAATAAGTGAAAAATAAAATCTCTTAATGAATCTTAATAAATTAGTCTTAATTTAGGTTTTAATAAAATAATTAAAACCTTAATTACAGCCTAATTACATTCTAATCAAGCTAAAAATTTAGGAATATAAAATCAGCATGTAACCCTACTTGCTAGAAATATTTCCAAGTCCAAATGATCTCTGGATTAGGAGTTTTCAAATTTTTAAATCTCTAGGTCAATGTGAATCAAATATTAGGTTAATTAAATTAATTAACATATTACATAAAGTGGTAATTCAAACTAATCTCTATCAAACATCAGAAAATTATTTAAAAACTTTTTTTAATATCTTAAGTCAATTAAAGTGATCAAATTCAATCTTAGGTTAGTGAAATAAAACCTTAGATTAATAAAATTATTAATTAACTTAAATCTTAACCTTTGAATCAATGAAGTTTAATAAAATCATTCATCTCTAATAAATTTAAATAATGAATCTAAAACCTAGGTTAATTATATTAGATCAAGTAATTAACCTAAGTACTTTAGGTTAAGCATAATCCATGAACAAACCTAAGGTACTAATCCATATTAATGAATTTGAACCTTAAGCTTACAAATTCATGATTTAATAACTTAAGTTAAATTGAATAAAATCAAACTCTTTAAATTAACATAAGCCAAATCAAATGAAACCCACATAGTTTAATTCAAAACAAAACAAGTCAAACAAATTAAATCAAATAAAGCTATTCAAAGAAATAAAATAATATAAAACTAATCCAAATATAAATAACATCAAAAGGATTAATTAAAATTCTTAAGGACTTTAATTAGACTTTTGGAAATTTCATTAGGTTTTAGGATGTGGAATAAAGTGAGTTTCACCTAAAAATAAAATTCATTCTGTTTCTCATTCTGGAAAACTATACAACTTTAATAAAATAAAATGGAATAAAAATAGAAATTAAATAACTAAATAATTTGAATTGTAACCAACCAATGATAAAAATTAAATAAATTTAAACTTGAACTTAAAGGCTTAGCTAAGACTTACCACACAAACCCCTCTTTTATACACACTAGATCACTTAAGTCATGGATTATAGATCTAGGATAGATCAATCTGTGATTTTTTTTTTAATCTTCAATGATGTGTTATGCTTCACATGTCTGTGTGGTGTATTTCTTTAGACTGGATGTCTAGGCTTGTTTGTTCATTAGACTGGATGTTAGGACATTCTTTCTAGATTTAATATTATTTTCTATTGGGGACTGTGTTAAAGGGCTCGCTGTAATAAATAAATCATAAAATTATTGTTTGCTTACGGGTGTTGAAAATTCATTAACATGGTCCATAGGATAGGTGGGCTTGGCAAGCAACTAATGCTAAGCCTGTATGTTTGTGAAATATAAACTACTTTGTGTGCTATGAGTATTTCCTAACATCTGTTTTGCATGGCTTAGGATTTCTTTTGAATTTTAAATGTAAATTTGAGCTTAGAATTATGTTAGGATCTATGAGGTCTAAGATTAGCATGAGCTAACCTAACTAAGAGATGGTGCGGTGGTCCCCTCTGGAGCCCGATGGATGTCCTTGAAGAAGGAGACTTTCTTGGAAAGAAGACCAATAGATCTGAACTTGTAGATCTAGGTCGGGTTGGATAAGGGTAAAACTCGGCTGCTCATTTTTCTTTCTTCCGGGGTGTACACCAGTATTCGGCTGCATTGGCCTTTTTCTTATATAATTTAATTTAGCTTGATTTATTTTGGGTGCACAATAGAAACAACATGCTTTTCTTAGGTTTCTTTCTGTGTTATGTTTGTGTTGTGATGTATGCATCGACGTAGGCTCATAGGATAAACTAAATTTTCTACCCAACTTAAGCAATTGAAACATAAAAATAAATATAACTCATAATCTTCATATAAAAGCCTAGGTATTAAAGCAAGATAAAATATGCAGTAACCCCTTAGCTAGATGTTTTAATATCATGCATAAATCATATTATTTCACCCTTGGTTAATGACGGACTTCCATCCTTGCCAGAGAACCTGGGCTTGACCTTTGAGAGCCTATGATGAAAGTACACCTTCTTCTATTCTGATTTGGCCCATAATCTTTTTCTAATTGTATGCATTAGGCATAAATTACATTCCTATCACTTAAATGAATCCTGAGTAAAAAATTATAAAAGTTTAAAAAATATGCATTAGTTAGGTACATCTTCATACCCTATATAATCTTAGGGGTTAGGGAGTAAGTCTAGGTTTATAGATTTCTTTCCTAAAATTGCAACAGCACAGCCATCTTGCATTCATATGACTTAGCCTCATGCTTTTAAATTGCGCTTAGGTGGTGTTAGGTGGCAGCCTTCTCCAAGCAGGTTGTAAGTCTAGAAGAGTCAGGGATAGGTTAGTTCCCTCAAGTGAGGAGAATGGCCAATGATTCTCAAGGATAGAATTAGGTCCATCATCTCACATGTGTTAGAAGCACCTGTAGACTAGGTTTTAAAGCATCTTTTTAGGAATAAGTCTTCAACCCTAGAAATTTCTATAGTCTTGTGCTGCTAGAATCTAAGCCCTAGATTTCTAAGAAAATCATAACTTAAAATCTAAAATTAAATCCCAAATTTTAAGCCTAATCATAGGATAGATGAAATGTCTACTAGGCATCCCAGCATCAATAGAAATTTTCTACTCTTTTCTATTTGACTCTTAAAATTAACTCTCTCTAATTTGGACCTCTCCCAATTAAATTTCCAAAAATCATTCCTTTGAAAGCTACCTTAGTAGTCTTTAGAAATAACCACTTATTTATTTAATCAAGAGTATTCTTAGGAAGAGACATTTCCTAAGATGTAATTAACTATAGGGTCTTGCCTTTATAGGGAACCACGATCCAAGATAAAATAGACCATGTTCTACTTTTTCATGTAGTTTAGGGAAAAATACTCTGGTACATGAAAGACCCATTAGTCTTAGAAGTCTTTTATTGAAATGATTGAATCCAATACAGGAGAGCATATTTATCTTTCAAAATAATATGTTTATTCCTTAATGTTGTATTTGATCATCTAAATAAAGTATACCTAAATTTTATGTGGTGTCATTTCTTTTATTTATTCTAGAGAAAACACCAACAATCTCCATTGTTAGATGTATTGCTTGTGCTTCCCTGAAGGTGTGGGCTGAATTTGAGCTCCATTTGAGCTCAGGTGAGCTTAGATTGAGCTTCGATTGATGAACGACATTTGTCTCTCACCGCTCAGGAAAGGATCAAAGGCAAGGCCTCAATCTTATTATGTTTTAATGAATCGATTAAGCACATTTTTATATTATGTTTTAATTTGAATGATGAAATTAACTTAGGGGAAAGGATCAAAGGCAAGGCCTCAATCCTAGTCCCTAAATCATTTAAACATCCAATTAGATTTTGATTTCCTTATTTTGAAGATTAATCACTTAATTAATCAATTAAGCATTTCATTAGCCCATTAATTAATTTGACTTTTAAAGATAAAGGAGACTTAAGAAATGAACAAGGAAAAGTATCCCCAATCACATTCCCTAGGTGATCTTACTATTCAAAGAGGTAGTTATGTTTAAATGATTAATCAAGTTACTATTCATTCATTAATTATAATTAATTAAATTAAGAGAGTGATTAGGGTTGAATCAAATGATTTTCTTAATTAAGCTAGCAATAAAATCCTAGAAAAATAGGGGAGGTAGAGGTCATCCCCGTAAACATCCACAAAAAATTTGAGATTAATTGAGTGCTTAATCAAGGTGTAATTAAGCTAATTAAATTTTTTATAAAACCCTAATTAAGCTAAAATCACTATTCAAAACTAATTAATTATAATTTTCTAAGATTATCCTCTTAAATATCTTCACAATGAGCCTAAGTTTATATTTTTTTTGGATTTTTTTATAATTAGTTATGATTTTAGGAAGTTTCAAGATTAAAAACTAATTAATCAGCCCTAATAAAAGCCTTAATCCCGTTGGGCCATGTGGCAGCTGACGTGATACCTTGATGAGATGCACTTTCCACATGGCATGATAGGATTGGCTACTTAAGTAGTCACATTAACATGCAGACTCAACCGGTGGAGGATACGCTTTCTCTGTGGACCGTCCAATCTAAGATTGGACTGCCACAATTTGATCTGTAGTTTAGGAAAGAAATTGAGGGCTCTATCATGGGATTTGATCAAAGCTGTTTATCTTAATTATGCGAGATGGATGGCTCGTGATCTATCCCATTCGCAAGCAACGAGAGATGGATGCCGTCCGTCTTCCCTCGCTTGATCCGAGCTCACCTGAGCTCATATTATCTCCAAATTCTTTCCACACCTTCGAGGAAGGGAGACACACATCCAATCATCAATTTTGCATGGGATTCAAATTTTCTTTGAAAAGGACCAACCCACTTTTCCCTATAGCTACAATTTTGTGAAATTACCTCATCGGAGCTAATGTCCGGGGGTGCAACACCGGAGGTAGCTTTGCCTAGTTGAGGCGAGGCTCTGTTGAAGAAGTTTGGGCTTGATTTTGTGTGGAATGCTCTATGGACCAAGCTTTCCTCCCTTGGCGTTCGGTTGTGATCGAACTCACTCCTCCTATGGCTTCGATGCTTGGGAATTGATTCGATTGTGCTCATTGAAGTGTGGTGATGGTGTGGCTAAGAGGAATTTGGGTTTGATTGAGAGGAGAGGGAGTATTGCTCAGGATTGGGATGCCTTATTTTGACCTTGCTCGAGAATGGGAAATGTTGAATGGAAAGGGCTTGGGGATCCTTGCAAATGTTCTGAGGGGCTTCAAAATTCACCTAGGAGAGCTCACGATGCAAGTATCTATGTTTTTGTGTTTGAATTGAGGGGTTATACCCCTTAATTTTTCATCATTGATGGACGGTAGAGTGCACATTTTATTTTCTCATCGTCAGCCACAGTTGTCTCCATCAAGGTCGGTAGCATGAGGATGGGAGGCATGATGGGGAGCTTCCATGGACCCAATGTGCAAGGATTCCATGGTCTTGATCCAATGGGTTCTCGATTTGGGTTGGAGGTGAGTTGGGAGCTGCCATGGACCCAATGTGCAAGGATGTCATGGTCTTGATCCAATGGGTACTCGATTTGGGTTAGAGGTGAGTCAACTCACCTCCCAATGGTTCTTGGCCGACCTAAGGTGAGTTAGGTGGGCTAGGTGAGTCATGGGAAGTTTCTTTTGAGTGAAAAGGGGCTGCCATGGGGATGAGAGAGTTGACTTGGCCTGGATCCATTAGTTTTAAGGTTTAAATCTCATGGTTTGATGGCTAATCCCCTTGGTGGGGTCCACTTCGCTTTTGGGCTGATTTGGGAATGAAGTGGGGTGTGCTTGGGTCAGGTTTGACTAAGTCCTAGGGTCCCATAAGTTTGTGTGAGGGATTTGGCTTCATTTGGTCAAAATGGGTTCACTTGGGTTAGGTTGAGTTGGGTTGACAAATTGGTCAAATTGGATCAGACCAAGACTTGGGTTAGGTTCATTTGATGATTTGGGATGTTTTGGTTCAATTAAATTAGATTGGTTTGGCTTAAGTTTGAATTCGACTCATTTGGATTCAAAAGGGTCAAATTGGTCAAGCTGACCAATTTGACCAATTTGACCAATTTAGGTTTATGTTAGTGTTGCGTCAAGTTCAATTAGTTAACTACAAATGATTGTAGGCTTTGGTTTGGTTTAATTTGGAATTCATTTGAATTTTGGTCAATTTGACCTTTTATGTCAATTTGGGCTAGGTTGGGTCAAGTTGACCAACTGGTCAACTTGGGCTCAATCATGATTTTGGTCAAGTTCAATAAGTAGTTTGGCATGAACTTGAGCCATTTTTTGCAATCAATTTGGGTTAAATCATGATTTGACCCATTTTGGCTTTTTAGGTCAGTTTAGGTCAACTTAGGTCAGGTAGCCAATTAGGCTTGGTTTGGCTCGATTGATGGCTTGGTCATGTTTAATCATTGATTATGAATGGGTTTGGGTCAATGGTTTCAATCAATTTAGCATATGATGGCTTTTGGCTAGTTTGGGTTTCATTTGGGATAAATGTTGACTTGGTCAAAGGCTAAGTTTGACTTGGTTTGACCTAATTCAAGATGGTTGATCACCCCATGATGATTGTTGATCATGATTGAGATTTATATGGGCTTAGTTCAATCCAATTTGGGTTGGATTAGAACTTAGCTAAAAAAATGGTCTCTTAGGTCACTTTAGGTCAAGTGAGCCTAAATGAGTCAATTAGCTTAATCAATGTTTGATTCAAGTTTAGTTGAACTCACATATGAGCTTAGGATTGAAATACAAATCCAATTGCAATTGGTTTGGAGCCAAATGGGTTTTAGTTCATATGATAATTTCAAGTCAAAAAGTCTAACTTGGGTTTTGATTTGGGTTGACTTAGATTTGATGGTGGTTTATGTTTATATTTGGATCAGTGATTGAAGGATTGATTGAATCATGAAGAAACCCATGAGTTTTGAGTTGATTTAGATGTCATTTAGCCAAGTTCAAAAGTTTGGCTAAAAGGGATAAAGTTAGGAATTTGGCTTCATTTGAGTTTGGTTTTGGTCATTTGAATTTATATTTCATTTATATTTCTGAATATAAATGAAGATGTCAATGGGTTATGAAAAAATCGCTTGAGTTTGGAGTGATTTGGAAACACATTTGATTAAGCTTAAGGATGTAGGTCAAAAGGGATAACTTGGGTTTTGATTTGGTTTGATTTACTTTTGGTCATTGAAGGGTGATTTTCAGTTATATTTATGAATATAAATGAAAGAATGATTGACTTATAAAGAAATCAATCATGTTTGGGCTGATTTGGATCAAGATTTATTTAAGTTTATGAAGGTGGGTCCTTATGGCTTAAGAAGGGTTTTGATTTGGTTTGATTCATTTTGATTCGATTTGAATGGTTTAAATTTAGATTTCATTTATATTTGTGAATATAAATGAAGTAATGGTTGATTTATAAATAAATCAACCAAGTTTGAGTTAGTTTGAAGGTGCTTTTGGCAAAGCATATGAAGGTGGTTCATATGGCTTAGGGAAAGGTTTTGGAATTTACACTTAATCATGGGTTTCAATAATTTGGAGTTTGAAATTGATTCATGATTTGGAATTTTATTTGAGAAAATCAATTGGATTGGTGTTTATTTGGATTTGGTTAACGCTAAGTCCATAAGATAAAATCAAAAGACTTAAGAAGGAATTCAGAGTTTGAATTTTGTAATAGATTTCAATCATTGGATAGTTGGATTTGATTTTAGATTTTGAATTTGAATTTGAGGTTTGGTTTTAAAGAAGGAAACAAGGATTGGGTTTTGGCTATAGGGTAGGCAAGTCTTCCTAAGTCCCTAAGGCGCAATCTATTCATATGGCTAACTCTTCTAAGTCTCTAGGGTTAGGTTAAGTATTCACCTACTCACTAGAAGTGTTTTAAGTCTAAGGAACTCTTAGTGTCTATAAGAGTCCTAGACCTATGATGAGGAAGTTGGAAGCTCACTCCAAAAGTGAAGTCAGCAGGAGCTCAGGCGAATCGAATGCATGTGAAATTTGGTTTTAATTATGGGGGTATATCCCTCAATTTGCTGAGGTGGATGGACATGATTGTCTCCCATTTTTTGACCAGCCAGCCATCGCCAGGGCGCCAAAGTGGTCGCCATCATGTCCACTTGGCTTGGTTTGGTTGGAGGAGTGCTTGGGAGGGGGCTCATGGTTTGATATTAGCTTATCTCCTTGCTTGGATCCAAAGGGTACTCGATTTGTAAGGGAGGTGAGTTAACTCACCTCCCTTTGGTCCATAGCAAGTCCTAACCCTCTTAAGGTGGGCTAGGAGGTTAAGTCAGACCCAAAATGAGGTGAGTGAGGGCTACCAAGTGATGGTAGAGTGGACTTTGCCATTTATGGGTGCGATCCTATGTAAGGAGGTCTTGACCAATGGACAATGGCTTGGATTGGGTTCACATGGCTTTTGGGCTAACTTTAGGCTGATCTAAGATAGATTTGGGTCCTTTTTGGTCAGCCTCCAATGGATCATGGGTTGGTTTCATGGATTTTGGCCCAATTTGGTCATATGGGTTCAATTTGGGTCATGTTAGGTTAGGTTGACCAATTGGTCCAATTAGATCCAACCAAGGCTTGGGTTAGATTCAAATGATGATTTGAAGTATTTTGGTTCAAGTGGTTTCAATAAATTTGATCTAGGTTTGAGTTCGGCTCATTTAGATTCATATATGTCAAATGGGCTAAGGGTTGACTTAGTTTGACCAAATTCAAGGCGATTGATCATCCTAGGGTGATTGTTGATCATGATATGAGACTTGAATGGGCTTGGTTCAATCCAATTTGGGTTAGATTAGAACTTGGCTCAAAAATGTCCTTTAGGGAACTTTGGGTCAAGTGGACCTAAATGGGTCAATTGGCTTGGTTTTGGCTTGATTCAAGTTTATTTGGATTTATATACAAGCTTAAGATTGAAAAATAAATTCAACTGAAATCAATTTATTGTCTAATGGGCTTTGGCTCATTTGAAGTTTTCAACCTAAAAATGGCTAATTTGGTCTTGACTTGAGTTTGGTTTGATAATTATAGGTTTCATTTATATTTGGATAGATGATTGAAGGAATGATTGATTCAAGAGAAATCCATTAGTTTTGACTTGATTTGGATAGGATTTGGCTAAGTCTATGGAAATGGCTTAAAAGGCTTGAATTGGGTTTTGATTTGATTATGGATTTCGTTTTGGCTCTTAGAATTTATATTTTATTTATATTTGTGAATATAAATGAAGATATAAATGATTCATGAGAAAATCACTAAAGTTTGGAATGATTTGGAAGCAAATTTCACTAAGCTCATAGAGGTAGGTCAAAAGAGCTTAAGTAAGAAATTGATTTAGTTTGATTTAATTTTGGTCATTGGAATGTGGGTTTCATTTATATTTGTAAATATAAATAAAAATATAATTGATTTATAAGAAACCAATTGATTTTGGGTTGATTTGAATGGGATTTAGCTAAGCTAAAAGAGGTAGGTCCATATGGCTTAGGAACGATCTTGGTTGGATTTGGATTTAGTTTAGTTTAGTTTTGGTCATTTGAGTTTATATTTCATTGATATTTGTTAATATAAAAGAAGATATAAATGATTTATGAAGGGATAAATCAAATTTGGGTTGAATTTGGTGGAGATTTGGCTAAGTCTATGGAATTCAATCATAAGGTTTATGAAGAATTTTGGACTTGAATTTGATCATGAGATTGAATCATTTGAAGTTAGATTTGAATTAGAATATGATAGTTTGACTGAAGGATTGAATTGATATTGGAGAAAATCAAATAAAATAGGATTGATTTGAATTCAGCTAAGGCTAAGTCCATAAGATGAAATCTAAGAGCTTAGGAAGGGTTTTGAATTTGAGTTTGATCATGAATTTCAATCAAATGTTCTGGAATTTAGATTTGGATTTAGAATTTGAATTGGGATTTGAGGTTTGGTTTGAGATTTGAATTTGGATTGGATTTGAGAAGGTGCATAAGGATTAGGTTTAAGCTATATGGTGGATGATTCCCTTATGTCTTAAAGCATGGTCTAACCCTATGATTATCCCTTCTAAGCCTCTAAGCTTTGGTTAAGTGTCCACCTAATCACTAGAAGTGTCTTAAGACAAATGAACTCTTAGTGTTTATAAGAGTCCTAGATCTATGTTGAGGAGGTTGAATACTCACTCTAAAAGTGAGGTCAACATGGTTTCATTGGTTTGGTTTGAATTGCTTTGGATTTGATTTTGGCACATTTGAGTTCATTTGGGTCAAATGGGTAAAGTTGACCAATTTGATCTAATTGACCAAATTGGCTTGGGTTATGGCTTGGTTTGGGTTTGGTTGATCATTTGAAATATGTTGTAGGCTTTGGTTGAGTTTAATTTGAATTTAATTTGGTTTTAAGTTGGTTTGACGCTTTAGGTCAACCTAGGTTCAATAGGTCATTTGGGACTAGTTGGTTAATTGGGCTCAATTAAGGTTTTTGTCAAGTTCAATAATCAATTTAGAATGAACTTGAGCTATTGGTTACAATCAATTTAGATTGTATCAAGATTTGACCCATTTTGGCCATGTAGGTCAAATTGGGTCAAGAGAGTCAATTTTGTTAGGTTTGGCTCAATTGAAGGTCAAGTAATGTTCAAATGTTAGTTTTGGATAGGTATGGGTCATTGGTTTCAATAAATTTGGCTTAGATTGCAATTTAGCTAGTTTGGGTTTATATGGGTTAAGGGGTTGACTTGATCAAATGACCAAGTTGACTTGGTTTGACATAATTTATGGCAATTGATCAACCTATGGTGATCAACAATCATGATAGGAGGTTTAGGTAGGCTTGGTTCAATCCAATTTGGGTAGCATTGGAACTTGGCTCAAATAGGTCAAATTGGCCACTTTGGGTCAAGTGGACCAATTGGGTTTAGTTGGCTTGGTTTTGGGTTGAGTTTGATTTAGTTGAGTTTATATATGGATTTGGGATTGATATATAAATCCAATTGTAATTGATTTGGGTTTGGATGAGTTTTGGTTCTTTTAGATAATTCAAGTCAAAAGGGTTAAGTTGAGTTTGACTTGGATTGTTTTTGGTTTGGCTTAATGATTGTAGATTTCATTTATATTTATGAATATGATTGAAGGTATGATTGATTGATGACAAAAATCATTTGAATTTGGGTTCTGGAATGAAGGAATTTAGCTAAGTCCATGGAGTTGAGTAATGTGGCTTAGGTTTGGATTTTGATTTAGTTTGATTTAGTTATGATGATTTTAATGTATATTTCATTTATATTTGTAAAAATAATTAAAGATATAATTGATTCATGATAAAATCAATTGAGTTTAAAGTGATTTGAAGGCAAATTTAGCTAAGCTCATGAAGGTTGATTCATATGGCTTAGGAAGGACCTTGATTTGATTGTAGATTTTGGAAAATTGGGTTTGGAATTGAGTTTGATTGTAATTTTTATAGATTGATGGAAGGGTTGAATTTATATTTGAGAAAATCACATGAGTTTGGATTGATTTAAATTGAGGTTTGGTTATGGCTTAAAAGATGAACATGGATTGGCTTTAGGCTATAGGGTAGGTGGATCACTCTAAGTCTTAAGGCATAGCCTAATCCTATGATTAACCCTTCTAAATCTCCAGGCTTAGGTTAAGTGGTCACCTAAATGCTAGAAGTATCATATGACTAAAAAATTCTTAGTGTTTAGAAGACTCCTAAGTCTAAGAAGAGGGGGATGAGGACTCACTCCAAAAGTGAGGTCAAGACCTAATGGTTTAATTTCTACTGAAGAACATTCCATTTCTTTCAAACGTTCTTCCTTCTCTCATCATCTTTTGTAGACCCCAGTTGCCTTCACTCATTCTACAATTTCAAAGGAGGCTATATAGCAGGTAGCTTTTGCATATGTCGAGAATCTAATTTGCGCTGCATTTTAATCTTTCCCTCTAGTGCCTCTGGCGATCTCTATAACACCGACAACAATCTCCATATCATCAAAAACCAACAACTGCCTCTAATCGTCAACAAACCGCGATCCCCATTCTCTCCTTGCCTCTCTAAATAATAGACAGAGAGAGAGAGAGAGAGATAATATTGCTAATGTTTACTTTGCAAACTTGATTGCTTTGCCATCTCTGACTGCCATACATTGTGAAGGTATAATAATAAGAAAATGATGATGATGGATGGTGAATATATATATATATATATATATATATATATATATATATATATATATATATATTTATTTATTTATTTATTCTATGCATGTAATTGAAGACCCTGTTATGCTCATCAAGGTGTAATGGGATTAAAGATCGGCCAAGGTGTTTCAAAACACAAACCGTCACCCTCATTAGGGCATGACGTAGCCAAAATAGTTACGCCCTATGGATGAATGTCAAAATGTTATCAAAATTTCATCAAATTTTTGGGACTTAAAATAAAAAAAATGATTTAACATTAAGTTAAATATAAAATATAAAGTCCTAAAAAATAAATTTATAATTAAATTTGAATGAGCTTAATAAGTATTAATATCATATAAGAGTGAATTAAAAATAAGTTCATTCACTTAATTCATCACCAAAATGAAGGATGAGTTTATTATTTTATATATTGAAATAAATGAAGATACTATGAATGAGGCTTGAGGAGGCTAATACCAAACTCATAAGAGAGTTATAATAAATTTGAAGTCAAGGTTTTCAAATAAAAATGGAACTTGATGTAAAATATAGGGAAAGATTGTGTTTAATAACTCATATACGAGCAAGAACATAACTTGAATGCTCACCATTGAGCATGATCATGGTTTATTAAATAAATGCTAGAGTTACAATATTTTATTCTAAATGAATTAAAATAATTTTGATCGAGCACATTCAAGCATACATGAATATTAAGCTTGATTTTATTATTTTCTTGATTTTTTTCACTTTTCTAAAAGGAAGAATATATTTGAGGGTATAAATTTTGAAATCTATCTTTCCAAATGTCTTTTCTTTTTGCCCATATTGTGGATCTATAAATACCCCTATTTATTTATTCTATGCATGTAATTGAAGACCCTATTATGCTCGTCAAGGTGTAATGGGATTAAAGATTGGCCAAGGTGTTTCAAAACATAAACCATCACCCTCATTAGGGCATGACGGGTAGGCCAAAATAGTTCTGATGTAGCGCCCTATGTAGGGACGATGTCGGAATACTGTCAAATGTTGTCAAAATTTCATCAAATTTTTGGGACTTAAAATAAAAAAAATGATTTAACATTAAGTTAAATATAAAATATAAAGTCCTAAAAAATAAATTTATAATTAAATTTGAATGAGCTTAATAAGTATTAATATCATATAAGAGTGAATTAACTGAAAATAAGTTCATTCACTTAATTCATCACCAAAATGAAGGTTGAGTTTATTATTTTATATATTGAAATAAATGAAGATACTATGAATGAGGCTTGAGGAGGCTAATACCAAACTCATAAGAGAGTTATAATAAATTTGAATTCAAGGTTTTCAAATAAAAATGGAACTTGATGTGGAGTAAAATATAGGACAAGATTGTGTTTAATAACTCATATACGAGCAAGAACATAACTTGAATGCTCACCATTGAGCATGATCATGGTTTATTAAATAAATGCTGGAGTTACAATATTTTATTCTAAATGAATTAAAAATAATTTTGATCGAGCACATTCAAGCTTACATAATGAATATTAAGCTTGATTTTATTATTTTCTTGATTTTTTTCACTTTTCTAAAGGAAGAATATATTTGAGGGTATAAATTTTGAAATCTATCTTTCCAAATGTCTTTTCTTTTGCCCATATTGTGGATCTATAAATGCCCCCTGACCTCACTTTTGGGAGTGAGCTTTCAATATTCTCATCATAGATCTAGAACTCTTGTAAACACTAAGAGTTCCTCAGTCTTAAGACACTTCTAGTGATTAGGTGAACACTTAACTTAAGCTTTGAGACTTACAAGAGTTAGCCATATCGATAGGTTATGCCTTAGGGATTTAGGAAGACTTGCCTACCCTATAACCTTAAACCCAATCCTTGCTTCCTTCTTCCAAACAAAACCTCAAACTCAAATCTTAACCAAATAAATTTGCTACTTAAGCCTTTTGACCTACATCCCTCAATTTGGTCAAATTTACTTCCAAATCACTCTAAACTCAAGTGATTTTCTCATGAACCATTTATATCTTCATTTATATTCACAAATATAAATGAAATATAAATCCAAATGGCCAAAACCAAACCCAAATCAAATCAAATTCCCAATTTTAACCATTTTAGCCAATTTCTTGAACTTCGAAAAATAATTTCCAAATTAACTCAAAACCCATGGATTTCTTCATGATTCAATCACTCCTTCAATCATTGTTCAAATATAAACACAAACTATAATTACCAAACCAAACCCAAGTCAAGTCCATGTTGACCCCTTTTGACTTGAAATTGCCATATGAACCAAAATTCATTTGACTCCAAACCACTTGCAATTGGATTTATATTTACATCCTAAGTCCATATGTGAGTTTAATTAAACTTGAATGAAGCCATGATCAAGCCAATTGACCCATTTCGGTCCACTTGACCCAAAGTGACCTAAAAGACCTTTCTGAGCCAAGTTCTAATTTAACCCAAATTGGATTGAACTAAGCCCATCCAAACCCCATATCTTGATCAATAATCATCCTAGGTTAATCAATTATCTTGAATTGGGTCAAACCAAGTCAACCTAGCCCATTGACTAAGTCAACATTTAGCCCAAATGAAACCCCAACTAGCTAAAACCTACCATATACCAAATTGATTGAAATCATTGACTCAAACCCACTCATAATTAATGATTGAACATGACCAATTGAGCTAAACCAAGCCAATTGGGCATTTGACCTAAGTTGACCCAAATTAGCCTAAAAAGACAAAATGAGTCAAGTCATGATTTAATCCAAATTAATTACAACCAATGGCTCAAGTTCATTCTAAATCACTTATTGAACTTGACCAAATCCATGATTGAGCCTAATTTGACCAATTGGTCAACTTGACCTAACCTAGCCCAAATTAACCTAAAGGGTCAAATTGGCCAAAATTTAAATTTAATACGAATTAAATTAAACCAAAGTCTACAATCATTTTCAATTAATTAATTGAACTTGACTCAACATCTAACCCAACCAAATTTGGTCAAATTGGTCAAATTGATCAACTTAGCCCATTTGACCTATTTGAATCCAAATGAGTCAAATTCAAACCTAAGCCAAATTAATCAAAACCAATTAAAAAAACATCCTAAATCATCATATGAACCTAACCCAAGTTTGATTTGACCTAATTTGACCAATTGATCAACCCAACCCGACCTAACCCAAATGAGCCTATTTGACCAAATTTAGCCAAATCACCCAAAACCACCTTATGGAACCTTGGTGTCTGACCTAACCCAACCCAAATGGACCCTAGGTCATCTCCAAACCAGCCTAAGTCCAAGTGGGACCCAACCCAAGGGGATTAACAAATGGATACCCTCTCTTTATATTGGATTCTTTTCTTAAGAGGCAAAGTCCACTCTCCCATCTCCATGGAAGTCATCAAACTTCCTAATGAGGAACTCCTAGGCCACCTTAGCCCACCCTAAGCCATCTTAGCACTTTCCATGGACCAAAAGAAGCAAGCCAAGCAGCCACCTTTCATGGTCGAACCCCATGGGTGCAAGGGAAGAACCAATAGCACACAATCCTCCCATATCAAGCCTTGAGACTCTCAAGCACCACCTCCTCCACTGCATGCCAGCCACGTGGAGGCCGAGTGACCCCTCGACGGTGACCAATCGACAGATTTTTAGGGATCAATCTTGTCCATCCATCAAGTGCAATTGAGGGGTATACCCCATCAATTAGAGCGACAAATAACATGAATTACTTTGTGTGAGTTTCCTAAGTGATTTTGAAACCCCGTAGAGCTTCCTAGAGCACTCCCTGAGCTCCCTCAATTGGCATTCCTTCTCCCCAAGCAAAGCCAAAATAGGACACCATCTTTCCGAACAATACTCCTCCTCTACTTGATCAAACACAAATTCCTTGCACCCACACCATCCTCTTACTTCATCGAAGCTAACCAAATCATCTCCAAGCCTTCCCGAGCACCGGAGATTGGAGTTCGATCAGAGCTGAAGCCTTTACACACGTGGATTGGTCGACCAAGCCATCTACACCAAATCAAACCTAAAGCTTCTCAACAGGGCCTAGCCTTAACTAAGCGAAGCTACCTTTGTCGATCCCACCACCAGACATTAGCTCCGGTCATATAATTTTCCAAAATTGAGCCTTGTATGGAAAATCGCTTGGTCTTTTATGAAGAAAATTTGAATGTAATTGGATTTTAGTCGTTGGATGTGTGTGCCTCCCATCCTCGAAGGTGTGTGATCGATTTGAAGGCAATCTGATATCAGGTGAGCATGGATCGGACGGGAAAAAAATTGATGGCATCCATCTTTCATCGCTCGCGAACAGGATGGATCACAGACCATCCATTCCACATGATCAAAATGGATGGTCATGATCTAATCCTGCATTAGATTCCTTTCCTAAATTATGAATCGAATTGTGGCAGTCTGATCTTAGATCAAACAATCCACAGAGTTAGCGCACATGCCGCAATCCGAGTCAGCGGTGGATGTGACAACTTAAATAATCAATCCCATCGCGCCATGTGGAAAGCACAATGCATTAGCATGCCACGTGGAAAGCACGCCACGTTAGCGCGCCGCGTCAACCACCACGTGGCTCGACGGGATTAAGGGTTTAATTAAGGTTAAATAATCTATTTTTAAGGCTAAAACTTCCTAAATTCATAACTAATTCTAGAAAATTCTAAAGAATACAAAGTTGGGCTCATGTTGAAGATATTTCAGAGCAGAATCTAAAAATATTATTATTAATTAATTTTGAATAGTGATTTTGGCTTAATTAAGGTTTAATTAAAATTTAATTAGCTTAATTACTCTTAATCACCTAATTAATCTCAAATTTTTGTGGATGTTTAGGGAGATGACCTCTGCCTCCCCTAATTTTCTAGGATTTTATTGGTTGCTTAATTAGAAAAATCATTTGAGTAAGCCTTAATCACTCTCTTAATTTAATTAGTGATAATTAGTGAATGAATAATGGCTTAATTAATTATTTAAGCCTAATTACTTCTGTTGAACAGTAAGGGAGCTTAAGGAATGTGATTGGGATATTTTTTCTAATTCATTCCCTAAGTTTTCTTTACTTTTTGGAATTAAATTAATTAATGATTAATGAAGTAATTAATTGATTAATTAATTAATTAATCTTTGAGATAAAATTAGAGCTTAAAGTGATCAAATATAAGACTTAGGGATTGAGATTAAGGCCTCTTTCTTGATCTCTTTCCTTAGGTTAATTTCAATTCTTCAATTGAACTTATTTAAAGCTTAAACAAATGGATTAATGAGCTTAATTAACTCAATATAAAATCAACTTCACATCTAATAACCTTTATCAATCTTGGGTAGCTCTTTAGGTGTTCCATAACTTAAAGAGAGAGCTAATGAAATTATGGTTAGCTCACATGCGTGAGAAAACTATAAAAGTAGTTAAGTGAGATCCCTTATGCCTAATTAACTATTAATCATGAGCCAATTACATTAGACCCCTTTCATTTCTTAGGAGCATTGCTAATTTAATTTTCATGTGGTTGCATCTCATATTAGCTCATTATTATTTGGTTAATTAACTTAAAGTGATGTAGGTAAGGATTAAATAATTGACTTAATTCATACCCTAACCTAATTAAGACATAAAATTAACTTAATTATTCTTCATTGAACCAAATTAACTCACACATGGGGGATGAAATTAGGATTAGCAAACCTCTTTCACATTTTCTTAAATCAAATCAAACATGAAAATAAAATGGCAGTAAAGAACTTTGGTTTGTTTTAAATGATCTTCTTTATTTTGATTGTCCTTAGGACTTAGTTGGAATGAATGAAATTATATGCTTGTGTTTCTTTATTTCCTTCCATTCATGCTAAATATTGTATTTCACTTGTACTCATGCATTCATGTCTTTTAAATTAATCAAATAAAAATGATTTCTTTTATGTCAAATTGCATGTGTTGATTTAAATTAAAAATATGTGTGGCTAGTATCATTATTAAATCTCAAATATATTTTTAAAAGTTTACTAATGATTGAACATACATATATATTATAAATTTAGTTATATATATACATAGGAAATGCAAGTGAATATAAATTTAGTGTGTGAAATAAAGTCTCTTCCATACATTCATGTGTTGATTTATATAAGTAAGAATGTTAGCGAGATATTAGTCTGTATATTCTAGGGACGCACAGCTTAAAGCATCCCTAAGGAGGATCTTACATCATTCCCTTAGTGTAGAATAATGGTGATGTACCTGCTTTATTTTATTCTTATGTATTTGAACATTAGAATCTAAATAGAGCTTTAACTCATTTACATAAAATAAATCAATCAAATCAAAATACAATTTTGCATGGTCTCTATTCTTGTAGTTATTTATACATCCACATGTATCTAAGGATAGTGGTATATTTGTGTGGACATTTTATGGACGCATAGCTTTAAGTAGCCCCAAGGAGGTTTCTACCTCGTTCCCTTGGTGCAGAACAATGGCGACATACTAGCTTAAAACTTTTATATATGTGGATGTGTATTTAGCTAATGAATGAAAACCCCTTTTTTCTATTAAAAGATATGCATTCATACTTTGTTTATTTGGTTGAGTTGATTAGTCATGCGATATAAGGTTCTTTCCTTATGCTTTTGCATAAAGATTTAGATAGAGTTTTAAATTAATATGACAAAAACATTCAACCAAATGAAATATTAATTCCAAATATATTTGCTCATATTCATCATTTAAGTGTGCTAAGATACAAATTGCATGTATAGCTATGTTTAGGATTTAATCATATGCATGATATACAAGATAGAAAGAAATGAACAAACATATGTTATGTTATAGTAATTCATCCCAACTAACCTTAAGATGCCTTTATTATTGAATGAGATTATTTAAAATGAATCTGAACTTAGGATTAATTAAAACATGTAATAAGTCATTCACTAAAAGGAGTTTATTAATTAATTTGCTTTAGATATGACTTATGCTAGAGATAAAAGAGAGTGATCCTCTCTTTCTTTCTCTTCATAACACTTAGTTTTTTTTTTGTAGGTCAAATAAAATAAAAGAAAACATTAAGTAAGATTTACAAACTAATTAAACCATTTAAAATAAAACCACCCTTGATAATTAAATTTCATTCATATTTAAAAAATCTTAACCCTAAAGCCTAACTAGAACATATCACACAAGCCTTAACACACACATTATATTAAGTCACAACTTCTAGCTTTATGTTAGGGTGGTGTATGATTTGATGTATATTTTATTTTGTGATGTAATGTTGTAGACTGGATGTTAGGTGTATGTGTGTATACTAGATGTTAGGCCATGATTAGCCTAATCATGTTTTCTGTAGGAGATTATGCTTAAGGGGCTGCTCTAATAAAAATATAAATTCTTTACTGTGCGGGTTACTTAAACCCTAAGCATAATCTACATTAGGATAGGTGGACTCGGTTACTCATGTGCAGGGTGTTAAGTCTAAATTATTTATATAACTTCTTAGGTTGTATGGTGCATTTAGCAAACTCTTATTTTGCAGATGTAGTTAGATTTAATCTTCTTATTTTTAATATAATTTTGCATTATGAGTTAGGATTAGTGCTATGAGGGCTTAGGATAAACGTTGGGTACAAGACTAAGTCTTATGTACCATGTAATCCTATGGAGTTTGCCTAACCAAATGTAAGAAGGAAGTGAAGGAAAGAAAGAGCTTTGAAGATTTAAAGATCCCCCATAGCTCCCATTCATTTGTTGTAATTAAATTATAATTATTCTTTCATATATCGAGTTGTATAAGGGTAGAGCTCGGCTACCCATTTCTTTTTGGGTTGTACAACAGTACCTGACCACAATGGCCTCTTATTCTTTCACGTTAGCTTTATAAAATGGCTTAATGTTTTCTTTAGCTTGTGCATTAGAAAAAGCATGTCTCTTCATAGTTTATTTATGATTAGTAATTGCTGTGTGGCCTGGATGCGATCAAGCTCTTAGGATAAAAATAACCCTCTCTTGTGGAGGTAAACAATATACTCATTTTCATCTTAGATTTAGGTCGTGCTTTAGCCCTCGCCAAAGCTCTCTAGATTCAGGATCCGAGGTTATTGTTTTCCTCTACGGCTACAAGCATAAATTTTCACCTCTTAGGCATTTTCATAATCTTGTATTGTAGAATTATAAGTCCTAAATGTCTAATAAAATTTTAACTCAAATATATGATTCTCCTCAATTTTAAACATATAAAGCCCAACCATAGGATAGTTTGGGATGCTCACTAGGTTTCTTAGTATCATGAGCATCCTCTACTCATCTTCTTTGACTTCGATAATAAGCCTTTCCTTTCAATATATCCCATTTGATCTTCCAAATATAACTAATTTATTGATAGTCCTATCTTTGAATTCTTTGGAGATAATAATTGCCTACTTTAATCGAGAGTATTCCTAAGGAATTCATCTTTCTTAGGATGTAATTAACTATGGGGGCTTGCCCCCATAGAAAACTTTAGAACCTGGTTTAAATAAATCCTACATTATTCATCCATGTAAAATAGGAAAAAAATCTTTGGTGCATTCGAAGACCCATCATGCCTTAGGAGTCCTTATTAAGTGACTAGGTTCATCGTATTATTGTGGTTTCTATCTTTTGAGATAGTGCACTATTTTCTGATGTCATACACGATCACCTCAATAAGTATACCTTCAGATTTATGTGGTGCCCCCCCCCTATACACACACACACACACACACACACACACACACACACACATCAAACCAAAAATAAACACCACACCCACATATGAGCAAATGTGGATTTTGATATTTCATTGACTAACGTGAACAAGATTTATCATTGATTATTCTATATGTCAGAAATCTGAACAATAATAAGCATTACATAGCTCCTCGATTAACAAAAGAATTATATTTTAATCACACTGAGCAAGATGAAAAAGAGTTGAAGAAATTTAAATGAGGCTCGCAAATAATTTGGTAGATCATCAATAGCTCAAATGTAATACTTGCAATATTCAATTACAAAATTAGGATGTGAATAGAGTGGTGGGAGTGAACTGAGTTGCTCAAATCTCATGATCTCCTCCTCCTCCACTTTGCCTTCTGCTCCTTGCCTCAACCTTGCCTCCACTTTGCTCTCCCTCAGCAGCCACTCGCTTTTCACCTTCACTTCACTTTTTTCCACTCCACTCCACTCCATCTCCATTTACTCCATCTCAAACTCTTCATACAAGTGGAAATAAATTATGGAGCTTTCCAATCTAATTTTCATTCTAATTATGATTTTCAAAATCAATAATTTTATTAATTGGATGAAATTAACTAAGCTAAAAATGCATGCATGTGCTTGGAGATATGGGTTTATAGTGTAAATTTTAATATCTGAAAAGGCTGCGTAGGCTAAGTTGGGATTAAATAAAGATATGAAATTAATCTTATAATTTAGAAATAAAATTAAAAAAAATTTAAATATTTGCATGGACCCCGACATAATGTTGAATCTTTAAATTTAGGTGTCTGAGGATGCAGAGCGGGTTAAAAATGGGTTTATCTAAATATCTTATACTAAGAATTATGCAATTATTTTGAAAGAGAAATAGTCATTTTGAAAACCTGAGCATATTTTTAAAATTCAATATTCTAAATATATACTTATGTATGTATTTTACCGAATCAATACATTCATATGATGAAAGTTTAAGTCATATTTGAGCAGTTAAAATCCTTCTCCCTATAGGGACTGGAGTTGATAAAACTGATTATTTCAATTTAAAATTAAATAATTAATCTGAGCAAGGTTGCAGATAAAAATTAATATAAAATGATACCTTATAGTTGATCACATTAAATCCACTCTTTCTTCTTTAGTAAAAGCCTTTAATAGTTTTAATATGGCTATTTCATGTTTAAAAATTCAAATATTTAATTTCAAAATTCTTAAAGTATAATTGCAGGCGTCAATCCATAAATCCAATTCTCCTCATATAGGAGTAGAGTTGACAAGATCTAATGTGATATAATGAGATTTCAAAATTGTAAACCCGATCCTCTGTGAGCAAAGAGAAGAGTCGACAATACCCCGATGATGGTTGTATTGATTGAGAATATCAACTGAAGAGGTTTACAATTACCAATAATTTCCTAAAATCTTCAATAATAAGTGAAATTCTTATTAACTATCAAATTTCCAAGAAAATTTTAAAATAAGAGAATTGATTAAATGAAATTCATCATAAAAATAATAATAAACAAAATAATAATAAATTCAATGTTAACCCAATTATTTGTGAGGGGTAGGGGTGACAAATTCAATGTTAACCCAAGCTCACAAAGGAGCCAAATGTCATATTATGTATCTACTACATTCATACTCAAAATGTTCTACACCAATAAGGTCGTGACACATGTCCTCTGTCTGCATGGTTTGACCAATATGCTCCACATATGAAGCGATTACGACTAGAGCCTTCTAACCGGGTGGTTTGGCCAGTAAGCTCCATTATTTTAAAATCACGACTATAGCTTGTATGTTCCCCAATGGTTTTCTACCCCTTTGAATTGTAAATCATAGGGTATACCTAATATGGCACAAAACCCTCTTCCAACTATGGTGGACTTAAGATTGTCCCTTTAGACAAATATCAACCCTAACCTATAAGATTTTCTTGAACGATGCAACCCATGATTGTTGATAAGGATCTTTTGGTCAGGTTGGGTTGACCACCTCCTTTAATTAAGTAAACTGGGGACCACAACAACTCAGGATGATGGAACCAAGGGATCTTGATCGGGCGCGTCATCATTTTCCTGACTATATGCTCCAAGAGAAAAAAATGATGAATTTCATTAAATTTCAATTCTAAATTATTGCTACTATACGCTAAGTAATTAGCGACCTATGACTAGCCTTAATCGAAAGTTTCCTTTCATTGATTGGAGAGGGGTAATTAACTATAGGTGCTTGCACATATAGAAAACTTTTAACTATATCTAAAGTCCTCATCAAATGAGGGCAAAATCTTTAGGTATTGCCTTATTTATCCACTACAAACAGTCATCTACCTTCAGAAAGTTTCGTTCAACACAAATCTAAACTCCCGTTTCATCGAGAAGCTAGAAGCGAATTTTTGGAGCCCACAGCCTCTTTAAGTTTGAATCTGACTCTTTCACTAAAATCATATTAATGCTAATGTTGTGGATGTGGGTATAATCAATTATCCCTTCTCTAATTAAGAGAAAGCCCATCTCCTAATCATGACTCTACAATAAGAAATACTCTTGAAATTGAAGTCTCATAGGCTAAAATAACTCTTAATTTCATATCCAGAAATATTAGATTAAAAGAAGATTTTAAATGGATTTTTAGATTATTTTAAGGAACTTTTATAGAATCGTAAAGGCAAAAGCAAGAAATATTATGAGAAGGCATCTCACTTTATAAGTGCTTCATTAATTCTTTGAAAGCTAAGTTTTAGATTATTTTAATAGCAAACTAACTACAATTAGTTTCTTAAATTGAGCATATTTTAGGTATTATTTTTTGATCATTTTTTTTCTTTTTATAAATTCTTGTATAGGATTTGATGGTCATATTGGAGATACATAGGCAACTTCTATTTTTGGTGTGAAGGAGTTCAACTTTTTAAAATTTTTATTTAAGCTAATAAATATTATATTTTGTCCAGTGGTAGATAAGATTAGGGAGAGTCGCCTTAAATGGTTTGGCCACATAAAGCGTCGGCCGTCCGATGACCCGATTAGGAGAGTAGATGCATTAGATTTTCCTTATGTTAAGAAGGTGAGGTAGACCTAAAAGACTTGGTTAAGATGTATAAAAATAATCTTAGATACTCGAATTAAATGAGAATTTGACACATAATAGGACACAATGGAGACGAAGGATTCATGTAGCCGACCCCACCTAGTGGGATTAAGGCTTGTTGTTGTTGTTGTTGTTGTTGTAATAAATATTATATTTTGTCATAAAAAATAGAACAATAAACATAATTAATTTAAATTACCACCACAAAAGTATTAATCTCTACCTTCCACCCATCCATATACAGATAGAATTAAATTTAAATCAAATTATTCAACCAATCTTTCCAAAAAAAAAAAAAAAAAGCTTAAAATATTCAACTTTAATAATTGGCTGCCTTTAGAAAATATAATTAAAAATTCTAAATATTCACTGAAATATCTATTGATTATTTTTTAATTGAATGAGTGCCGACAGTAATTCCATCTTAAAATCTTACAAAAAAAAAGTTTTCAAAATCTTTATCAGCTACACTACATGGATGCATCCACAGTGGAGCTCCATGAGAGATATATTACTCAATTAGTCTGACCGCCCCCACCTTTAGGTGGCTTCTTCTCAGGACCATTGGAACTTAAATTTATTCTGGCATCTTGAGATTGCCGCAGGGGCTCTGAATCGTGCTCAGAACTCTCGTCGTTTTCTTCTTGCTTTCGGGCAACAATATGCCGGGTTCTCTGTAGCCACAGGGAAAGCACAACTCAATCAATAATAGAGATGAAGAAAGATTTAAAATAATACGTATAATTCTGCAAGCATTCGACTGATCAGAATGAGAAAGAGAGAGAAAGAGAGAGAGATGAACGATGATATAATATATTACAATTTCTGTATCCCCTAAGAAGCTTGTGCTGTGGAAATAAAGCTTCAAGAGTGACAGAAGCGAAGCCAGCAAAAAATTTGGATGAAGAGGACGGTTCAATGAAGCTTTTTTCATATCTACACTGTTTTTCATCTTCTTCTTCCACTCCTCTCTCTCTCTCTCTCTCTCTCTCTCTCTCTCTCTCTCTCTCTCTCTGTCTATCTCTTCCGATATCTTTGTGTGATTTCTTTCCTTGAGAAAACTTAGCTACATATGAGCTTTATATTATTATGAGTTGGGTTAATTTTTAAAATAGGCCAGTTTAAAAGGTTAATTATGTGATTAGGCACGATAAAAAAAATTAAAATGCGATCATGGCGACCGGGCGCTGATGCAGCAGTTGCCGTCACGACGCAAACGGCCATTAATAATTTTAAAAAAAATTAAGTGCATATATTTTATGGTCGCATTTGCTCATCGATGTCGGATTTGGGAGTGCTTGGTATCGGAAAGATAATAAAAAATCCTACAACTTTTATGTTCACCACTTTTGACCTAATCTCGTGAGATGAGTTTACAAATGGAATTGAAGTTACAAAAAAACTTAGATATCGAGAATTTATTTATTTTTAGATAATATAAAATACTCTCATTATATTGTATATATAAATTGAGTTTGAATCTTTATGCAATTCTCGGTTGAATCTCAACTTCATTTGATTTAATCAAAATATTCAAATAATATAATACGGAATAATACAAGGTACATGAATGACCAAGAGATAACAAATATAAAATAACCAGAGTACAACCCTCCACACTATCTTCTACGATGCTGTGGTGGAATCGATCGCGGAGTGTAATGTGTCGGGTCGCCGCGTCAGCGAGATGATGCCGATGGTCCTCCTCTTCTTCCACGCCGAGTTGTTGCGAATACCCTAAGTTCGTAACATGAGGTAAATCTACCGACCCCTGCGTAGGCAACGAATACCCATGGTACACTCCGTATGGCGGTGTCATATGGAATGGTGGTGGTCCATATGTCGGACCGCTGCGCGTAAGTGCATCGAGACCACATCTCGCCGATATAATCGGGTGGCGAGAGAATGACGTAGATCACCATCGGTGTCGAGGATGGCCCCACATCCATCGACGGAACATGTGTATGCGATGATAACAAATTTCCTTCAAAAAATCTCACTAAATAACATCTAACAAATATTTCCTATCAAAACAACAAATCCAAACTAGATCTGGAATTTATTTTGCATTTCGCTAAAAAATACCTAAATCGTGAAAGATCTCTCAAAGCCACAACTTAACTGGAAACAACCGACGTGGCGACCTTGGCGTAAGTTCCTTCGCCGGCCAAGCGCCGCCGGGTGGACGAAACGAACGGCGACGGATCGCAAAGGGAGAAGGAAAACGAATCGAGAGCGCGGCGTCGCGAGCTCTCTGGTTGGCTAATTTTGTACGCCGTCAGCCAGCGACTGCCTATTTTAAATTTTTTTTATCGTGCCTAATCACATAATTAATATTTTAAATTGGCCTATTTTAAAAATTAACCCTTATGAGTTTAGATCAAGTCAAATATGGTTGGTAACTGTGTTTCAAAATTCGTGCTTTACTTTGTTGAAAGTTAAAGCAATAGTCATGCTGGCCTGTGTTGCTGACCATGAACGATTCCTATGGTTCGCTATTATATGTTAAAGTCATGCACTTATTAAAACTGCTAAAGGATCTAATCATGTAATATTTAATTAAATATTTTGCATTATATCATCGTATGAAAAACCTTTTGATCGAAATTCAACGTTCTTTAATTTATTTTTTAATTTACTATGTTTCTATAATGTATTTTTTTAATGACTTGTGATGGGATTGAAATCATCATTAATTATCATAATAATAATAATTACAGAGATGAATTTGGATCCATATAATTTAGTTTTGTTTGCTAGAATTTAAATTTTTTAAAATTTATTAAGTATTTAAATCTAAAAACTTCAATTACATGAAAAATAGTATTATCGCTAATTTCTTAAAGGAAAAGCATCTTTTTATGTATAGATAAAATATTATATTTATAAATATCAAATTTTAGATATTACATATATAAATGCATAATAATTACGTGCTATGAATGCAAATCTTTCTAAATTAAATTGCGAGCTAATTCAATGATATATCTATAATTTTTTTATAGAAAAGAAATCAAG
Source organism: Cymbidium sinense (assembly GCA_021442155.1). Lineage (NCBI taxonomy): Eukaryota > Viridiplantae > Streptophyta > Magnoliopsida > Asparagales > Orchidaceae > Cymbidium > Cymbidium sinense. The sequence goes on from CM038229.1 coordinate 66,959,893, forward strand.
ACATGCTAATTCTCAAAATTATTAGATTTACCTCTCTCTCTCTCTCTCTCTCTCTCTCTCTCTCTCTCTCTCTATTCTAATACAGGCTTTGAAAATTTTAACGAGTGATCTATTCAAGCCGGAACTCTAATATAGGTTGACCAATTTGTCTGATCTTTAATATTATTCATCAACAGTTAATTTCAAAGAAGTCCTTCTCATTGGGTTCAAGTTCTCTCGTTATTTTTTAAAATATAGAGATAAATACATATCATTGAATTAACTGTACAGGATTAGTTTGGTCAGCAACACGGATACCAAATGACTATTGCTCTAACTTGAAACAAAATAATGCACGAGTTTTGAAGCACATTTACCAAACACAATTGACTTGATCAACATTCATAATAATATAAAGCTAATTTTATGTAGCTACCATAAGTTTAATCAAGAAGAGAAACCAGAGAGAGAGGTAGAGAGAGAGAGAGAGAGAGAGATGATAATTCATAGAAAATGTTACAATAGTATACTGAATATGGACTAGTACCTCATCATTTTACAAAGTTTATTCAAAATAAGGGATTATTTTCCAACACTCTTGCGGAACAAAATGATATTATAGAGAGAACAAAATGGACTTTATTGGATATGATGCATACCATGCTTAGCCATTCCAGTCTTTGTATATTCTCGTGGTTTGTAGTACTAAAGATTGTTGTATACGTATTAAATTGAGTTCTAATCAATGTTGTCCCAAAGACATTATTTGAATTATAAAAAAAAGTTGAAAATGGAGTTTGGAAAATATGCATGCTTGCGGTTGTTCATCTGAAGTGAGAATATATAAACCACAAGATAAGAGGAAAATAGTCCCAAGGATTGTTAGTGAGAATTTTGTTTGAATTTGAAATTAAGAAATGATGAGTTTCTTGAGAATAACTTAATCATCAAGAGCAATCAACTTAAGAACATAATTTTTGAATATGACCATATTATATCAAAATCATTCACCTCAAGTGATAAATTGGTCATCATTCGTAAAACTACTCATGTATAAACATGTGTTAAACAACTAATCATTAAGGTTTTGCATGTTGTTGATAAGATTCCTCTGGATCAAATAGTTTAGAAAGTACTAGAAGCTTTTAAGCAATTATTTGAATCACAAGTTCCTTAGGGAGATGATGGTATAACATTAACATCTACTTGAGATAAAAAAAAAAATGGCAATTCTTAGAGATTATGTAGTATATTTACAAGAGTCTGGTTATAATATTGGAGCCAAAATTTATCTTAAAGTCTTTTAATAGGCTATGAATTATAAAGAGTAAATTTATAGCAAGATGTCATAATGGAAGAGATGCATTATATATAAAAAAATTATGCATCAGATTTCATAGATTTTTTTTTAATTGAGCGAAGGCCACTGTAAATGGGATTTTAAGGTCAATTCAAAAAGATTTATTATGAAATATAACAAAATACAAGACATGACTCATTGCTAAAGGATTACTTCAAAAAAGGGAATCAATTATAAAAAGATATTTTTTTATATCTAATAAATATTATATTTATATTATTTTGTCATTAGTTGCTCATTTTGCTTCTCATTAATAGTCTTTTAAATTTCTTAATAAAGATCTAAAGGACAAGATTTTTATGAAATCATATGAAACTTTCTTCTCTAATGATGGCAAACACTTAGTATGTAAGCTTAAGAAATCCATATTCTAAATAAAATTTGCTTCTCATTAATAGTCTTTTAAATTTCACTTAGTAATTTCTTTGTTTATATTTGTTGTCAGTATAGATAAGATTTTTTTTCTTTTTTACTTTTTATAGGATGATATTTTACTTGCAACCAATGATAAGAGTTTCCTACATGAGGTGAAACGAGATTCTCATTGAGAGTTTCAACATGAAAGATATGTATGAGATATCTTATTTTATTGATAATAAGATTTACAAAGACAAACCTCAAGACATTTTTGGTCTACTATAGAAAACTTATAAAATAAAAATATTTTAGGTTAGATATTTTTGATTCAAGATTGTTAATCAAGCGTCGTTCCCATTGTGAAGCGTTTTAGATTCATGTTAAATGAATGCCCAAAGAATGACGATGAGACAATATTAATTAAGAATGTCAAATATAGTTCTATTGATGGAATCCTTATGTATATTCAAGTTTGTACTGGACCTGACATTTTACTTGTTATAGACAATACCAAGTAACCCAAATATGAACCACGAAAGGCCTATAAAGAAAGCTATGAGGTATCTTCAATAACAAAAAATTATATGCTTATGTATAGATAAAGATCAATCTAGATGTGATTGGCTGTTAAAATTTAAACTTTACTGGTTGTGTTGATTCATGTAACATAATAGTATGATATATTTATGATGGATGGTAGAGCTATTTCATGAAGTGTCAAATAGCTTTAACCAACACTTCTACTATACAAGCAAAGCTTGTCTCCTATTTTAAGGATACTATACACCATGTATGGTTTCATTTCTAAACTTAAAGTGATGACTTCTATTTTTAAGCCATTAATTTTTTATTTCTTATTATTATTTTTTTGCAATAATTCAACTACTATTCTTATGGAAAAAAAGAAAGAAAGTAGGGAGTCAAAATAAATACATCAACATTAACTACTTAGAATGTGTTAAAGATTGAAAATAATCATTGTGCTTATTACACTGAATTGATCAACACAAATCTTTTGTCCAAAGGCATTCCATCAATAAAATTTAAGAGAAAAATGAGAGTTCGTTCTACTCGATAATTATATACATAAATTTTTATTAATGAAGCTCTTATAGATTATTATATTTCTATTATTCATGTGCACCTTAATTTATTTTGAGAAAGTATTTTTATTTTGGTCCAAGAATAAACATAACATTTACTCATTAAATTTTTTTAGTACATTATGAAAAATACTTAAGAAACTAGAGAGAGAGCGAGGACTTGTCGTCCTAAGTTGTCTATTTATTTCATAAAAATGATAATTAAAGGGATTACGTCAAATCAGCAGGTAAAACAAAGGGTATTATAATATTTTATAATAATTGATATGCTTATTATGATAATATATTATAACAAGAGTATTTTTAATTATATTAAAATTAAAACATTTTTAACAATAAAAATGACAATTTTCTTTTGTTTGTATCTTCATCTAAACACTTAAATTCACCTGCTAATGAATTTTGGAGTTATCGAAACATTAATCAATATATTATTGTAATTAATTCGCCCAACAACAAGAGCAGAATTATGATAGGTAGGATTTGAAAAAAAAACATTAATATAATGGAACTCACCCAATGGTTAGGGTGAGAATTCCTTTAACTAGAAAAAAATTCACCCACTAAAAGGGCTAGGTGCTCCTTATTAATTTTTTTATTTAAGTCTTATAATGCTTCTTATAACAATTTTGTCTCAAAATCATTGCAATTATTTATAAGATAAATATAATATAATATTATTTTATATTACACTCATCTTAAGAAAATGTAATAACATTTAGATTTATCTTTATAAAAAATAAGACATATTAATATTAAATAAATGAATTGTGGGATCGCTTGTCATAAAAATGCACCTCTACAAGTATAATGATAATTAAAAAGAAGATTTACATAGTTATCACTCAATTCTTCTCTATTTACATATATAATATTCAAAGTTTAATATTTATATATATAACATTTTTTCTATACACGAAACATTATATTTCATTTTAAAAAATTAATGACAATAATATTTTTGATGTGATATTAAAAATTGAAATGTTATTTATGTGAATATTAAAAATATATAGTATTTATGTAAATTCCTCTAATTTAAAAGATTACAATCTCATCACAAACTATAAGAAATTACAAATGCTTTATATATAATAATAATTACTATTTAACTACACCATTAAGCATTATACCTTAAATTTATAATATATAGGCAAAATTTTAATTTAAGTATTATTTTATATGTAATTAGTAATTTAAGTATCTTTTAAAAAAATTTAGATATAGATATATACCCATGGGCGACTTTGCACGTACCACCACATGGCAAGCAAGACCACCGTAGTAGCTGAAGCTAGTCGCCCACTTAGTGGGCAACTAGCTTCAGTTCCAGCTAGTCGCCCAAATAGCTCAAGGCACAAATTAGGGTCGATCGACGGATCGGCCCCATTCGGAGTCACTTCCTCCTTCACGAGGAAGCTCCCGCTTCATGAGCACGCAAGCACCCTCCTCTCCAACCGTCTCCATGCCTTCCGACAGCCGTCGACCTTGCTCCAACCGCTGGCATTGCTCTGCCCGCCGCATATCATCGGATCGTCGACGATTTGTTGCCCGACAGCCGCATCCGCTACGTTCGATGCCTTTTCTCTCTAGCTGACAGCCCTTGGAACCCAACATTGGCTTCCGACGATGATTCCGACGTCTCCGTTCCTTACAGGGACGTTTCCGACGATGGATTCTATAGTTCTTAACACACATTATTGTCGTTCTTCATAAACACGCGGTAAATCTCTAATTTGTTTCATTTATAATTTATTAGATTGTGTGTATTAGGGGAATTTGGTTTATGATTTCAGTTTATGGCTTAGAGTTATGGTTAAGAGATTTGGTTTATAATTTTGGGAGATAATACAATATAAACTGTGAACGTTTAATATATGTCGGGTCTATTATTGAAAATGATTGTGAAATAGTTTAGGATGTTTTTAGTAGGATTCGAGTCGCAGTTGGTCTATAACATTAGAGCAGTGACCTTCACCTTAGATGATTTGTTCGCATAACATGTTAATTGAGTTAAATATCATTTGATTTTTGTGGTATGTACTACATATAAATTTGGAAGCGCGACATTTTTCTAAATTTAGGGAATACTTATATGATTGATTATATTTCAGTTATTTGAAGAATGAGTAGAGAGTTTGTTTCTTAATCCTATTCTATGGAGGCGAACTAATTGTCGATGAACAGTTCATTCCAAGTTATGTGGGTGGTCAAATCGTCCAGTTAAGGTTCTGCAGCACAACACCTTATTAGAATTGAAACAAAGAATTATGAGATCCTTGCACATTAATTTAGAGCGTCACACAATCAGTTTTACATGTCGTTATCCGGTGGGTAACAAATTTATAGCGTATGCTATTTCGGATGATGAATTTTATGATGTTATACTGGACAGAGCTTCTCGTCGATATTAGTGTTATATATGGAAGTTGAAATTGCTAATATTGCATCCACATCAGCTAGTCTAGTGTTAAGGTCAGCAGATGTACCATCGACGCATATATAGGATTTCATCGCACCTACTCCTCTGGCGACATAGAGCAGCTTTGATGAATTGATTCCCAGGTAATACATTGTTTATCTTTCCCTGCTTATGATGTTAATTTTTAATAGCAATGTGTGTCGTGGTACTTATGAGTGCCATGGAAGTGATAATATATTTATCAATTAGAGGAACCATATGTGCCTCAGAGTGTTGCAGGTGATGATGTGTATGAAACTATGAGCAGTGGCTCAAGTAGTGACTCTCAGCAGGATATCAGTGATGATGATTGTTGCTAGGTTTGAAGCTATTATTGATAATACAGCCAGTCAGGATCTATTAAAGAATCAATCATTCCGGAATATTGATAGTGAATGTCAAATGTTATCTAATAATGAGTATGTTCAGATGTGTCAAACCACGCGAGAGTGAAATAATGATATTTACTTTGACGGTCCATCTGATGAAAATGTCCTAACAGATGATATTGAAATCTCAGGTGATCTTGTAGAAGAAATGTGTTTCACAAGTAAAATGAGCCTTCAGTTTGTTGTTATTGGATGGTGTATAGTTAATAATGTTCAATTCCAAACAGTTATCTCAAACAGAAGAACTATATTATGATATGTGTACATCAAGATAGTCCTAACAAAGCATATAATTAACGTCTGCATGGTAGCAGCAGCAGAAGTCTACGGGGTGCCTGGAGAATCTCTGGAGTTGGGGATCACCACAGATGTATCAACGTAGTGACTACTGGTGGTCATCGGTAGTGCAACTCCAAATTCATAGCTTATTTTATTATACCTATAATCAGGCATCAAATTGATCTGAAACTTAGGAAGATTATAAGTAGAATAGAATTATAATTTAATGTAAAAGTTTCTTACATGAAGGTTTGGGATACTAGGTGTAAGGTAATAAAATCAATTTTTGGTAGTTGAGAGGAGTCTTATAGGACTCTGAGCCTTTTTCATGGAAGCAGTTTATACTACTTTACCAGGTACAGTATACAGAATGTAGACTAGCAATACTCAGTGCTTCCAGAGACTTTTCTGGGCATTTGGTCCTTCTCTTTTGGGTTGGGGCAGTTGCCACCTTATCCTCAATTTAGATGGTACATTTTTGTTGGGCAAGTACCATGGTACATTACTTACTGTTGTTGGAATAGATATAAACAACGATTTGTTTTCTCTTGCCTTTGCTATCATTGAGTCTAAGTCGACTGATTCTTGGTCGTGGTTCTTAATGTGTTTACATGATATGCTGCCTGTGGTGTTAGCTAGATGCGACTTGTGCATAATATTTGATAAACATGCTAGCTTATTGCGTGGGTGCAAAGACATTTTTCCCTGGGCCGCTCAAAGGCACTGCTTGCTTTATTTGTGTGAGAATTTCAAAAAGGTGATACATAGATTGGGAATTGGTGATGTGGAATTTCTTTGCCAGAAAATATATATGGCTGGAAACACTGATGACATTCGTAAGTTTAATCGATATATGACAGATATAAAAATGTGAAAGAATAAGCCCACAAATGGCTTGTGGAGCGAGATCCAGTTAAATGGTCACTCGTGCATGATTGTGGAATGTGTTATGGTACAGTGACGATAAATGTATTTGAATGTTTCAATGGTGCTCTTAAACGTGCATGTGGTTTGCCAATTCATGCGCTAATCATTGTTATTTATTACAATTTAATTATATTGTTCATGAGAAGACTTGCCACTACAACTCAGCAATAGGAGGCCAATTTATCTATGTTCACCCAAAGGGTATTAACAATGTTACAACATACTGAAAGGGAAGCTAGAGATTTCCCAGAACTAGTGAACATCAACCGTAGGGAGATGTAGGTGTTTGATAGGTCAAGCTGATCATTTAGAGTTGATTTATCAGATAATGGTCAGTGTAGCTATAGTTGTAATAAGACAGTTATATATCATTTGTCATGCCCTCATGCTATTGTTATGCTGGGGTTCAGAAGATTGAATCACCTGACGTGTGTTTCACAGTATTACACTTTGCATCTATATAAGATCACATATTCAACTGAGTTCCACACTATGCTTGACCATTCTGATTAGCCAGCTTATAGTGCTGAGCAAGGTTTAATAGAATTGCTACCACCCAATATTCGTAGAAGGTCAAGTAGACTTTGTACCACTAGGTTCAGAAATATAATAGATGAAAATAGAGGAAGCAGTACTAGATCCTGTAGTATATGCAAGATAGTTGGCCACTACAGGTCATCGTGCACATATAATATCAATAATAAAAGGTATGTTGTAGTTACAATAGCTACTCCTTTGTATGTATTATGCTCCTTATCAGAATTTTTATGTAGGTTGCAATACTCTTTTTTTAGTTTACTTTATTCTATAGTTTTTCATTTAAAATTTTTAATTGCCTGACGCTGACAAGTACATATGTTTCATTCAATAGGTATAATGGTTGAGTAACACGCCCCCTATTAGACGTAGGTGTCAGGGCCATGCTAGGGAAGACACCACACAGTCAGAGCAGCCTCTTCCAGAGGTCCTCCCTAGCATAGCATCCCTACGTGGTCAGTATAGAGCCTCCCACCTCAATACTATAAGTGTTATTTTCTATGTTACAGATGCACATGAGTACTAGTTTGACTAATGCTTGATACATTTTTTTTATTGCAGAGCATTATTCTAGAGACCGCTTCCCACTTGCTTACGCTGAAGGAGTAGCCCATCACTTGTAGGAGATTCATCTCTAGCCTGCAAGTAGTAGGCCTATAGTGTGCTAGTCAACTACGTTTCATTCACTTGGATCATCATCTAATTACTGCTCTAATTGAGAGATAGTCTCCATAGACCAATACCTTCCACCTTGCCGTTAGTGAGATGACAGTGACACTTCAGGATGTGGTGATGATCCAGAGTTTATGCGTTGATGGACCACTTATTATTGGACTAATTGTGGTTGGTGATGGAAAGAGGTGGCGTAGCTAGCCAGACTACTGCGATGAGTTGTTGAGTTAACATCCCCTACCAGATGTGATATATCATGACCCGATCAGCTCACACATCACATTGACCTTTAGGATGGTTCAGGCACAGGAGCAGACGTGCATGCTGCTGAGGTGGCTTAGGTGATCTTTCTACAGAGAGTCTTATTCCCATATGAGCATCGAGGAGATCAGCATGCACCTGCGTGCCTATATTTTGTTTCTTAGTGAGTGCTTCCTACTACTAGGCACATCAGGATTTGAGGTCCATCTGTAGTATCTTCCACTACTTTAGGACCTAGATACATTCAATACAAGGAGAGCAGTTCTGGCGCACCTGTACAAGGAGTTGTATGAGTCTACTAAGCCTAGCAGGGCCAATATGGCTGGCTATTTACACCTACAGATATGGTCTTGGGAGCATCTTCATGTAGGGAGGCCGACCCTGCATGTGCCATATTCGAGTGATCTTGAAGAGCTTAGCATTGGATTGAGGTATATTTTAATTCCTGTAATTTCAAAATTTTACTTATATGTTTGTTTCTAATGTGTTGTGTGCATAGATGGAACGAGTGATATGTTCGCCAGATGCCAATAACGCATGGCATTATATATAAATGAGCTAGATGGTTTACTGCATACATAGGTATGACTTGTAGAGTAGTTATTCAGTTTAATTTCTATAATGTTTATACCAATTTAATAAAATTTTTAATATGTGCATGTGATTTGGGAGCCATACACCGAGCAGATCATGCAACGCCTGTCAAGTACATGCTCAACAGGCTTCGATATGTAGTTGGCATGAGTCCCGCTCATCAGTTGGAAGAGGGTGGAGTGGCACTTACCTGATCGAGTGTTGAGATAGTTTGGACTCATACCCAGAGTTGATGTGGCACCAATAGACCTACTTTCAAAAGGGTCGACGGTCGAGGTAAAGCAGATGTAGACTGGGTTGATTACCATCAGGTGCACATTACCGCTTGAGAGAGGCGGAGGGATTATGTAGTCAAGGGATTGGACAAAGATGAGGACAGGCTGACGGCTATCAATTAGTATATGTGCTCATTCAGATCTTGGGCTTCTCTCTATTTACTAGTCGCCCCGATAGATCCTCCCATTACTTACTATCCCAGAGGACCTGTAGAGCGCATATATGTAAGTATTAATATAAGTATTCTATTAAATTTAATATGTTACATACCTACTTGATGCTAATTTCAAATGCTATTTTTTCATACAGTCAGAGCACATCTTAGCGACTCATGACATCTTTCAGCTGTACTTTGGCCATACAGATGAGCACAAGTTATAGGGAGTTGTAGATAGGTACGAGGTGTTATGTAGAGACTTGAGGTTGTGGGTACATATCAGCAACCCACGTTATGGATCAGAGCTTACAGAGAATGTCCCACAGCATAACTGGGGCACCAGACCATCTACATATGCTGATTCAGGTCCTTCTACATATCAGCCTACCTATGAGTCACAACCGCTTTTCTTCTCATCACAAGACTATCCTACGCAGATTTCTGAAGATCTTGCATTGGAGGGCCACCATCAACTGCATGATCATCCACCACGTGCAACTGATCAGTATATACCTAGGAGTGGTGCAATTCCACGCAGATAATGGAGGAGTTAGCTGTTTAAAATAGTGTGGCCTGTGCGTCTGTACTATATTGATTTATGTATATTTTATTTTTCTTATGGATTGTGCTATCGCAGATATTCCATTTCTTTGTATATATCTTGGAACTTTATTGTATTGTATTATTTTGGCAATCTTCTATGTGTTTGGATACAAGTAATTTTCTCTTTTTTCTTTACTACTATTTCACCATTATTTTGAAGAATTGAGCCTAGATATCTCAATTGCTCACTCTTTCTAATGACTTGATCACCTAATGTCACAACATCAGCACTAGAATTTCTACTACTAATATTACACTCTATGTATTTAGTTTTACATTTGCTCAAACAAAAGCATTTAGACTCTAAGGTTGACCTCCATAATCCAAGCTTCTCTTGGACTCACTCAATAGTCTCATCAACAAGAAGAATGACATTAGCAAAAAGCATACACTAAGGTAAAAAATTGTCGATCCTTGATGTAAATGACTTGAATATGCCTAATATTCAAGTCATTTACATCAAGGATCGGTAAAAAATTGTTGATCCATAATATTCTTCCTATAAATGCCTAGTAAGAACATCCATAACTAAAGCAAAAAAATAAGGGCTTAAAGCCGATCCTTGATGTAATCCAACTAAAATAAAAAATATATTATGTTAATTCTCTTTGAACACACGTAATAGCTCTAGTGTACATATCCTTAATGACTTCAATATGCCTAATATTAATTCACCTTAATGACTTTAATTTGCTTAATGACTTGATATAACCCAATTGAAATAAAAAAAAATTATCTCTAGGCTAATTAAGCCCATTCAGGCGAACTAACTGCGACGTTCTGAGCTAGTCGCCCGTTAACGGGTGACTAGCACAGTACGTTCTGAGCTAGTTCGGTTAATTGGGCGACTTCTTACCACATAAACCGACTATTTTGCCATGTCATTGGCGTGGCTAGCTCCCTAAATGGGACTCTATCTATATCTAATTTTTTTTAATAATACTTAAATTACTAATTACATTTTAAAGCATACTTAAATTAAAAATAAATCCTAATATATAACAATGACCAAATGCAAAAGCACTCAAACTAGCAATTAACTGTGGGAAAACTTCATGGTCAACACATGGCTACCAAGACTGTCTAAAGCACGAGTGAAGCGCAATTACCAAATACATTTGACTTGATCATAATCCGTGATATAAAGCTTATATGTAGCTCCTGTAAGTTTAATCGAAAAGAGAAACAAAGATAGATAGGGAGAGGGAAGAGAAAGCACACAGACACACACAGAGAGAGAGAGAGAGAGAGAGAGAGAGATGAATAGCAAGATAGAAGAAAGCCAGATCGAAGAAGGCTCTATTAATTACAATATTAAGAATCTCTAGTTTTGGTTTCAGTCCCTCTTCACACCCTGCCTCCGCTGCTTAGGTTTTCTGCAAGCCAAACACCCACAGGCAGCAGGGGTTCGTATTCTCTCTCTCTCTCTCTTTCTCTTTCTCTCCCCCCTTCTCACGGGAAATTATTACATGTGCGTCTTGACTGTCCAGATTTTTTGTATTAATTATGTATATATTATATATTGAGTATATAATAACTATGTATTAAGTGTGTATACTACTAATATAAAGTTATATATTCTATGCACAATATGTATACAACTAATACATAATAATCCGAATTAACTGGACTTGCACTAATAATTTTTTACTCCTCACTCCCCTTCTGCCTTTTTTAGCTTTCTGTTGAGTTCTTATATAACATTTATTTCATTATTTGATCCAGAGATCAAAGGCGCCAAAAAAGCAACAGCCAGGTGGGGGCAAGGTCAACGCAACTGATCCAAGTCACCTCTTCAATTTCTGATCGCAGTCTTAATGATGGAAAGAACAGATTGTTGAGTTTAAATAAATTGTTAAATTTTCCGTATATAATACTTAGATTGTTCGATCTATAATATATTCAAATTCTACTGCATACTTTAGAACACTAAACAATGTTTTTTTTTCCCATTGACATTATATTTTCATTAAGGATGAACAATTTATCTATAATTTCGTTCAAGCGTTCTACGATACTGTAAGTGAGATTTGCTGAAAATAAAAATTTGCTGGGGCCGTATAAAATGATGATTATGAATTTAAAATCTATAAAATTTGATATCAAACTTCTTAAATTATTGATTATATATGTGTGTGTCGGTGCGTGTGTGTAGAGAGAGAGAGAGAGATCACATATTAGTGGCTTCAGTTTCCACCTAACTCGATCAGCTGAAAGACGACTTTGAAAGAGAGGATTGAGGATATAAAATATTAATAAGTTGTTGTTACTATTCAGATAGTCAGGCATAAAAGATTCTATCTATTCTCAGCCGAAAGAAAATATTAATAAGATAGTATTTTTAATTAGGTAGCAGACTTTTTTTTTTCTTCTTCCTTCACCTATCAAACCTGTTCCCAGTTCAATGTTTAATATTTCAGCACAAAAGATGCACCAGATGAAGATGTAGTTAGATCCCTAAAGTTATAATACGAAATTAATAACATCATTTCTACTAATTTTATTTATTTTATATTACTAAGTTTATTATCAAAATAGACACAGAAAGACAAGAGGAAACTGTTAAGCACTTGCAGGAATCTTGAGCTTTACTAAGATATGCACGCTTAGCGAAGAAGAAGAAGAAGAAACGAATGATATTTTCTCATCAAGTAAACACTAAAAATTGAAGAAACAAATTTTTAAAACCATAATAATAATCATTAATTGGAATGATAATTATAAAAGGAGGCAAATAATCAAATAAAAAGAGAAGTTTTTTTTTAAATATCTTTTTAATCATAATTAACTCTCTAAGTATGTTTAAAAAAATAATTTAAAATTCGGTACAATCGTCCATTTAACGAGCAACTGGCTACCACCTCATCACTGAGGTGGCTAGCCAGTTGCCTGTTAAAAGGGCGACTTACTTTCAGCATAAAGTCAGTCGCCCGTTTAACGGGCGACTATCTTAAGGCATAAGGCTAGTTGCCTGTTAAACGGATGACTCGCCTGTTAAACGGGTGACTCGTCTGCTTCAATTTTTTTTTAGAAAAAGTGCAGCTGTTAGGTCTAAATTATAGAATGTTTAAACTTGTATGAGATTATCAATATGAAATAACATGAAAATATAATGGGAACAAAGCTTCACGGTTTATGATTTCTCAAAACTTATTAGAAGAGACTTAAGTGCATTATAAATGTGAGCCTTATTTGCCTTGCAAACTATTTTACTTATTAAACAAGGGGGAATGTTTAGCATTAGAGAAATATTAGAATAAAAATTCAATGGTCAACATTCATTTTAAGAAAAGGATAAAGTATTACAATCAGCTAAGACTCCCCATTCATGTATACATATATCAAGATTACAAATACAATAGAAATATCAAAATAAGCATACACTCTCGAACTATTGCCTATGGCGACGTTTATACGTGATTGCAATACTACCAGGAGTATAGTGCATAGGTGGTTGCAATGGATGATCATGCAGCTGATGGGAGACTCCATGTGGTCCCTAATCCTGCCCTCCAACATCTGAACCTAGTTCTGGCTGTGAATCTCCTAGAGGCATCCAATTTGGTGGAGAAATAACTTGTGGTGAAGGTGCAACTTCTATATGGGGCAGAGACTGAGAGTTTTGTTATTAAGTTGAAGGCCCTGGATCATCATAAGTTAATGGCCATGCACCCATATCTGATGCCTGTGCAGTTGGAGCTGAAGCGTACTCATGATACATATGCTCTGCTGCAATGTGGTGGAAACGATGGTCACTAATTTGCATGCATAATCTCATATCACGTCATATCTTCTAATACCTATTTACAGCCATCTGTAAGTTTGAGTCACCAGGACATCCAAAGAAAGGCTGGAAGATATCTTCAGTTGCTAAGAAATGCTCCACCTATATTAACCAAAAGAGTAGATGTTAAAATCAAATATTTATACATAAGAACTTAAGAAAATTTGCAGTAGCTAATATTAACTTACATAGGCTCGCTCAGCAGGTGCTCTGCGATAGTATATCGTTGGCAAATCAGTTGGGGCTTTCAGCAAGTACATTGATGTCCATGACCTAACCATGACATGTAACGGTTTAGGGCTTGTTGTCTATCCTCCTCATCATCATCTTCGGATAATGTGATCTCTTCTACTCTCCTAAATAGCTATGTGTGCCTGGTGGTACTAAACCCAATCAGTATCAGCTTTCCCACGGCCATCGACTCTTTTAAAGCTGAGATCCATCGGCACTACATCTATGCATAGTAAGTGTCCGAACTGATGAAGAACTCTGTTAGGAAGGTACCACTCCACCCTCTTCTACCTGATAATGGGAAGATGTACTAGCCATATGGTCTCACCAGCAAGACAAATATTTGATAAGCGAGATTTGATCAAATATCATATAGCTCCCATATAACCTACAGGTAGGAGTAACTACTGGTCAATCTTCAGTTAATATTACTAAAAAAACTTTGCAATTTATGTTTAATACCTAGCTCTCTAGTAGTTTGTCAAACTCATCTCGATACAGCTTGACATTGCCAATAAGCATCTGGTGCATATAGTGTTCGTTCCATCTAATCAAATGGGTATTTATAAATCAACCAATTAAGAAAGTATCAATATATTAAACCAATTGAAAAATACTTTAAGTTTCTTACCTAAAACTAATGCTCAAACCATCAAGCTCCTGAAGATAGGGAACATTTAATGTTGGTCTTCCAACATGAATTCGCTCCCAAGACCAAATTTAGAGTAGATGTAGACAACCAGCCATGTTGGCCCTCTTGAGCCTAGTGGATTCATGCAACTCTCTATATAAATGGGCTAGCACTACTTCTCTGACTAAGAAAGTGCTAAATGTATCTAGATCTTCTAGTAGAGGTAGATACTGGAAGTGCACCTCAGATTTAGAAGTATCAAGTAGCAAGAAACTCCCCAAGATGAATAATACTGTGGTGTTTATTTTTAGAAGTGGGGGGACGTCATGTAGATCGTAGGGAGTACTTATTGAAGTGATCGGATATGACATTGAGGTATGAGTACTATCTCAAAAGATAAGGACATCACCATTTAATGGACCTAATCACCTAATAAGCACTCCTAAGGCATGATGGGTCTTTCAATATACGAGAGATTTTTTCCCTGCTTTACATGGATGAATAAAGCAGGGTTTATATTAAATTGGGTTCTAAAGTTCCCTATGGAGGCAAGCCTCCATAGTTAATTACATCCTAAGGAAGGTGAATTCCTTCAGAATACTCTTGATTAAAGTAGATAATTAGCATCTCTAAAGATTTCAAAATTAGACTATCAAAGGATTAGTTATATTTGAAAAATCAATCGGGACAAATCAAATGGAGAGACTTATTTTAAAATCCAAAGGAGATAAGTAGGGAATGCTCATGATACTAAGAATCCTAGTGAGCGTCCCAATCTATCCTATAATTGGGCTTTATATATTTTAAAGTGAAGAAACTTATATGTTTTGAGTTAAAATTTTATTAGATTGCTAGGGCTTATAATCCACTAATACAAGGTTATGAAAATACCTAAGAGATGAGAATTTATGCTTGTAGCTCGAAGGAAACAATAACCTCGTATCCTAAATCTAGGGAGCTTTAGCATAAGCTAAAGCACAACCTAAATCTAAGCGAAGATAAGTATGAGATTTACCTCCACAATAGAGGATAAATCGCCCAACTACTGGGCTTATAACCCCTTGGAGTGGCCGTTAGCTAACTCCTTCTATGATTTTAAAATCATGTAGTCTAGTCTTATGAATCACAAGATAGTTGGGCTATTAATTATTTAGAAAAAGACTAAATCCCTAAACCCACTCCCTAAGAGACTAGAGCATGAGTGATATGAGTAATGATGTATTCTAATGCAAATTGTTTTCAAGTTTTATACCAATTTTAACACTTCATTTTAATAAAGGCTTTAGGATTTTGATTCATATATGCATGATGAAATAAGATTGTTGGCTAAATCAGTGAGAAATGCGTATTTTCCACCACAAGGGATGCCTTCATAGGTCAAGCATTCCCTTATCGTGCAAGGATGGAAATCTCCTATTTTCAAGAGTGAAATAACATGATATGCATGTTGTGAAACATACATACATTCAACTAAGGGGTTGCTAAATTTTTTAATTATCTTTATTTAATGCCTAGGCATTATGGTGAGGTTATGAATTATTAAAACTTTAGTTATGAGTTGTAGTTGGGTAAAAAATTTATTTTATCCTAAGAGCCTAATCGCATCCAGGCAACATATTAAAGCATCAATAATAAGAAACTATGAAAATCATATTGTTTATAATACACAAACTAAACAAATCATCAAACATTTTTATAGCTACCGTAAAAGAATAACAGGACGGTGCACTTGGGGTACCGTCGTACAACTTGAAAAGAGAAAAGGTGGGTAGCCGAGCTCTACCCTTATACAACTCAAAATATGAATGAATAATTACAATTTTACAAATGAATAAGCACTATAGGGAGTCTTCATTCTTCACTCTTCGTGTCTTCATTTCTTTCCACCTTGCTTCTTTGATTTGGTAGGTTTCAAGTCATCACATGGCACGCCAAGGCAAAGTCTTCTGGCCAATGCTTATCATAAATCTCCATAGCACTAATCCTAATTTCTAAAATAAAATTACATTGAAAGTAGAAAAAGTAAATCTAACTACACCTGCAAAATAGAGGTTAGCTAAACATGCATACATCACTAAATAGTTATATTTATAATTTAGACTTAGCACCCTGCACATGGGTAACCAAGCCCACCTATCCTAACTTGGATTATGCTTAGAGGTTTAAATAATCTGCAAAGAGAACATTTACATTTGTTTTTAAGCATCCCCTTAAGCACAATCCCATGCAGAAAATATGATTAGGCTAAGAACGGTCTAACATCTAGTCTACGAGCATACACCCTAACATCCAGTCTATAATAATACATCATAAAACAAAACATACATCATACCATGCACTGTCCTAATATAAAGCTATAAGTGGTGACTTAATTCTAATGTTGGTGTTAAAGCTTGTGTGGTATGTCTCAACTAAGCATTAGTGTTGTACTTTCTAAGTGTAAAAAGATTCAATTTAACATAAAAAGTTGGTTTCACTTGAAGTTGTTTAATTGATTTGAGAATTTTAATTTGTATCTTCTTTTGTTTCATTTGATTACACTTAACAACAAAATATTATAAAGAGAAGAAAAGAGGATTGTCGTCTTTCATCCCTACCTTAAGCCACATTCTAAAGTATGTTACTTTGATTTAGTTCTCTTTAATGAATAGCTTATTACACATTTTTAAATTAATCCTAAGTTTAGGTTCACTTTCAATAATTATATCCAATATGAAAGGCATAAGATTAATTTAATTGAATTACTATCACATGACACATGCTAAATCATTCCTTTTCATCACATGTAACATCATATGATTTAATTCTAAGTGTATCTATACATATATTATATTTTTAGTACACTTAAATGATGAATGTATGTGTATGCAAAGTTTATATCATTTTGTGTGATTGAATTATTTAATCATATTAGTTTAAAGCTCTATCTAAATTCTTATAAAAAATACATAGGGATGAAATTAAATAGGTACGTATCATTGTTAACCAGGAAAGTGGGGTAATCAAATGACCTTCTTGGGGCTAACTAAAGTCTCGTATTTCTCAAATGTCCAAACTATATACCCATTTGCATTCAAACATATGTAAATTTGTATGCATGAATGTAAGAAAGAAAGCTCCAAATCTCATGACCAACTAATTCAATCACTAAGCCAATTATGAATGCATGTATCCTTGATAAAAGAAAAAGGGTTCTAATTCCAAAATTAGATATACACACATATGCATAAGAGACATAAGTTGCTATTGTTAACTGGTAATCAAATCAAAACACTAAAACATATACATAATATACATATGGATTGTATTTTTATTCTGTGAAATTTATAGTAAAATCAAATAAGTACATGCCATTGTTAACCAGAAAAGTGAGGTAATCAAATGACCTCCTTAGGGCTAACTAAAGCTTCGTGTTCCTGGGATGTTCGGACTATATATTTATTATCATCCAAATACATGTAAAACTACATATGAATTAAGGCAAGGAAAGCTTTACTTGACATATATAAGCTATAAGCACATTCAAACATATATATGTTCATAACTACTATCACTCTAATCAATGTAATTGATTAATAAACTTTGGAAAAATAATTTTAATTTATTAGTAATAATAGCCACGCATATTATAAGTGGCGTCTGTCCCACCACCTCCTCCCTACTAATAGTTATGAGGGCTATCACTTAACCCAGACTCCCTTAAAATCATGGCCAAAGTAAATTAGATGTGTGGCGACAGTCATGGTGAGATTGGCCTGATCCAAGGCCAGATCTACACTAGAGGGGAAGGAGAAAACAAACTTGTTGGAAACCATAATAACTGCACTGATTGAAGGCTGAAAAGACTGACTGTGCTGAAATCACTACTTTTGTTGAAACATAATTGAGTTAGACCCTTGATTTGATATTTGTCTTCAATCATTGACTTCTAAATTTGATTTGGAATTTGGACCCACACTTAACAAATTTAGGTATGGTAAGCGGGATTCATTGAATTTTGGATAGATTTTTGATAATTTGAGGAGATACTTTGCCATATGATTTTGATTTAGAACCCATACTCAATAATTTTAAGTATGTTGAGCAGGGTTCAAATTTTTGGAGAGACTTTTAGAAATATATATATGTCTTGTTTGAAAATTTGATTTGGATATGTGCTGTATGTTTTGCTTGGAGATTTGATTTGGAAAACCTTTACTTAGCAAATTTGGTATGCTAAAAAAAGTTTTCCATTATATGTTTAAAAATTTTATGAAAACATCTTTGCTTGTCATGAATGTGTGTGATATATATTGATTTGATTTGAAAAATAGGGCCCTTACTTAACCAATTTGGTATGTTAAGTGAAGGCCAAATGTGTTGTGATATGTGTTGATTTGAAAATGAGGCTCTTACTTAACAAATTTTGTATGTTAAGTAGGAGGCAAAATGTGTTGTGATATATGTTGATTTTATTTCTCTTTTTGAAAAAGAGGGGAACTCTTTATTTGACAAATATGGTTTGTCAAATAGAGTTTAAATGTGTTATGATTTTGAAAGAGAGAAATCTATTTAACAAATTCAAGTATATTAAATAGACTTCAATTTGTTTTTGTGATTTTTGAAAATGGGACTCTCATTTGACAAATTTGGGTATGCCAAATGGAGTCCAAATGTGTTTTGATGTTCAAGACTTTGGAAAAGAGGAATTCTATTTAACAAATGTAAGCGTGTTAAATAAAATTCAATTTGTTTTAATTTTTCCAAAAAGAAAGGGAACTCCCATTTGACAAATTTGGGTATGTCAAATGGGGTTTCAAATATGCCTTAATCTCATGTGTGATTTTTTTCTTTTGAAAAGAGGGAAATTCTAATTCTAGCACATACGAAATATGCTAAGTGGAGTTTTAATTTTATGTCATGATTTTATTTGAAAATAGAATCCTTATTCAACAAATCTAGGTATGTTGAAATAGAGATAGCTATTTTCAAAAATGTGCTTTTGAAAAAGGTTTTAAAATTTTTTTATTTTGATTTTGATTTTGAAAAGAAACCTTTATGTAACAAGTGTAGGAATTATTAAATGAGGTTTGGTTATTATTATGCTTTTGAAAACTTTTTATTAATTTTGTGCAAAATATTTTATTATGTGAATTTTGAAAAGTGCTTTTGAAAAGATGCGCTATTTTGCAAAATGGATTTATTTTCTTAAGTATAAGATGAACCTTGCCTCATTAAGCTAGTGGCAAGGAGGTTTTAAATTTAGTCATCTCATTTCATTAGTTAATTTTATCTTTCACCTATTGGGGGACCTAATGGGGGTTTCAAGACCTACATGGAGTGAGGTCCTAAAACCTAAGGGATGTTGGCTAGCTTTGCTTAAGAATGAAATAAGCTAAGTGCCAACGAAAAGAAAGATAGTCTTGGGCTTATATAAAATATATACCCACCATCGATGCTTGGAGACAATAATGGTCTACTAAAGATGGAGATAGGAACAATCATCAGCGAAGTCACCAGAAAAATTTGTGGTGTTTATTTTTGATATGTATATGGGGGACACCATGCAGATCTGAGGGTATATTGAAGTGACCAGGTATGAAATTGAGGCATGATATACTGTCTCGAAAGATAGAGGCATCACCCTTCAATTGACCTAATCACCTAATATGGACTCCTATGGCATGATGGGTCTTTAAATATACCAGAGATTTTTCCCCTACTTTACATGGATGAATAAAGTAGGGTTTATATTAAACTTGGTTCTAAAGTTTTCTATGGGGGTAAGCCCTCATAGTTAATTACATCTTAAGGAAGGTGAGTTCCTTAGAAACACTCTCGATTAAAATAAGTAATTGTTGTCTCCAAAGATTTCAAAGGTAAGACTATTAGTGAATTGGTTATGTTTGAAAAATCAATCTGGATAGATCCAAAGGAGAGACTTATTATTAAAGCCAAAGGAGATGAGTAGGGAGTACTCATGATACTAGGAAACCTAGTGAGCATTCCAATATATCTGATAGTTGGGCATTATATATTTGAAATTGAGGAGAATTATTTATTCGAGTTAAATTTTATAAGATCGTTGGGCCTTATAATCCAACAATATAAGGATGTGGAAATGCCTAAGAGGTGAGGATTTATGCTTGTAGCTAGAAAAAAATAGCCACCTCAGATCTTAAATCTAGGGAGCTTTTATAAGAGCTAAAGCATGACCTAAATCTATATGAAAGTGGGTATATGATTTACCTCCACAAGAGAGAATAAACCACCTGACTATTGGATTTATAATCATCTAGAGTGCTTGCTAGCTCACTCCTATGCTTTAAATCCATATGGTCTGGTCATATAAAATTCCAAGATTAGTTAGATTGTTATTTACTTAGAAAGAGACTAAAATCCTTAAAGCCACTCCCTAAGAGACTAGAGCATGAATGGTATGAGTAATGACTTAGTCTAATGCGAATCTTCTTAAAATTTATTTGATTTTTGACACTTCCTTTTGACAAAGGCTTTCGGATTTCTTATGCCTAAATGCATGATGAAATGAGATTATGGGCTAAATCAGAGAGAAAGAGGTATTGTCCACCACAGAAGAGACCCTCAAAGGTCAAGTCTTCCCCTATCGTGCAAGGATGAAACCCCTCTCTTAGCAAGAGCGAAGCAACATGGATGCATGATGTTGAACATATAACATTCAGCTAAGAGGTAGCTAAATCTTTTAATTATCTTGATTTAATGCCTAGGCTTTATATGAGGTTATGAATTATTTAAAACTTTAGTTATGAGTTTTAGTTGGGGTAGAAAAATTAATTTTTCCCTAAGAGCCTAATCGGATCCAGGCCACACATTAAATCATCAGTCAAAAAGAAACTATAAAAAGGCATGCAATTTCTATTATATAATTAAACATAACATCAAACATTTTATAAATCTAAGGTAAAAGAATAACAGGCTTGTGCGGTTGGGTACTGCCATACAACCCGAAAAGAGAAAATGGGTAGCCGAGTTTTACCCTTATACAACCCGAAATATGAAAGAATAATTACAATTTACAAATGATAAAACCATGAGGGTCTTCTAATCTTCAAGTCTTCTTATCTCCTTCATTTCTTTATTTGATTTGATATTCTTCAAAGGCATCACAGGGCCTCCCAAGATAAAGCCTTTTAGCCACTACTCATCCTAATCTACCAAAACACTAATCCTAATTTCTAATGCTAAATTATATTAAAAATAGGAAGAGTAAATCTAACTACAGTTGCAAATTAAGTGTTAGCTAAACACACCATACAACCCAAGCAGTTATATGTATAATTTGGAATTAGAATCCTGCACATAGGTAACCAAGGCCACCAATCCTAACTTGGATTATACTTAAGGGGCTGAAGCAACCTACAAAGAGAGCATTTATATTTATTTTCAACACCTCTTAAGCACAATCTCTTGTAGAAAATATGATTAGGCTAAAAATGGCCTAACATTCAGTCTACGAAGCATATACCCTAACATCTAGTCTAAAATAATACATCATACCATGCACTATCCTAGCATAAAGCTTGAAATAGTAACTTAGTCTGATGTGTTTGTATTGAGGCCTATGTGGCATGTCCTAACTAGGCATTAAGGTTATAGTTTTCTAAATGTGAAAGGAATTCAATTTAAAGGGTTGTTTCACTTCAAGTGCTTTAATTGATTTGCAAGTTTTAATTTGTGTTTTATTTGGTTTCATGTGATCTACACTTAGCAACAAAGTATTATAAAGAGATGAAAAAGAGTTGCTCTCTTTCATCCCTACCCTTCTAAAGCATGTTAATTAATAAGTTCTCTTTAGTGAATGGCTTATTACATATTTCAAATTAATCCTAAGCTTAGGTTCACTTTAAGTGGCCTCATTCAATAAGAGAGGCATCTTAAGATTAATTGGAATGAATAACTATCACATGACACATGTGCATTCATTTCCTTCCATCATATGTAACAAACAAATGATTAAATCCTAAGTATACCTACACATAAAATATGTCTTAGCACACTTAAATGATGGATGTAAGCATATACATTTGGAATTTGGATGTTTCATTTGATTGGATTATTTTATAATATTAATTTAAAGCTCTATCTAAATTTTTATATAAAAATATATGGGAATGAAATTGAGTAGGTAAGTATCATTGTTAACCAGGGAAGTGAGGTAATCAAATGACCTCCTTGGGGCTAGCTAATGCCTCGTGTTCCCGAGATTTCCAATCTATATACCCATTACATTCAAACATATGTAAGTTTGTATACATGAACATAAGAAAGAAGTCTTTAAACCATATGATTGATTGATTCAATCACTTAAACAAATATGAATGCATGTCTTTCTTAATAAAAAATGGGATTTTCATTCATTAGTTAAATGCACATAGAAGTGTATAAAGTTTTAAGTGGATACTTAGCCATTATTAAACTAGGGGAGTGAGGTAAAGACCTCCTTGGGGCTACTTAAAGCCTTGCATCCCCGGAATGTCTAAACTAGATATGCCTACTACTCTTAAATACACATGATTGTACAAATAACTACAAGAATGGAAAAATCATGCAAAAGTTGCATTTGGTTTAGTTTGATCATTTATACATGTGAGCTAAAGTTCTATCTAGGTTCTAACATAGAGGTACACAGGAATGAATCCAAACAAGTGTTATGTCCTTTTCAAATGCACTATACACTTGTTAACATTCAAACTTTATGTAAATCTATGAAGGTTGAAGAAAGAGAACCCCATATCACATGTTCTAAGCTATAGGCATATGCAAGGTTATGAATATTTATAATTGTCATCACTCCATATATTATAATTAACTTGTATGCTTTTGAAAATAATTTTTAATTTAATAGTGATAATAACCACACATATTTTTATTCAAATCAACACATGCAAGCTTGACATAAAGGAAATCATTTCATTTAATTGATTTTTGAATAAGATGTATGCATGACTACACGTAACATACAATATTTAATATGATTGGAGAGAAATAAAGGGACATAAGCACATGATTTCATTCAATCCAATCAATTCCTAAGGACAATCATACTAAATAAACTCATTTAAAATAAACCAAAGCTTTTTAATGTCATTTTTAATTTCATGTTTGATTTGATTTAAGAAATATGAGAAGAGGGTTGCTAATCCTAATTCCATTCCCCATGTGTGAGTTAATTTGATTTAATGAAAAGTAATTAGATTGATTTTATGGATTAATTAGGTTAAAGTATGAATTAAATCAATTAATCAAACCCTTACTTATGTTACTTGAAGATAATTAATCAAATGATTATGAGCCAATATAATATGTAAATGTATTGAAAAATAAATAGCAATTCTCCTATGAAATGAAAGGGGCCTATTGCAATTAGCTTACAATCATTGATTAATTAAGCTTAAGGAACTTAATTATTTTTATGATTTTCTCACACATGTGAGCTAGCCATAATTTCATTAAACCTCTTTAGGCTATTGAACACCTAAAGGCCTGCCCCTAAATTAATTAAAGAAAATCAAATCCATTTTAAAGCATTAATTATGTTAATTAAGTAATTAATTAGTTAATTATATTATAATTAATTTCTCTTAAAAAGTAAAGAAAACTTAGGGAAAAGATTAAGAAAAATTCCCCAATCACATTCCTTAAACCTCCCTACTATTAATCAGAGCCAAATGAGTCCAATTAATTAGTTAATTTATTGTTCCCATATATAATTAATCATTAAGTAAGTTAATAAGGTAATTAGGGCTTAATTAATTGATTTCCCTAATTAATCACCCAATAAATTCTAAAAGAAATGGGGGAGGTAGAGGTCATCCCCCTAAGAAAACATATAAAATTTGAAACTAATTAGGTGATTAATTTGGGAGTAATTAGATTAATTAAGTTTTCAATCAAACCATAATTAAGCTAAAATTACTATAAAAAAATTAATTAAGGATAATTTTAATGGACTCCCCTATGACATACCTTTAAAATGAGCCCTCATTTATATATTTTTTTGGAATTTTCTACAATTAGTTATGAATTTGTTGACCTCACTTTTGGAGTGAGTTGTCAACTTCTCTATCTTAGACATAAGACTCCTCTAGACATTAAGAGTTCCTTAGTCCTTAGACACTTCTAGTAATTAGATAAACACTTAACCTAATCCTAAAGACTTAGAAGGGTTTATCATAAGATCAGGCTATGCATTAGGGATTTAAGGCAACCACTTACCCTTTAGCTCAAATCCAGCCTTATACTCTCCTTCAAACCAATCCAAATCAAATCTCAAATCAATCCCATCTCAATTGAGTTTCTCAAATCCAAAATCAACTCCAAATTCAATTCCAATACCAAATGATTCAAATCTGAAATCAATTCCAAATCTAACTCCAATTCCAGAAGACTGAAACTCATGATCAAATCCAAATCCAAAACCTTCCTAAGTCTTATAAATCAGATCCATAAGCTTAGCCAAACCCTTCAAATCAACCCAAAGCCAAGTGATTTCTTTATAAATAACTTATTACATCATTTATATTCACAACTATAAATGAAATTGTCATCGAAATCATCCAAATCAAATGAATATAAATCAAACTAAATCAAAACTCCTTTTCCAAACATTTTGACCTACCTTAGCCAAATTCACATTCAAATCACTCCTAATTCACATGATTTTCTCAAGGATCATTTATATTCACAAATATAAATGAAATATAAATTCAAATGGCAAAAATCAAATCAATATAAAATCAAAACTCAAATCCAAACCCAATTTATATCCTTTAAGCCAATTTCTTGGATTTAGTCAAATCATTCTCAAATCAATCCAAACCCTTGGATTTTCTCTTCAAACAATCAATCCTTCAATCACATGCCCAAATATAAACAAAAACTACAATCACCAAGCCAAAATCAAACTAACCAAAGTCAAACCCATATTCATCCTTTTGACTTTAAATTTCCCAATGAGCCAAAATCCATTTGACTCCAAACCACTTGCAATTGGAATTATATTTTCATCATAAGTCCATATGTGAGTTCAACCAAAGTTAAATCAAGCCTTGATCAAGTCAAATTAATCTTTCACACACCATCCTTGGACCAAGGCGAGTCGAAATGAATCAAATCTTGAGCTTCCCCTCGACCGAAGCTAGGGGTTCGATCGAAGCTGATCACCTACGTGCCGCGGATTGGTCTTTCAAGATAACTACATCAAATCAAAGATTTTGCGGCTCAACAGAGCTTCATTTCATCTAAATGAAGCTTCCTTAATCGTTGGAATTGCTAGTGATAGCCTCCGGTGAGGTATGCCATTGAAACCGACCTTAGAGAAAATGTTGCTTGGTCCTTTGTGAAGAAAATCATTATGACACGTGATCTCCATTGACCTCATTTTTTGATGAGGTTAATTTAGCAATTAGGAGATCCTAATCTCAAATAATTTTTTTCTAATTCAATGTTTAATGACCTAGGGAAGTCACCTTGGATTGGATTTAACCTGTTTGGCTCAGGTAGGATCAACTCAAGCATCCAATATGAATCAATTCAAACAAATCAACAAAATAAAATGGAAAGTCAAAATTAAATCTAAAGTCAAATCTAGTCAACCTAGGTTTGACTCAGGTGGGACCCACTTGGTCAAAAGTCAACCCACCAAAAATGTGGCCAAATTAAATCATTCTAAACATTCCAAATGATTAAATAAATATGTTTAATAATAAATATAAAGAGATTTGAATTCATTTAGTACTAAAATGGGTGAATTAGACCACTAGGTTTAAAATAGGCTAAATGGGTTTTATTGGATTCAAAACTCAATTAAATTAAAATAAACTCAAATTAATCATTTAAAATTATTTGGGAATAACAATCAAACATAATTTAATTAGCCATTGGATATGATTAGGCCAAATGGGTCATTTCACCCAATTGAAATCAAACCTAACCCATTAACCCCACTTTGGGTCAAATGGGTTTACATCAAAATATAATTGAAATCAAATGAAAGTAGCCACTCCAATTCATCCCATGCACATGATCAAGAATGATTGGACTTCAAACCTATTCCAACTAAATCAAATTGGTCATTTGACTGTAATTAGAACCAAATTTAATCTATTTATGTTAAATGGGTTAATATGAAATGCAATTCACCATTAAATCAATAAACAAATTAGAAAATAAAATAAAATAAAATAAATAATAAAAGAAATGAAGAAAAGAGAGAAGAAGGGAACTTGAATTTTCTCTCTTCCCACATCAAGCCAAACTCCACCCCTTAACAAGGGTGGTTGCCTTCAAGGAAATTAAGGCAAAGGCAAACCTCCAAGAGTTTGCCTTAAGCTTAGCCAACCAAGGGAATAAAAAAAAAGAGAAAAGGAAGAGAAGAAAGAAGAAAAGGGGAAGGAAATAATGTAAGTAGTGCTCGACCAAGTGTGCAAATCAACAAGGAAGCTCTCTACTTGGGCTGTGAACATTCCAATGTATTCACAAGGCCATAGGAAGTCAATCTCACACCATGACTGGCCTTGTTGCCGCCAGTGGCCAAAGTTTGACTTTTAAATTCTTCCTTATAGAGCTTTTGGCCAAGTGAGGAAATCAACCAAAGAAGCTCCCTACTTGTGTGGTGAACACCCCAATGCATTCACAAGTCCATATGAAGTTGATCTCACACCTTGATCGGCCCTGTTGCCGCAGGTGGCTGGAGTTTGACTTTCAAAAATCTTCCTTATAGAGCTTTCATCCAAGCATGGAAAATGGGGTAGGAGATAGTACCACCTCCCCATTTTCATTCCAAAAGAATCGCCAAAGTGAGTGATGAAGTTCCTATCCCGACCCTATCGGCACTCCCAGATGCCAATGAAGGTCGAATGGCCTCTCATGGTGAAATCACAATGAGTGGATTTTATCCCCAATTGAAAGCACCGACACATTCACAAGCTCAAAGGGAGCTCAAACGAAACTTCACCATACCCCCTCATCGTCGGCAAGCCAAAAAATGACCAACACCACCTCAAACCGAGCTTGTGTTGGTCTAGGGAACAATCCATGGGGAGGAAAGCCACCAAACTTCGTGCACACATTAATTGGGTAAAGGAGAAGCTAACAGGATCTGTCTCACCATTGGTGATTGCTGGAATCTGGGTATACATTTTCTCCCTCCCTCTAAGCTGTCGGTTTTGGACCTTTGTAAAAGGAATTGTTTCCCCAATTCAATCCATCCATATGGATGGGTTCTAATTTAGTCCCTGAACATTTTAGGACTAAAATCAAGGTTTGATTCATCGGCGATGGGCAAAAAATCATAGAGGGTGTCCGTTTCTCATTGAGGATTTAATCGCTTCTCTCTTGGGATCAAACGCGACTAGATTAAATCCCTTAGGGACCAAGGCACCAACCCATGTGTGACACGAAGTGATCGCGTGCACGGGACCCCACTTAAAACCATTAGGATTATTTATTTAACAGTTTAATTAATTAAAGAAAATCCTGAAAACTTCAAAAAATCATATAAAATCAAAGAAAAATAAAAAAATTACAATTAAAAGTTCTATGGATTCTTCTTGATGAGTGGAATCCAAAGAAATTAAAATCCCCAATTTTTATTAAGTAATCTTTCCTTAATTTGGGTTTAATTAATAAAACATTAAATTATAATTACCCTTAAACTAATAATCCAATTAATTTGAAAATTTAGGGAAATGAAATTAAGCTTAAAACATACGTTAGAAAACTTTTTGGGGATTTAATTCTTTGAATTCAAGGGAAATTGTAATTTCGTGTGTTTAACCTTTAAATTAATTAAATTAATTACCCTTTAATGAAATAATTAGAAAACTTTAATCTAATAACCTTAAGTCAAAATAATGAATTTTAATGAACATCAAAATACTAATTAGACCTAATCAAACTTATATGAACCTTATAGATCACTGATTAAGCTAATTAGGTAATTAAAAGAATTAAATAATTCAATTAAATGACTTGAATTTAATTAAATCATAATAAATCAACTAGTTAACCAAAAATTATAACTAAACCTCATTGGAAAGGTTTTCAGCGAAGAATAAGTGAAAAATAAAATCCCTTAATGAATCTTAATAAATTAGGCTTAATTTAGGTTTTAATGAAATAATTAAAATCTGAATTACACCCTAATTACATTTCTAATCAAGCTGAAACTTTAGGAATATAAAATTAGCATGTAACCCTACTTGCTAGAAATATTTCAAGTCCAAATGATCTCTGGATTAGGAGTTTACAACTTTCTAAATCCCTAGGTCAATATGAATCAAATATTAGGTTAATTAAATTAATTAACATATTAAATAAAGTGGTAATTCAAACTAATCTCCATCAAACATCAAAAAACTATTAAGAAACTTCTCTAAATATCCTATGTTAATCAAAGTGATCAAATGAAATCTTAGGTTAATGAAATAAAACCTTATATTAATAAAATTATTACTTAACTTAAATCTCAACCTTTGAATCAATGACATTTAATAAAATCATTCATCTCTAATAAATTTAAATACTGAATCTAAAACCTAGGTTAATTAAATCAGATCAAGTAATTAACCTAAGTACTTTAGGTTAAGCATAATCCATGAACAAACCTAAGGTACTAATTCATATTAATGAACTTGAACTTTAAGCTTACAAATTCATAATTTAATAACTTAAGTTAAATTGAATAAAATCAAACTCTTTAAATTAACATAAGCCAAATCAAATGAAACCCACATAGTTTAATTCAAAATGAAACAAGTCAAACAAATTAAATCAAATAAAGAAATTCAAACAAATGAAATAATATAAAACTAATCCAAACATAAATAACATCAAAAGAATTAATTAAAATACTTAAGGATTCTAATTAGACTTTTGGAAATTTCAATAGGATGTGGAATAAAGTGAGTTTCACCCAAAAATGAAATTCATTCTATTTCTCATTCTTGAAAATCTATACGACTTTAATAAAATAGAATTGAATAAAAATAAAAATTGAATAACTAAACCATTTTTAAATAAAGTCAAACTTCAAATTTAAACTTGAAGTTAAAGGCTTAGCAAAGACTTACCACACAAACCCCTCTTTTACACATACTACATCACTTAGGTCACGGACTCTAAATCTATGGTAGATCGTTCTGTGATTTTCTTTTAATCTCCTGTGATATGTTGTGCTGTGCTTCACATGTCTGTGTGGGGTATTGCTTTAGACTGAATTCCTAGGCTTGTTTGTTTGATAGACTGGATGTTAGGGCGTTCTTTCAAGATATACCATTATTTTTTGCAAGGGACTATGTTAAAGGGATTGCTATAATAAATAAATCATAAAATTGTTGTTTGCTTGTAGGTGCTGAAAATCCCTTAGCATAGTCCATAGGATAGGTGGGCTTGGCAAGCAACTAATGATAAGTCTGTATGTTTGTGAAATATAAACTATTTGAGCTTAGAATTAGGTTAGGATCTATGGGGTCTAGGATTAGCAGGAGCTGACCCAACTAGGAGATGGTGTGGTGGTCCCCTGTGGAGCCTGATGGATGTCCTTGAAGAAGGAGACTTTCCTGGAAAGAAGATCCATAGATATGAACTTGTAATTCTAGGCTGGGTTGTATAAGAGAACTTCGCCCATTTTTTTTCTTCCGGTGTAAAGCGATTCATGCATTAGCCTTTTTCTTATAAAATTTAATTTGGCTTGATTTATTTTGGGTGCGCAATATAAACATCATACTTTTCTTAGGTTTTTTCTGTGCTATGTTTGTGCTGTGATGTATGCCTAGACATAGGCTCATAGGATAAACTAAATTTTCTACCCAACTTAACCAATTGAAACATAAAAATAAATACAACTCATAATATTCATATAAAATCCTAGGTATTAAAGTAAGATAAAATATGTAGCAACCCCTTAGCTGGATGTTTTAATATCATACATAAATCATATTGTTTTACTCTTTGTTAATGAAGGACTTCCATCCTTGCCAGAGAACCTGGGATTGACCTTTGAGAGCCTATGATGGAAGTACACCTTCATCTATTCTGAATTGACCCAAAATCTTTTTCTAATTGCATGCATTAGGCATAAATTGTATTCCTATGACCTAAACAAATCTTGAGTAAAAAATTATATAAGTTTGAAAAATATGCATTAGTTAGGTACATTTTCATACCTTACATAATATTAGGGGTTAGGGAGTAAGTCTAGGTTAATAGATTTATTTTCTAAAATTACAATAGCCTAGCCATCTTACATTCATATGACTTAGCCTCATGGTTTTAAAATGCGCTTAGGTGGTGTTAGTTGGAAGCCTTCTCCAGGCAGGTTGTAAGTCCAGAAGAGTCAGGGATTAGTTAGTTCCATTAAGTGAGGAGAATGGCCGATGATTCTCAAGAATAGAATTAGATAGAGCATCTTACATGTGTCAGAAGCACCTGTAGACTAGGTCCTAAAGCATCCTTTTAAAAATAAATCTTTAACCGTAGAGATTTCTGCAGTCTTGTGCTGCTATAATCTAAGCCCTAAATGTCTAAAAACTTGACAACTCAAAATCTAAAATTAAATCCCAAATTTGTAGCCCAATCATAGGATAGATGAAATGTCCACTGGGAATCCCAGTATCAATAGACATTTCCTACTCTTTTCTATTTGACTCTTAAAAATAACTCTCTCCAATTTGGACCTCTCCTAATTGAATTTCCAAAAATCATTCCTTTGAAAGCTACCTTAGTAGTCTTTAGGAATAACCACTTGTTTATTTAATCGAGAGTATTCTTAGGAAGAGATCCTTCCTAAGATGTAATTAACTATAGGGGCTTACCTTTATAGGGAACCATGATCCCAGGATAAAATAGACCATGTTCTACATTTTCATGTAGTCCAGGAGAAAATACTCTGGTACACGAAAGACTCATTAGTCTTAGGAGTCTTTTATTAAAATGATCGAATCCATTACAAGAGAGCATGTTTATCCTTCGAGATAATATGTTTATTCCTTAATATCGTATTTGGTCATCTAAATAAAATATACCTAAACTCTATGCGGTGTCATTTCTTTTATCTATTACAGAGAAAACATGAACATATTTTGTGGCGACTCTGTTGGGGATTGGTTTCTCTCTCGATCTTTAGAAATAGGTGATTATTTCTATATATCGGCAGTGTACAAATGCCACTCACTAGTAAGGACTGTCTTTCTTTCTGTTGGATACCTCTCCATTTTATTCTTGGTTAAGCCTATCCAACATCTTGAATAAACATTCTAGAACTCTTCATTTGTCATAGTTAAATGATTGGGTCCTATAACCAAATCCCAAAATAAAATGAGAGGTGAGAGAAATAAATAAAAATCAAGTCATCTCTATTATGACCTAAATCTGGTCAAGATGGATTTGAAACCATTCTGATATGGAAAAGAGATATTAAATTTAAAAAGGATGAAGATTTGAAAAGTAAATCTCCAAAAATAAAGTCTCAAAGTTAAACTTATCCTATATCTTACTTTGGCTTTGTACTAGAGCTAAAGGGAATCAGGATAGGGTCCTTGAATGAACACCCTTTGTTCTACTGCATTCAAAAGGTGTCAAAACACCTAAGGATGTAAATTGAGATAAAGGAGTTCCTTCAAACCCTGAGAAAACTTAAATCAAAAGAAGGCATAGTTGTGCCTATTGGCCCTTTTCCCACCATGATTGAAGTCTAAAATTTCTAAGCATGTAGACATTTTTGACTTTAAACTTCTCCACATCAAAATAAACTGGTAAGGTTAGAAGTCAAAAATTATCCTTAAGCTAAAAAAAAAATAATCAGATATCTCATGCTTTGTCATTTTAGCCTTTCCATGATTGGGTGAGCTCACTTGGCAAGTTAAATAGAAAGATAGTGAATCTTCTTTTTCAGGAGTCCATATCTTTTGAATGGCAAATATTATATTGAGTATACTCTGATACCATTTCAAATAAAATAAAAATACCCTATAAAATTAACATAACTTAAATGAAATAAAAAATAATTAGATATCTCATGCTTTGTCATTTTAGCCTTTGCCATGATTAGGTGATCTCGCATGGCGGGTTAAATAAAAAAATAGTAGATCTTCTTTTTCAGGAGTCCATATCTTTTGAATTGCAAAGATTCTATCGAGTATACTCTGATACCATTTCAAATAAAATAAAAATACCCTATAAAATTAACATAACTTAAATGAAATAAAAAATAATCAGATATCTCATGCTTTGTCATTTTAGCCTTTGCCATGATTGGGTGATCTCGCTTGGAGGGTTAAATAAAAAAATAGTGGATCTTCTTTTTCATGAGTCCATATCTTTTGAATGGAAAAGATTCTATTGAGTATACTCTGATACCATTTCAAATAAAACAAAAATACCCTATAAAATTAACATAGCTTAAATGAAATAAAAATAATATGATATCTCATGCTTTGTCATTTTAGCCTTTGCCATGATTGGGCGAGCTCGCTTGGAAGGTCAAATAAAAAGATAGTGGATCTTCTTTTTCAAGAAACCATATCTTTTGAATGACAAAGATTCTATTGAGTATATTCTGATTTTAAATGAAGCAAAAGACACCCAATGTAAATGGACATTTTAACTTTAAACTTCTTCACATCAAAATGAAGTGGTAGGGTTCAAAGTCAAAAATTATTCCTAGCTGAATAAAAATAAGCAAATATCTCATACTTTGTCCTTTTAACCTTTGCCATGATTGGGTGAGCTCGCTTGGCAGGTTAAAAGAAAAGAATGTGGATCTTCTTTTCCAATGATCCATATCCTTTGTATGGCAATGGTCTCATTGAGTATACTCTGATTCCATTACAAGTGGTCTATAACCATAAACAAGAAAAGTTATGGAATTATAGAGCCATTGCAAGTTAAAAATCTTAAGTAGTTTGGGTCCTAACTTTCTTTTCATAAGGCACTCAAGCACATTGCATCAATGTTGTTTAAATGTGTCTAGAGATTTATATGGTCTTCAAGTTCAGGATGCACCCTTAGAATTTGAAGAAAAATCCAATTCCATAATTTATGAGATGATATCAATGATCTAACTCTTTAATGAGTTAGCTATTGATGAATTGATCAAGCTATCTTTTGGGTTTAAAGACTACTTTATCCAGAAATAAATTGAAATGATCTGCAGATGTAGTGGTCTATAAACTTAAGCTTGATTCCACTTCAATAAACTAAGTCCCTTGACAACTGTGGTCAAATTCCAAAAGAAAAGCAAATTGTGCTAAATTAAAAGTTAGAAAATGATGGATGTACATAAGAAGAAAAGATTCTTCATGGTTAGCTAACATCATTACATGACTCACATCTTGGGACTAGGGTAGAATCTTTACCTTGAAAATGGGTTCATATTACCCATATTTCATTTTAGAATCAAAAAATATTTTCATGCATAAGATTATCCTTCTTAAGGATAACTTATCTGAAAAATTGTCAAATAAAGCAATTCTAGAAAAGAAAAATTGAACGCATATGATATGACATTCAGAATCCTTATAAGAAGATTCTATTATAGAATCATATCATTCAATCTCAAAATATTGGGATAATTTAGCAAAAATGGGTCATGATCAAGATTTCTTATAATCCCACTTTCAATTAGGTAAAGGGTTATATTGAAAATCTTGTCAAAGAAGAAAAGAAAAGATAAGAAAATAAACTTCAATATGACTTGAAGGACAGTCCTGTTACTATATATAGAGTCTTGGAATTTACTTTTGATGTAATTTCAAAGACCTTGTAGTAAAATATAGAAGGATCAAAAATGCAAAAATAAGAAATTAATTAAAGACAATTATGAGATTTCATTTCCTATAATAATAAATCAACTGAAGAAATTCAATTTCAAACATACCAGGAGAATCTTAATTTCTCTAATAAGTTAATCATTTTAATTCTCTTATTGATTAGGGATAAGAATTTTGTGTCTCTATGAGAATCCAAAAGATTATTTTGATTCTCATTCACTTTAGAAAGCTTTATAGGAATCTCTTGATCTTCATTGAATCCAAGAGAATGCCTTATAAACTGTTGATTCATGTCACATAGCATACATGTCCAAACAAAAAGAAAATAAATTCCATTTTAGAAGCATT
Source organism: Cymbidium sinense (assembly GCA_021442155.1). NCBI lineage: Eukaryota > Viridiplantae > Streptophyta > Magnoliopsida > Asparagales > Orchidaceae > Cymbidium > Cymbidium sinense. The sequence continues at coordinate 66,994,629 of CM038229.1, forward strand.
GATTGACTTTGGTTCTTACTACTTAAAGATCTACACAGCCACATGCAAGCTCAAAGAGATAGAATTCTCAGGTTAGTACCCTATGATATCTTGTCTTCAATAAATTAGACATCTAGCTTGGTTCATTATAACTTTAAGATATAAAAATAAAAATGATGAACTTCTATGCTCATGGCATAGTAAAGCATTGGGTCCAAAATATACCCAAGTCTTCCTTCACAAATAAATTCAAACTCTTTGAAACCTCCTTCGCTAAACTTCTTCATGTGTGAAGAGTATTAGTGAAATTAAGAAATGGAAGCAAACCTTCCATTACTTTTTCATCAAGTTAGACTAATCAAGTAAGGATCAAGTCCTTGAGACTCTTTCTTATTATCCAAAACTTTTGAGGATTAGGAATAAGTCACTTTGACCCCTTTTCCTCATCCATATCACCTATAGGATAGGATCAAGCCATTTGTGGCACCTTTCCTATACATGACTTGAGATGGGAGCAAGCCATCTATGACACCTTTCTCATGTCTTTGGGTTTGGAGTAAGCCTTTATGCACCATTCCCATGAAAAACTACCTTTGTAGGTTTGGAGCAAGCCCTTCGTGGCACCATTCTTACTTTTGTGTACATGATTGGATCAAGCCATCAAGGCCCCTTTCATGTTACACAGGCGAGTTAGATTGGATTAAGTCTTTATGACCACTTTCTAATAGCTAGAAAGATATAAGTCCCTAGTCAGCATTTTTTTAATCATCTAGGAGTAAGTCCCCCAGTTGGCATCCTACATAGGAGTAAGTCCCCAATTGGCATCCTATTCTGAGGATTAGATCATGTCTTTAAGGACCCCTCTCCTCTTTTCAGCTAATTAGGATGGATCATGCCATTAACGGCCCCATCTTATTAGCTAATCAGAAAGAAGTAAGTCCCCTAGTCAGTATTCATTCTAACCAAATAGGAGTAAGTCCCCAGTTGGCTTCCTATTTTGAGGATTGGATCATGTCTTTAAGGACCCCCTTTCCTCTTTTCAGCTAATTAAAATGGATTATATCCTTAACGACCCATCTTATTAGCTAAACATATTAGAGTAAGTCCCTAGTTGGCATCCTATTTTGAGGATAGGATCATGTCTTTAAGGACCCTCTTTCCTCTTTTCAGCTAATTAAGATGGATTATGCCCTTAATGGCCCCATCTTATTAGCTAAACACATTGAAGTAAATTTTATTAGCTAATCATATTGGAGTAAGTCCCCAGTTGGCATTCTATTCAAATTTCTAAGGAATGGAATCAAGCCATTGAAGGCCCCATTTCTTTGGACTACTCAAATAGGATCAAGTTCTTACGACCCTTGTTTAGTAGTCAAAGTGCAACGGATTTAGATTAAGCATTTCAAGCCTCTTCTCCACAGCATAGCTTTTGAGGATTGGATCATGTCTTTTAAGACCCCTCTCTTCTCTTTAGCTAACTAGGATGATTCATCCCCTTAACAACCCCATCTTATTAGCTAATACATGGATCAACACTATTCTCAATTAAGAGTAAGTTCCTTGAAGGCATCTTCCTTGAGCATAGTGATTGCATTTGAGTTAGACCATTCTTTGGGTCCACTCCTTATAGCATTCCTCTTCACTCTAGAACTTAATGAAGTTAAGTTTCTAGGAATAAATCGCACTTCAAAGCAAAGATAAGTATACATATACCTATCTTTCACAATCGAAATCAAAACAAAATTTTTAAATCAAAAATCAAAATTCTGAGTTGGATCCCCAAGTTTATGCTTGTATGTTGATCAATCTAGTCAACACCTATATGTGCAGTATATTCTGGCTAATCCACTACACATATTGGGGGTTCATTTATTGACCTCATTTTTGGATGAGGTTAATTTAGCAATTAGGAGATCCTAATCTCAAATAGGATTTTCCTAATTCAATTCTTAGTCACATTGGGTTGGATCTAACCTGTTTGGCTCAGGTAAGATCAACTCAAGCATCCAATATGAATCAATTCAAATAAATCAATAAAATAAAATGGAAAGTCAAAATTAAATCAAAAGTCAAATCTAGTCAACCTAAGTTTGACTTAGGTGGGACCCACTTGGTCAAAAGTCAACCCACCAAAAATGTGGCAAAATTAAATCATTCCAAATCTTCCAAATGATTAAATGAATATGTTTGATCATAAATATAAAGAGATTTGAATTCATTTAGCACTAAAATGGGTGAATTAGACCACTAGGTTTAAAATAGCCTAAATGGGTCTTATTAGATTCAAACCTCAATTAAATTGTAAACTCAAATTAATCATTTAAAATCATTTGAAATAACAATCAAACATAATTTAATTCATCATTGAATATGATTAGGCTAAATGGGTCATTTGACCCAATTGAAATCAAACATAACCCATTAACCCCACTTTGGGTCAAATGGGTTTACATCAAAATATAATTTAAATCAAATGAAAATAGCCACTCCAATTCATCCCATGCGCATGATCAAGCATGATTGGAGTTTAAACCTATTCCAACTAAGTCAAATTGGTCATTTGAGTTTAATTGGAACCAAATTTAATCTATTTATGCTAAATGGGTTAATATGAAAGCAATTCACCATTAAATCAATAAACTAATCAACAAATAAAATAAAATAAAATAAATAATAAAACAACTGAAGATAAGAGGGAAGAAGAGAAATTGAATTTCCTCTCTTCCCACATCAAGCCAAACTCCACCCCTTAACAAGGGTGTCTACCTTCAAGGCAATTAAGGCAAAGGAAAACTTCCAAGAGTTTTCCTTATGCTTAGCCAACCAAGGGAAGAAAAAAAATAAGAGAAAAGAAAGAGTAGAAAGAAGAAAAAATAAAGTAAATAGTGCTCGCCAAGTGTGGAAATCAACCAAGGAAGTTCTCTACTTGGGCTATGAACATTCCAATGTATTCACAAGGCCATAGGAAGTCAATCTCATACCTTGACCAGCCTTGTCGCCACTGGTGGCCAAAGTTCAACTTTAAAATTTATCCTTATAGAACTTTTGGCCAAGTGAGGAAATCAACCAAGGAAGCTCCCTACTTGTGTTGTGAACACCCAATGCATTCACAAGGCCATAAGAAGTTGATCTCACACCTTGACCCATTCAGCCGTGGGGAGTTCACTTTCACAAATCTTCCTTATAGAGCCTTCGGCCAAGCATGAAAAATGGGGTAGGAGACACTATCACCTCACCATTTTCATTCCAACAGCATTGCCAAGGAGAGTGATGAAGTTTCCAACCCTATCCTGAACTCCTCGCCACCGACAAACAGGCGAACGGACAAAGGTCGAATGACCTCTCATGGTGAAATCCCAATGAGTGGATTTTATCCCCAATTGAAGGAACCAACATGTTCACAAACTCAGAGGGAGCTCGAACGAAACTTAACTGCTCCCCCTCGCCATCGACAAGCCAAAAATTGACCAACGCCACCTCAAACTGAGCGTGCGTTGGTCTAGGGAACAATCCATGGGGAGGCAAGCCACCAAACTTCATGCACATGTTCATTGGATAAAAGCGAAGCTAACGGGATTAGTCTCACCACTTGCGATTGCCAGAATCCGGGTATGCATTTTCTCCCTCCCTCTATGCCGGCAGTTTTGGAACTTTGTGAAAAGAATTGTTTACCCAATTCAATCCATCCATATGGATGGGTTCTAATTTAGTCCCTGATCATTTTGGGACCAAAATCAAGGCTTGATTTGCCATCGATTGCTGATGATTGACAAGAAATCACGGACGGTGTCCATATCTCATCGATGAGCCTCAGAATTTAATCCTGACAGTTCGGTCCTACTCTTAGGATTGAATGACTCAGATTTATACATACCACTGGATTAAATCCCTTAGGGATCCACATGGACCAACCTGCGTGTGATACGCAGTCTGCCGCACTGCGCGGGACCCCTTACTGAAAACCGTTAGGATTAGTTGCTTAACGGTTTATTTAATTAAAGAAAATCTTGAAAACTTCAAAAAATCATATAAAATGAAAGAAAATAAAAAAATTACAATTAAAAGTTCTATGGATTTCCCTTGTTGAGAGGAATCCATAGAAATTAAAATCCCTAATTTTTATTGGGTAATATTTCCTTAATTTGGGTTTAATTAAAAATATTAAACCCTAATTCCCTCAAATTAATAATCCAATTAATTTGAAACTTTAGGAAAATGAGATTATGCTTAAAACATATCTTAGGAAATTTTTTGGGGATTTAATTCTCTGAATTCAAGGAAAATTGTAATTTCATGTGTTTAACCTTTAAATTAATTAAATTAATTACTCTTTAATGAAATAATTAGAAAACTTTAATCTAATAACCTTAAATCAACATAATGAATATTAATTAATATTAGAATACTAATTAAACCTAATCAAACGTATATGAACCTAATAGATCACTAATTATCCTAATTAGGTCATTAAAAGAATTAAATAATTCAATTAAATGACCTGAACTTAATTAAATCATAATAAATCAAATGAGTTAACCAAAAATTATGAATAAACCCTCATTGGATAGGTATTTGTGAAGTGAAAAATAAAATCCTTAATGAATCTTGTAAATTAATCTTAATTTAGGTTTTAAAATAATTTTGCTTAATTACACCCATTACATCTCTAATCAAATTTGAAACTTTAGGAATATAAAATTGGCATGTAACCCTATTTGCTAGAAATATTTCAAGTCCAAATGATCTTTGGATTAGGAGTTTTCAAATTTCTAAATCTCTAGGTCAATGTGAATCAAATATTAGGTTAATTAAATTAATTAACATATTACATAAAGTGGTAATTCAAACTAATCTCTATCAAACATCAGAAAACTATTGAAAAACTTGTTTAAATATCCTAAGTCAATTAAAGTGATCAAATTCAATCTTAGGTTAATGAAATAAAACCTTAGAATAATAAAATTATTACTTAACTTAAATATCAACCTTTGAATCAATGAAGTTTAATAAAATCATTTATCTCTAATAAATTTAAATAATGAATCTAAAACCTTGGTTAATTATATCAGATCAAGTAATTAACCTAAGTACTTTAGGTTAAGCATAATCCATGAACAAACCTAAGGTACTAATCCATATTAATGAACTTGAACCTTAAGCTTACAAATTCATGATTTAATAACTTAAATTAAATTGAATAAAATCAAACTCTTTAAATTAACATAAGCCAAATCAAATGACACCCACATAGTTTAATTCAAAATGAAACAAGTCAAACAAATCAAATCAAATAAAGCTATTCAAACAAATGAAATAATATAAAACTAATCCAAACATAAATAACATGAAAAGGATTAATTAAAATTCTTAAGGACTTTAATTAGATTTTTGGAAATTTCATTTGGATTTAGGATGTGGAATAAAGTTAGTTTCACCTAAAAATGAAATTCATTCTATTTCTCATTCTGGAAAACCTATATAACTTTATTAAAATAAAATGGAATAAAAATAGAAATTAAATAACTAAACTATTTGAATTGGAACCAACCAATGGTAAAAATTAAATAAATTCAAACTTCAAATTTAAACTAGAACTTAAAGGCTTAGCAAAGGCTTATCACACAAACCCCTCTTTTACACACACTAGATCGCTTAAGTCATGGATTCTAGATCTAGGATAGATCATTCTGTGATTTTCTTTTAATCTTCTATGATGTGTTGTGCTTCATATGTCTGTATGGTGTATTGCTTTATATAGGATGCCTAGGCTTGTTTCTTCGTTAGGCTGGATGTTAGGACATTCTTCCTAGATTTAACATTATTTTCTACAGGGGACTGTGTTAAAGGGATCATTGTAATAAATAAATCATAAAATTATTGTTTGCTTGCAGGTGCTAAAAATCCATTAACATAGTCCATAGGATAGGTGGGCTTGGCAAGCAACTAATGCTAAGCCCGTATGTTTGTGAAATATAAACTACTTTATGTGTTGTGTGTATTTCCTAACATCTGTTTTGCATGGCTTAGGATTTCTTTTGAATTTTAAATGTAAATTTGAGCTTAGAATTATGCTAGGATCTATGGGGTCTAAGATTAGCATGAGCTGACCCAACTAGGAGATGGTATAGTGGTACCCTGTGGAGCCCGATGGATGTCCCAGAAGAAGAAGACTTTCCTAGAAAGAAGACCAATAGATCTAAACTTGTAGTTCTAGGCTGAGTTGTATAAGGGCAGAACTCGGCTACCCATTTTTCTTTCTTCTGGGGTGTACACCAGTACCCGACTCCATTGGCCTTTTTCTTATATAATTTAATTTAGCTTAATTTATTTTGGGTGCATAATAGAAACAACATGCTTTTCTTAGGTTTCTTTCTATGTTATGTTTGTGCTGTGATGTATGCCTGTACATAGGCTCATAGGATAAACTAAATTTTCTACCCAACTTAACCAATTGAAACATAAAAATAAATACAACTCATAATCTTCATATAAAAGCCAAGGTATTAAAGTAAGATAAAATATGCAGCAACCCCTTAGCTAGATGTTTTAATATCATACATAAATCATATTATTTCACTCTTGGTTAATAAAGGACTTCCATCCTTACCAGAGAACCTGGGCTTGACCTTCGAGAGCCTATGATGGAAGTACACCTTCTTCTACTCTGATTTGGCCCATAATCCTTTTCTAATTTTATGCATTAGGCATAAATTGTATTCTTATCACTTAAATGAATCCTGATCAAAAATTATAAAAGTTTAAAAAATATGCATTAGTTAGGTACATCTTCATATCCTACATAATCTTTGTTGTTAGGGAGTAAGTCTAGGTTTATAGATTTCTTTCCTAAAATTACAACAGCCTAGCCAACTTGCATTCATATGACTTAGCCTCATGGTTTTAAAATACGCTTAGGTGGTGTTAGGTGGCAGCCTTCTCCAAGCAGGTTGTAAGTCTAGAAGAGTCAAGGATAGGTTAGTTCCCTCAAGTGAGGAGAATGGCCAATGATTCTCAAGGATAGAATTAGGTCGAGCATCTCACATATGTTAGAAGCACCTGTAGACTAGGTTCTAAAGCATCCTTTTAGGAATAAGTCTTCAATGCTAGGGATTTCTGCAGTCTTGTGCTGCTAGAATCTAAGCCATAGATTTCTAAGAAAATGATAACTCGAAATCTAAAATTAAATCTCAAATTTTAAGCCTAATCATAGGATAGATGAAATGTCTACTAGGCATTCCAGTATCAATAGAAATTTCCTACTCTTTTCTATTTAACTCTTAAAAATAACTCTCTCTAATTTGGACCTCTCCTAATTGAATTTTCAAAAATCATTCCTTTGAAAGCTACCTTAGTAGTCTTTAGGAATAACCACTTGTTTATTTAATTGAGAGTATTCTTAGGGAGTGACCCTTCCTAAGATGTAATTAACTATAGGGGCTTGCCTTTATAGGTAACCATGATCCAAGATAAAATAAACCCTATTCTACTTTTTAATGTAGTTCAGAGAAAAATACTTTGGTTATCTTAGGAGTCTTTTATTGAAATGATCGAATCCAATAAAGGAGAGCATGTTTATCTTTCGAGATAATATGTTTACTCCTTAATGTCGTATTTGATCATCTAAATAAAGTATACCTAAATTCTATGTGGTGTCATTCCTTTTATTTATTCTAGAGAAAACACCAACACTCTCCATCGTTAGATTTATTGCTTGTGCTTCCCTGAAAGTGTGGGCTGAATTTGAGCTCCATTTGAGCTCAGATTGAGCGACGAACGACATTCGTCTCTCACTGCTCGGGAGGAGACAGATCACAGACCATCCGTTCCACATGATCAGATCAGACAGTTTTGATCAAATCACACTTTAGATCCCTTTGATTTCCTCCTTAACTGCAAAATTAATCTTAGTCGTCCGATCTTAAATCAGATGGCCCATAGAGAAAATGTGTCTGTCACCATCTGACTCAGCTGACAGATATGACAACTTAAATAACCAATCCCGTTGCTCCATATGGAAAGTGCATGCATCATTGCACCACGTCAGCTGCCATATGGCTCAACAGGATTAGAAGTTTAATTATGCTTAGTTAATCTAATTTTAATGGTGAAATTTCCAAAATTCATAACTAGTTATAGAAAAATTCAAAAAATACAAATAAATACTCATTTTAAAGGCAATTCAAAGGAGAATAATAGAAAATTAAAATCAATTAATTTTGAATAGTGATTTTGACTCAATTTAGGTTTCATTAAAATGTAATTAAACTAATTATTCTCTAATTACTCCAACAATTAATTCCAAACTTTCTGAGATTGATTAGTGGGATGACCTTTGCCTCCCATGATTTTCTTAAAATTTATTGCTAGATTAAGTAGGGGAATGGCTTATTTCATTCTTAATCACTTTCCTAATTAATTAAATGATTAATTAGCATGTTAAACAATAATGAATTCATTAATTAAGTTGGATAATCATTATGAAATAGTGAATGAACATGGGGAATGAGATTGAGACCTCTCTTCTAATCTTTTCCTAAGTTTATTTCATTTGGATAACACTTAATCAATTTGCAACTAATTAATGGCTTAATCACTTCATTAGATAGTTTAATTAATCAAACTTAAAACCAAATCATTCTAGAACTTAATCATTCAATTCTTGTGTAGATTCTTAGGTCTTCAATAACCTAAGAGAATTCCAAAGGAAATTATAATCAAACTACATGTGTAGGAGGGTTATAAAAGTACTTAATCAAACCCTTTAGCTTAATTAACCAATAATTATGAGCCAATTATATTAGGCCCCTTCATTTCTTAGGTGCATTGCTGATTTAATTTCTATGTGGTTGCATATCATATGTTGGCTCACAATTACTTGGATAATTATGTTAAAGTGGTATAGGTAAGGGATAATTAATGGATTTAATTTATACCTTAACCTAATCAAAATATAAAATCAACCTAATTGTTATAAATTAAACCAAACCAATTCTCACATGGGGGGAATAGGTTAGGACTAGCAAACACTTCTCATATTTCCTAAATCAAATCAAATTCAAAGTTAAAAATCTCCTTAAAGAATTTTGATTCATTTTAAATGATCTTATTTTATACGATTCTCCTTAAGAATTAATTAGGGTGAATGAAATCATGTACTTACATTCCTTTATTTTTTCCAATCATGCTAAATATTATTTTCCATATGAAATAATGCATTCATTTCTTTTAAAAATTAATTAATAAAATATTTCTTTTATGTCAAATTGTATGTGTTGGCTAAAATTTAGAATATGAGTGTCTATTATCACTATTAAACCAAAATTTAACTTTTAGAAAACCTATAAATAAAAGATTATAAATGAAGAGATGGTAATTATAAATATTTATAAGCTTGCAAGTGATGATAACATAAGATGTGTATTATGAAGTTCTCTTTCCTTTTCTTAACATTGGATTCACATAGGATTTGCAAGCATATAGTTCATTTGAAAAGAACACAACACTTGCCTAAATCTATTACTATGCATTTCTATGTTAAGACTTAAGAAGGATCTTCATATCACACATGTAAATCACACAACCAAATCAAACTTAATCTCTTGCATGATTCTTTATCCATTTGGTTCTTTTTGTACATCTATATGTATTTAAGAAAAGTGGTATACCAATCAAGACATCCCCGGGCTACGAGGCTTTAAGTAGCCTTAAGTAGGTCTTATACCTTACGCCCTTAGTGTAGAAAATAATGGCGTCATACTCACTTATAACTTTTATACATGCGGATGTGCATTTAGCTAACGGATGAAAAATCCCTATTTTCTACATAAAAAAGACATGCATTAATGATCCAATTACCAAATGGAATATCCAAAATTTCAAATCACATCTCTTTGCATTCATCATCAAAGTGTGCTAAGATTTACATTGCATGTATAGGTATGCTTAGGACTATTCATATGCATGGTATACATGGTGGAAAGAAATGAATGGGTGTGTGTTATGTGATAGTAATCCACCCTAATTAATCTTAAGATGCATTTCTTATTGAATAGGGCTATTTAGATCGAATCTAAACTTAGGGTTAATTAAAATACATAATAAATCATTCATTAAAGAGAATTTAATTAATGAATTTACCTTAAAAATGCTTTAAGGTACGGATGAAAGAGAGCTCTTTTCTCTTTTCTTCTCTTCATAACATTTAGTCACTAAGTGTAGGTTCATTCAAGCCAAATCAAATCACCAACTAAAATTGGCAAGTCAACTAAATCACTTAAAATGAAACCACCATCTAAATTGAATCTATCACACTTGGAAAATTTCAACCTTAAAGCTTAGCTAAGATATGCCGCACCAATCATAAATTGCACACACATTAGGCTAAGTCACCACTTATAGCTCTATGTTAGGGCGGTGCATAGTTTGATGCATGATTTTATTTTGTGGTATAATATTTTAGACTGGATGTTAGGGTGTATATGCGTAGACTGGATGATAGGGTGATTTTAGCCTAATCATGTCTTCTGTAGGGGATTGTGCTTAAGGGACCACTATAATAAAAATAAGAAAGAATATAAGTATTTTTATTATGCACGTTGTTTAACCCCTAAGCATAGTCCAAATTAGGACAGGTGAACTTTATTACCCATGTGTGGGGTGCTAAGTCCAAATTATTTATATAACTCCTTGGGTTTTGTGATATGTTTAGCTAACCTTTATCTTGTAGGTTTAGTTAGATTTACCTTTCTCATTTTGATGTAAATTTTGTAATTAAGATTTGGAATGAATATTATAAGGGATTAGGATGAATATTGGTTATAAGATCAAGTCTTTTGTACCATGTGATGCCTTTGGAGCAACCATATTTCAATCAAGATAGAAGGATGAAAGGAAAGAAGTAAATCAAAATGAAGAAATAAAAATAAAGAAATAAAGAATGAAGAATGAAGAATGAAGACCCCCATAACATGAATTCCTTTTAATTGTAATTATTTATTTGTAATTCAGATTGTATAAGGGTAGAGCTCGGCTACCCACATTTATTTTCGGGTTGTACGGAGGTACCCGACCGCACTACCTCTTATCCTTTTACATTAATTTTATAAATTGATTGATGTTATGTTTATGATTATGCAATTAGAATGTCATGGTTTTCTTAGTTTTTTAATTATTTGATGATTGTTGAATGGCCTGGATGCGATTAGGCTCTTAGGGAAAGATAAATTTTCTATCCAATTAATCAATTCAAAAGTAAATTAAATAATTCATAACCTCACCTAAAGCCTAAGATATAAATCAAGATAATAAAAGATTTAGCAGCCCCTTAGTTGGTTGTTGCATTTCTCATATCATGCATAAATCATATTGTCTCACTCTTGCCATTGGAGGGTCTCCACCTTTGCCAGAGAAAATAGCTTAACATTTGAGAGCCATGGTGAAAACACACCTTCTTTTTGATTTTGGCCCATAACTGATTTTCTCATGCATTAGACATATAAAATCCCATAGCGAGTGTCAAATAAAAATGTCCAAAAATCAAAATAAAACTTGACAAAATTTGCATTAGATTTAGATCATTATTCATGCCTTTCATGATCTAGTCTAGGAGTGAGTTTAAGAACTTAATTTCTCTTCTAAGTAAATAACATCCTAACCATCTTGCAAAGTAAATGACTTTCCTACATGTATTTAAAATTATAGGAGGAGTTAGTTGGCAGCCACCCCAGGTGGTTGTAAGTCCAATAGTTGGGTGGTTTATCCTCTCTTGTGGGGTAAACCATATACCCACTTTTGCCTTAGGTTTAGGTCACGCTTTGGCTTATGCTGAAGCTCCCTAGATTTAGAATCTGAGGTTATGGTTTCCTTTTGGGGCTACAAGCATAAATTCTCACCTCTTAAGTATTTTTATAATATTTTATTATGGAATTATAAGCCCTAGATTTCTAATAAAAATTCAACTCAAATATATAATTGTCCTCAATTTCAAAAATATAAAGCCCAATCATAAGATAGTTTGGTTGCTCACTAAGCTACCTAGTATCATGAGCATCCTCTACTCGATAATAACTCTCTCCATTTGATCAATCACACTTGATTTTCTAAGAATAACCAATTGATTGATAGTCCTATCTTTTAAATCTTTAGAGACAATGATCATTTACCTTAATCGAGAGTATTCTTAAGGAATCTCATTCCTTAGGATGTAATTAACTATGAGGGCTTACCTCCATAAGAAACTTAACAAACCCGGCTTAAAATAAATAGTACTTTATCTTTCCATGTAAAGCAAGGGAAAGATCTCTAGTACATTCAAAGACCCATCATACTTTTGGAGTCCTCATTAGGTGATTAGGTCCATTACAAGGTAGTGACTTCTATCTCTTGAGATACTACATTATTCCATAATGTCATTCTCGATCACCCTAATGAGTACATCTACAGATCTATGTGGTGTCCCCTCACATAAACACACACAAATAAAACTAAAAATAAACACCACAGATTTTTCTGGCGACTCCACTGGGGAAAGTTCTTCTCTTCATCTTCGATAAATGATCATTGTCTCCAAGCATCGATAGTGGATTTTTATTTCATATGAGTCTGAGACTATCTTTCTTCTTCATTGGCAATTAGCTCATTTCATTCTTAAGCTAAGCTAGCCAACATCTTTTAGGTTTTAGGACCTCACTCCATGTAGGTCTTAAAACCCCTGTTGGGTTTCCCAATAGGTGAAAATAAAATTTAACCAAAAGAGATAACTAAAGACCTTTTTCAACCTTCTTACCATCTCTATGGTAAGGTAAGGTTCATTTCACAAATGAGAAAAATAAATCTTTTATAAAAATATCATGTAAATGACATGCTTCAAATGACCTAAATCTAATGCAATTCAAATTTTATTTTATTTTCATTTTTGGACAATTATTTTGACACAGGCTAATAGGATTTATATGACTAATGCATGAGAAATAGGGTTATTGGCCAAAATCAACGAGAAAGGATAAGGTGAGTTTCCACCATGGCTCTCAAAGGTCTAGCTAAGTTTATCTAGTAAAGGTGAAAGCCCTCCAATCAAGAGTGAGATAAGATGCTGTTTTGCATGACATTATAAAAGAAATGCTCATCCAGCTAAGGGGTTGCTAATTCTTTTGTCTTGATTTTAAACCTAAGCTTTAGGTTAGGTTATGACTTCTTTATTTTTAATTTGAATTGTTAAGTTTGGTAAAAGATTTATTTTTCCTAAAGAACCTAATCCACATCCAGGCCATACATAAAGTAAAGAAGAAACTAGGAAAATATTCCACTTAATGCAAAAGCTATACAAATCATCATTCTATTTATAAAGCTAATCTCAAAAAAAATAAATGGTCGTTGTGGTTGGGCACCACTGCATAAACTCAAAAATATCAAATGTGGGTAGTCGAGCTCTACCCTTATACATCCCTGATTATAAATGAATTAAATTATAATTAAGCAAGGAATTCATTGTTATGGGGGTCTTCAAGCTTCATTCTTCATTCTTCTTTCTTCTTCTTTTCTTCTTTGGTTATTTCTTTTGGATGGTTGGAAGGTAGATACTCCAAGGCTTCACATGGTACATAAGATAGGATCTTCTCACTAATGCTCATCCTAATCCCCATAACAATCATTCCAAAATTCTAATTGCACAAATTTACATGAAAAGGAAAAGCGAAAAGAGAAAATCATGCAAAACAAAGGTTAGCTAAAACAAACCACACAAATCCCAATCATGTATATTGGACTTATCACCCCACACATGGGTGACTAAGTCCACTTGGCCTATTGGATTATGCTTAGGGGTATAAAGCACCTGCAAGCAAAAGCATTTATATTATATTTATGATAGCGGCCCTTAAGCACACTGCCTTGCAAAAAAGAATAGTACGACTAAGAGCATCCTACCATTCATTCTATGAGCATACACCCTAGCATCCAATCTAAAACATATATCACAAAACATAACAAAACATCAAGCCATGCACCGACCTAACCTAAAGCTAAAAGTGGTGACTTAGGCTAATGTGTGTGCTTTGAAGGTTTGCGTGGTATGTTTAGCTATGGCTTTAGGTTCAAATTTTCTAAGTGTGAAAACATGTTCAACTTAGAGGTGGGTTTCATTTAAGTTATTTAATTATTTTGGGTTGATTTTATTTCATGTTTTGATTAAGTTCAAATGAATCATATAATTAATTACTTAGTTATGAAAAGTGGGAAAGAGAAGATAACTTTGCTTTCCTTCCCTAACCTAAGTAATTTCTAAAGTAGATTAACATTTTAGTTTTACTGAGATGAATGTTTTTATTAAATCTTTTAATTAATCTTAAGTTTAGATGAAATATAAACAAACCAATTAAAAAAGAAAGGCATTTTAATATTAAATAATATGAATCAAAATTCACATAACACACAATACTTCATTTCTTTGCTGACATGTATAACAAGAATATGGATGGACCCTAAGCATAGCTATACATACAAATGAGAATAGTTAACATACTTTATGATGCATGCTAAGTAATCCATTTAAGGAAATTTAGAAATTGAATATGCATGATTTTTCATAAGTAGAAAGGGGTTTCCTTATCCAAATTTTCACATACACACATGAAAGTAAGAAAGTCATAAGTGAGTACAACGCCATTATTAACCAGAGGTGTAAGGTACAAGACCTACTTAGGGCTACTTAAAGCCTCGCAACCTTGGGGTTGTCCAGACTAATATACCACTTTCCTTAAATACAAACATATGTATAAAAGAAATGAAATGAAAAAGAAGAATGTAAAAGTTGTATTAATGATTCATTTTGTTTATGCAATTTATGTATGCAAATATAGGTAACCCTTCTTAGGTGATAGCATAGGGATGAATAGGATATGGAATTAGGTGAGTGCAAGGTCCTTTTTGAAATGAACCATATATCTCACCAAATTCCTATTCAAAACTATACCAACATAAGAGAGAAAGGAAACCTATGCTAAGCATACCTTTATAATCTTTCACATGCAAGCTTATAATTAAAACATAAATAGCATACCTTCAGATTTAATATTTGATTTATATATTTTTGAAAAAAATTTGAATTTAGTAGTGATAATAGCCACTCATATTTCTACTTTAGCCAACATATACAAATTTGACATAAAGTAAACAATTTCTTTTTTAAACTTGAATTTGAAAAATATGAATGCATGAAACCACATGACGTAAAAATTTAGCATGATGGAGAAAGATTCAAAGCAATGAAAGTGTGTAAACAAACTCACTTTAATTAAATCCTAAAGTCATTCTTATAGAATAAGAAAGTTTAAAATAAAACAAAGTGTATTCAATGAGATTTTTGTTTAGTTTGAAGTTTGATTTAATTTTGAAAAGGTGAGTTGAGTTTGCTATTCTTATCACATTCCCACATATGTTTAAAATTTTTGTTTAATTTTTAGATAATTAGATTTATTTTTATGTATTAATTAGGTTAAGGTATGAATTAAGTAACTTAATTAACCCTTAGCTACCCCACCTTAGAATAATTAACCAAATAATTATGAGCTAATGAGATGACATAAAAACTCACAAGGAATTTAAATTTGCAATGTACCTAATAAGAAAAAGGGCTAATGCAATTTGGCTCATAATTAAAGGTTAATTAAGCAAAGAGGTTTAGCTTAAGTAATTTCAAAACACTGTTTCATACATATGAATTGGGTTTTGATTTTCTTAATTGAACTTAGGCTATTAAACACCTAAGCATCTACCCAAAGTAGATTAATTAAGTTCTAGAAGTTTTTAGAATTTTTTAGAAATTAATTAAGGGGATAATTAATGAATTAACCTTTAATTAAGAGAAGATAAAGGAAATAAAAAAGGGGTTTAGGGACAAAATTAAAGGAAATGCCCCAAAATTATTCCATAAACCTCCTATCTATTGAATCTGACCTTAATCAACACTAATAATGGATTAAAACATCTAATCACACCCTAATCATGGAGTAATTAGGAATCCCATATGCAATTCTCCTAATTAGGCCCTCAATAAATCCCAAGAAAATTAGGAAAGGCAGAAGTCATCCCCTAAAATATATCCAAGAAGTTTGGGATTAATAAGAGACTTCATTAAAAGGTAATTAGAAAAATGAAGTTTCCAATAAAACCCAAAATTAGAGAAAAGCATAATTCAAAATCCCTTGAAAATAATTTTAAAATATTCTAGGTTGAATTATCTTTCCATAGGAATTTATTTCATATTTTTTTAGAATTTTTTTGAGAGAGTTATGAATTTTAGAAGATCCATAGATTAATTAGAATTAATTAAACCATCTTAACTAATCCTCCTGCTCATGGCACGATGCCTGGTGGCAGCTGTCAGCTTGCTTTACACGCGTCGCATTATGATCCCATCACTTAAATGTCAAATCCCAAAAGGTGGCGTAATGGCGGATGCACTTTGATCTCTGTCGTCCAATCGAAGAACGGATGTCCAGAGATATCCCCGTGGTTTTCAAAAGGATATATCAAATTCTAAATGTGGGAATTATCTCAGCCGTCCATCCAAAATGTACGGATGGATGGCCAAGATCTCCCAAGTTCTTACCCTTTGATCAACAGAGGTCGTCCATGATCTAGGGGAAGATCTGGGCTCGATTGAGCTCAGATTCAAATCAAACTTAATCCACACCATCTAAAGGCAATGAGTGGGACATCCAACTATGGGATTTGCTTGAATTAAAAATTCTCTTCACAAAGGACCAACACCTCCTATGCTACGTGGTTGGAAAATTCCATACCTCGATGGAGGTGATCACCAGTGCTCAAGATCAATGAGGTAGCTTCGTCTAGTGAAGACGAAGCCTTGTAGAAATTCCTAGGCCTTGGGATTGAGTGACTTGCTCTATGTACAAACACCACTTGAAGATACTTGTGGTTTTGATCCAATTGCTCCTCTCCTTGCTATGGGAACTTTAATGGAAGCTTGGGTGAGCTTGAATTGGTCCATAGAAGAAGTGTGTAGGAGGAATTGAGGTGTTTTTTTAGTGTGGAGGAAGTTCAAGATTGGATTGATCTCCCCTATTTTCACACTATGCAAAATCGAGAAGGTGAAGTTTTATTGCACTCTATGAAGCTTGGGGAGGCTGAGGAATTGCTTCTCTGACTTCCCTAGGTGTAATTGAAATGAGGAATGATGGATTTGAATTCAATCAGGGGGATTATATCTCTCCCTTGAAGGATCAGATGACCATAAGCTTATGTGCCATTTTGATCCAATTGATCACAATGGGAGGGTTGTTTGATAAGAAAGATGTGTGCACATTGTTGGCTTGAGGCCTTGAGTGGAATGTCAACCTCCCATGTGCTTGGATTTGAGTGGAAGAGTGATTTTGAATTAGCCATTTTGACCCATGGGGTCGGGTATGGTCTTGGGACCAATTGGGCTGACCCCAACCCATTGGATTGGGTGCACCACTCTTCATTAGGCCCCCTTGAGCTATTAGGAAAGTCTTAAGTGGATATGAAGAGGGTATGACCAAATTACCCATGAATTAAGCCAAAATTTGTTCTATGGCCTAAGGGTAGGATTGTTATTTTGCTGATTTTTCAATTTGGATATATTAGGTATATGGAGAAACTAGGTTTGGACAAGTTTCATGGGATTTGGATTTCATTTGATAGGATTTGCCTCATGTTGACCGATGTAGGTCAAAATGGGTCAACTTGGGTCAAGTTGACCAATTCATCAAATTGGGTCAAACCAAGGGTTTGGTCAAGTTCATATGACCATTTGAAATGTTTTGGTGGCTTTTGTTTGATTCAATTTGGTATAGTTTTGAATTTCACTCATATGACTTTATTTAGGTCAAATGGGACAAGTTGACCTATTTGACCCATTTGATCTATTAGGTTTAGGTCAAGGGTATGTTTAGGATAGGTTAGTCATATGAAGTGGATTGGTATCTTTATTTCTAATCAATTTTGGTTATGTACAAATTTGGCTCAACATGACCCCTTTAGGTCATGTTGGGTCTAAGGTTAATTGGGCTAGGTTAGGTCTAGTTGGCCAATTAAGGCTTTGGTCAAGTTTCACAAGTGATTTGGAATGAACTTGACCCATTAGTTTCAATCAATTTGTCTTAGATCAAGTTTTGACACATTTTGACCCTTTAGTTCAAGTTGGGTCAACTTGGGTCAAGTGGCCAATTGGGCCAGGTTAGGCTCAAATGTTGGTTTGGTCAAGTTCAAACATAGGTCATGAATGAACTTAGATCAATGGTGTCAATTAATTAGGCCTATGGTAGAATTTGGCTATGTTAGGTTTCATTTTAGGCTAAGTGTTGACTTGGTTAACCTTTAGGCTTGACTTGATTTGACCCAATTTGATTGATTGATCATCCCATGATGATTGTTGATCATGATGAGAGGGATATGTGAGTTTGATTCAATCCAATTTGGTTAGGATTAAAATTTGGCTCATAAGGGTACTTTAAGTCACTTTAGGTCAAGTGAGCCTAAGTGGGTCAAATGGCTTCGTCAAAGCTTGATTTGAAGTTGATTGATCTTGTGTATGGACTTATGATTGAAATATAAATCCATTTGCAAGTGGTTTGAAGTCAAATATATTTTGATCCATTTGATAATTTCATATTCAAAGGAAGAATATGAAAAGATTTAGGGTTTGATTTTTGACTTGGGTTTTGATTGAGTGATTGGAGTTTGTATTTATATAGGAGTTCATGATTGTAGGGTTGATTGAATCATGAGAGAAAATCAAGAGTTTGGCTTGATTTGAAGTTGATTTGGCTAAGTTCAAGATTTTGACTTGAAAGGCTTAATTTGATTTTGGGAATTGGTTTTGATTGTTTGAATTTATATTTCATTTATATATGTGAATATAAATGAGAGTATAAATGGATCATGAGAAAATTTCAAGATTTTGAAGTGGTTTAATCATGATTTGGGCTAAGTCCATTAAGAAGGATTTAAAGGACTTAGGATAATTTTGGATTTTGAAGTTTGATTTTTTTTGAATTTGGTTTGATTGATTTATATTTATATTTTATTTATATATGTGAATATAAATGAGAATATAAATGAATTATGAGAAAATCCCATGACTTTGAGATGGTTTGATCAATATTTAGGCTAAGTCTATTAATGAAAAATTAAGGGACTTAGGAAATTTTGACATTGAGAATTTAATTTGAGGGTTTGATTTGATTGGTTTATATTTATATTTAATTTATATATGTGAATATAAATGAGAATATAAATGAGTTTTGAGTAAATCCCATGAGTTTGAATTAGTTTGATTAAGGTTTTGGGCAAGTCCTTTAATGGAAAATTAAAGGACTTAGGAAAATTTCATGAATTGATTTGGAATTTTGTGTTTATTTTCATTGGCTTGAATTTACATTTCATTTATATATGTGAATATGAATGGAAATATAAATAAATTATGAGAAATTCACAAAGATTTGACATGGTTTTCATCATGATTTTGGTTAAGTCCTTAAGGGAAGATTAAGGACTTAGGCAAAATTTGGAATTAGGAATTTTTGATGGATTTTGATCATGGGTTTCAACCATGGATTTCAATCATGGATTTTAATCATGGAGTTTATTTGAATTTGAAGAAATTCAAATAAGATTGATTTTGAGTTTGACTTGAAAGATGAAAAGTGAGGAATGATTTAAGCTAAGGGTGGACAAGTTTCTTAACACCCCTAAGGCATGACCTATCCCTATGGCTAACTCTTCTAAGTCTCTAGGGCTAGGTTGAGTGTCCACCTAATCACTTGATGTGTCTTAAGACTAAGAAACTCTTAAAGTCTGTCCTATGTCAGATGAAGGGGTTGAGAGCTCATTCTAAAATGAGGTCAACAAAGGCCCAATGTGGTGTGGTGACAAGAAACACCGCGTGTGGTGGCTGACAATCAACAACATAGAAATATCACAAACACTAACAGAAAAAGTCTATTTTTAACCCAAGGCATAGAAAGAATCCAGAGCTTAGTGCAATGTGGCTCTACTTATGTCCAAGACATAAGAGAGGGAGGGAATCCACTAAGGGATAGAGTGTGAACCTTCCACTAGAAAAGCAGGTTCAAATCATCCACAAGATGATGAGAAGTTTGATTTGATTTAAATCTCATTGAGGAGAAATATCTACTGGGGGAGAGGGTTGAATTTTTTTTTAATTTTGTTAGGTTTGAATTTTGAGATGGACCTTATTGGTTTGCGATGGATCGTACTAAGTAGGAGCCATGGAGGCTAAGACCTAACTCAGATTTACCAATCCAAAGGGGTAGTCTACTATACACATAGTATGACTAGCCAACCAAAGGGATGCCTTTCGGTATGCAGCAGCTATACTAGGAAGAAAATATAGTTGACTTACATCCTCCAAGGTAGACTAGTTGTCGGGGTAATCTATTGGCAAGACAATAGATTGAAACCCAACCTAGGGCTGACTATTGACTGAATGCTGCTAGGGGACTTAGATCAACTCAAAGATAGTCAAGATTGATTTCATTTTTTAGATTTATTTATTTTGATGGATTTCATTGATTTGCGAGGGATCACATTGAGAAGGAGCTTATATCAGCCTAGACCTACCTTAGATTTATTGAACCAAAGGGAGTAGCTTCCCGGCCGATGGGAGAACTATCCAACCAAAGGAGTGCCTTTCGGTTTGCAATGATCAATTGAAGGGATAAAAGCTCGGTGACTCACATCTCCACTAAAAAAGACCATTGGGGTGATCGGTTGCTTTGGGCAACAAATCCTAGCTGACCTAGGGCTGCCTATTAGTTTGCGATAATCAAGCTAGAAAGAATGCGTCATAGTCTTATATCTTCCAAAGAGAAATGACTGTTGGGGAACCTGTTTATGGAAAAATAGATTGAACCTGACCTAAGGGTGACTACGGAGTGAGTACCAGCATGGGGATTTATTTTAACTCAGGTAGTAAGGCAATTCCTATAGGGTGTTCTACTGACACTGCCCTAAAGATAGGATGTTTGCTTGGGACAATGGGCCCTTTGGAGGCTTGAATTCCTACTCCACAAGCAAATTAAATTTTGTTTATTTTATTTTAGTTTATTTTATTTTATCATGGACCCTGTTAGTTTGTGAGAGATCAAACTAAGAAGAAGCTTATATTAGCTTAGACCTATCTCAGATTTATTGAACCAAGGGAGAATCTGTGCATCCGTTGAACACATTCTCCAACCACAGGGGTGGCTACTAGGAAAGAGGAACTTTCCAATCTAAAAGTAACCCGGGTAGTGTCTAAATGGAGTCATAAGGGACATGATCCAAATAAAGTGCCCGTAGGGAGAGGGGCTGCTAAGGGCTTAATCCAACACCATGGATAAAATGACATGGCTGGTCATATATTCAATAGGTGTTTGGTGTTCAACTCAAAGAGAAAGCTCAGGGACTCATATCTGCTAAGAGTGGTGTACTCACCAGGTGAGTCACTGTCAATATAGAGAACATAAACCAACCTAAGGTGCCCATCGGTTTGCTACAATCAACCAAGGAAGAAAGCTTGAGAACTCACATCCTCTTATAGCAAAAATGATTGCTGGGATAGTCTTGCCTTCGGTGCTTTAAGGTAGTCTCGAGTGAATGTCCGGGTACTTAGATCAACTCAAAAGTTGTCAAGAGGAAAGGAGCCTCTGGGGGACTTACCATAAACCTCAAATATACTCAACCTAGTTAGAGCATGATGGTTAGTTCAAGAGGAAAGCATGAGGACTCACATCTTCTTAAATAAAGTCAACATGAGATAGCTTACTGACTAAGTAGTGAAGACTACCATACTAACAAGACACTCATTAGTTTGCAATGGTCAAGCTAGGAAGAAAGCGCAGGGACTCATATCCTCCAATAAGTGACCACGAGGGTGACATATTAGTGTGGTAGCATGTGGACCCGACCTAGAGCAGCTAATGAGAGAGTACCACAGGGGACTTGCTCCCAGATCAAATGCTTGAGACAAAAGATTTGTGTTTATTGTTGTGCATATGTTAAAAGGAAAAGGATGCCTTTGGGGACTCTTACTCCTACCTTAAACACACTAGGGGTTTGATGAAATGGTGGCACGGATGGCAAAAAATTCCCACTAAGAAAGGATGTCGCTTGGGTTCTCTCACACCTGACTTAGTTATGCTAATTGAAATAGGATGCCTCTCAGGTTCTCTCACACCTATTCTAATAGTGATGAGAGATTGTGTTTGTGTTGTGAAAGAGGGATAGGATGCCACTTAGGGGGCTTTTACACCTACCCTAGACACGCCACGGTGGATTCACAAGATAAATAAACAACACTTTCAAAGAAGAGAAGATTTGATGAATAGAATTAGATTTTATTCTTTTTATTAATGATTATTTTCAAACATGATTTATTTCATGGGTAATATTTCTTTAGATAGAGCTCATTAATTAGAAGCATCAGGTGTTCCCATTTACAATCAATAAGCTAATAATATCCTCCTTGGTAGGCCTTCTCTATGACATAGGGGCCTTCCCAAGTGGGTTCAAACTTGCCTCCCATCTTTTGTCAGGCAACAATTGGTCTCCTTAGGACTAACACAAGTTTTCCTACTTGAAAAGACCTAGGGTGGACCAGCTTATTGTGAGCTTGAATCATTTTGGCCTTGTACAACTCGAGATTTTGGCACACCTGTAGGCCACTCTCCTCCAAACCTTTGAGCTCTTCTAACTGCAACTCTGCATTCTGCTCTGTTGTGATCTTATTACCGAATGCTATCCTTAGTGATAAGATTTGAACTTCTAAAGGTAGAATGACTTCAGACCCATACACTAAGAAAAATAGGGTAGATTAAGTTGGAGTTTAGTATGTGATACGATAGGCTTACAAGGCTTCAACCAACTGCTCATTCTACTGTCATTTGTTCTCATCAAGAGTCTTCTTCAGTATCTGGATGAGAGTTTTGTTGAATGCTTCTGCTAAGCCATTTGCTCTAGGGTAGTAGATGGTGGAGTATCTTCAATCTATACAATATCTTCTGGCAAAGCTATTGATCTTCATGCTTTTGAATGCAGTACCATTATCGAATATAATTCATCGAGGCACCCCAAACCTATATATGATATGGTTCCTGAAAAATTGAAGCACATGGTGAGTTGTGACCTCTCTGAGTGGGATGGCTTCTACTCACTTGGAAAAGTAGTCAGTGGCAACTAAGATGAATCGATGCCCCTTGGAAGAAATAGGATTGATCAGAACTACAATGTAGGTACCCCAACACTCAAATGGCCATGAAACTAATGTAGGGTGTAGAATGTTGGGTGGTTGGTGGAGGACCACACCATGCACCTAACACTGATGGTATCTTCTAGCTACATCCATGCAATCTATAATCATAAAAGGCTAATAGTATCCAAGTCCATTGATCTTCATCTTCATCTTCAAGCTGGATTGATGCACTATGCACAAACCTGAATGTACCTTAATTATAATGCCATGGGCTTCATGTATGCCCTAATAACATAACCACATCTGGTCAAAGGACCAACAATATAGGGTGCCATCAATAAGAGCATTTGAGAGAGCTCTCTGTTTCACCTGATGGGCTTGTGACCTTTCTTGAGGTAGTTTTTTGGTGTTCAAATAATCTATGAACGGTTGCCTCCAATCCAGTTCCTTGTCCATTTTAGCAACAATAACCTCTCCTTCAAGAGAAAGTCTCTCGATGAGTTCAACATCAACAAGGGATAAGACTTATCTATTTTGGACCTTTATTGAAATGGACTCATCTTCCAGACTAGCTAATTCTTTGGCAAATTTGGCCATGGCATCTGCTACTACGTTCTCTGCTAGGGGAACCTTGTAGATGGTGACTTTAGGAATTTAGGCCAACAGCTTCATGGTATACATGTAGTAATGATGAAGCTTAGGTTTGAGAACCTGGTAAAATCCAATAATCTGGTTGATGACCAACTGAGAATCCCCAAAGATGTTGATGCTCTTGACACTGAAAGAGATGGCTAACTCCAGACTGATAATCAAAGTCATATACTCAGCTTCGTTGTTGGTGCAGAGGTTGGAAATATAGTATGTGAATCTCATCACATCACGGTTTGGAGTTAGAAGAACTATTCCTACCCCTATCTTTCCTAGGAGAATAGATCGTGGTGCTTCACCTTTGTGAAAAGAAGCTGAACCATCAAAATATATCTCCCATTGGTGGTTCCCAGCCTCCCCTAAGTTCATGATTTGTTCATCGGAGATCATCACTAAGTGGAGAATCGTGAGTGGGTGTCTTTCTAAGAAATCGCTAGTGCATGTCCTTTTACGCATGGAGGGTATGAATGTGATATCAAACTGTGAGAGAATCATGGACCAATTAGCCAAACATCCAAAAAGCATTGGCTGTGTCACAAGATACTGTAGTAGATTGGTTCTAAAGATCAAGTTCACCTTATGAGAAAGCATATAGTGTTGTAGCTTTTGAGATGCAAAGATTAAATCTATGCAATGTTTCTCAATAGGTGGATAGTTTGCTTCAATAGGAATCAGACGATGGCTGAGGTGGTAGAGAGCGGTCTCCTTCCCTTCATCATTGGCTTGGGCCAACAGAGCGCTGAAAGAGTCATCCAATGCAACAGTATAAAGGATGAGTGGCCTGCCCGGGATAGGGGCTGCTAAAACTGGCGGCTTCACCAAGTACTCTTTGATGTCTTCAAAGCATGCTATGTCATCCCACTTAACTTGGCATCCTTTTAACAAGTGTTGAGAATGGCTTGCATCTCCACGATAGGTTTGAGATAAAGCATCTTAGATATGCCGACCATCCTTGAAAGGATGAGTTGAGTTAAACTCTTAGGAGGTGGCATTTCTAAGATAGCTTTAATCTTTTCAGGATCTATTTCTATTCCCGATGTCAAATAATAAACCCAAGGAATTTCCACGAAGCTACTCCAAATGAACACTTGAGATTCATTTTGAGGTTATATTATCTTAACGTTTGAAAACTACTCTCAAGTCAAAAGATTGGTCTTCCTTTTTCTACTCTTGACTACTAGATCATCAATGTAGCACTCAACGATGATGGATGAGTTCATTGAAGATCTGAGTCATGGCCCATTGGTATGTAGCCGGATTTTAAGGCCGAAGGCATGACCCTATACAGAAGATTATCGGGTTCAAAAGTAGTGTTTCTTTCATCTTTTGGAGAAATCTTGATTTAGTTATAGCCAGATAACCCATCCATGAAAGAGAAGACTGCATGAGATGAGGAATGTCCACCATTAATTTTGGTATAGGAAAGGAAACTCATCCTTAGGACATGCCTTATTTAAGTCCTAAAATTGATATGAATTTGGCCATTCTTCTTCTTAAGTGGGATGACCTAACTAACTGGGATATTTTTCTTCCCACGATGAAACCGACATCAATTTCTTGACTTCAGAAATGACCTATTATTCAATTTCTAATCGCATGAGTCTAGGAGCTTGCTTAATAGAGGTAATGTTAAGGTCTATTGCTAGCTTGTGGACTGCTATGTTAGGAGATAATTTGATCATTTCTTCATTACTCCATGCGGCGTCTTTAAACTTCAGGTCAATAACTAAGTCATTGGTTTTCTTCTTCATTCAACAACAAAGCGGTGTATGATGGATTTTCTTCTCAGGTTGATTTCTTTAAGCTTGTTGATTGTTGAATGAATCTCTTCTTCAAATTCTGGCAATGCCTCTTTAACTTGGAGATCATCTAGATCATCGAGTTTCTAAACACACATTCTCATAAGAGTTGGATGTGAGAAGAAACTATCATACAAATGGTTGGTAACAACTATGAAATAATCTTCATCATCGACCGGACCCACTGTGTCGAATCCTAGTCCTGCTCTTGATTGTGCTTCCCCTGTATTGTTCCATAGCTTTTCAAAGTATTCTGACCTGTGCTTGGACCATGTGTGAGGAACTAAACCTTTCTATGTAAGATTTTTAACATAAGATGAGTAAAAGTTAAAAGGTAATTTCATTAATTCTTTAAAAGTATCCTCCTCAAGCTCTACATCAACTTCAGGGCTTGAGGATGATGATTCCCAAAAGAACTTCTTCTACTTCATGTCACTGAAAGACTTAGGGACTTCCTTAACTACTAAACCTTCAACTTTCTAAGATGTAAGTGAGGTAAGAGCTAAGGTTCCCAACCACCTAATAGTTTCACATAAACCGATTCAATACTTGCTTTGCTTGAGGCCTGGTCTTCATCTCATCTGGATCAAAAGTCACCTCCAATGGAACCCGAGAGGGGTTATTAGGTATACTAATCACATTAGACTCATCCTCCGAGATTCCAAGTCTATGTGAATAGAATTCTATGAACTGAACATGACCTCTATTGGCTAAAGGCCAACCAGGGGTCTCCCACCTCTAGAATTGCCTACCTCCCGCCTGTGGAGGTTGAGCCATCCCACCATATGATGGAATGAACTGTGTGGAATGTGATATGAATCTATTTCTTCTTCTTTCTTGTCACTTGACTTTTTTCTTTTCATTTTTTTATCTTTTCTTTTGCTTCATTTCTTTTCTTTTTTACATTTGAATTTTGTCCAAGTTCACGAAAGGGTGTTTTTGAGGAAGATAGTAGGTCATATCATAAATCTCAACCTCTAATTGAAAAAATTTTTCATCTCCTGACATGGTATTCAATTCCATCTTTTCTCGAACTTGATGCGATGAAGGGAGGATGGAATGATGATGTATCCAAGGCCTACCAAGCAAAGCAAAGGAATGAAGTATTTGAATCAATGATGTAGAACTTGGCGCCTTCAGCCACCTATCTCCAAAGGTAACACTATAGAACCTCTCACCTTGATCATTGAATCCTCTCAACATCATCCTCAAGTGGAGATGATCTTCAAATAGTAAGGGTCTTTAGACTCATAATGTTCACCGATGCATTTGAAATCCATGAGAACCCCGCAGTCTAACCTATCCATGTCAATGTGATGTAGGGATGGTTGTGCTCAAGTCCCCAAAAGAAGGTCTTCATCGAAGGTGATCCCTTGGCTTCTTTTGCATAATGTGCTTCCTCACCTATAATGGCTAAGCATATTTGATCAAGGAGAGCCTTGATTAGTGATTCTCATCTCTTTGGATAAGACAAGGGCATCATTAGCTTAGATGATAACTTTCTTAGATGAGAAAGGACATTGTAGTCCACCTTTAGCTGATCTTCCACAAGCATATCCAAGGGTGGAGCATCCTGTGGAAGGGCTTCTCGATCTTCAGTACCAATGACTTGTTTGCCTCTATCTTGAGGTGCTACCTTAATAGGTAAAACCTTGCCACTACGGAGATTAACTTCAGTGATCTCTTGTGGCAAGGTGGTGGAAGGTTATACCTGCACTTCAGGCTCACCTACAGCTTCTCCTATGGGACTCTCAAAATCAGATGATTCCAAGTCTATCTCAAGAGGTGAACACATAGTATTCAGAGTTGGAAAGTCCAACTCAATCAAAGAGGAAGATCAAATTGTTATAGTTATTTAGACTTGAAGAGTTATCATTAGAATAGAAGAAGACAACCCATGTGACATAGATGTAATTCAAACTAGCTTTATTCTTCAATTTCTTGGAATTATTTTTGGAGGTACAAAGTAGAAGTCAAGTAAAGTGAGTAAGGGATTTGATGCCCTTATCCTGATAAGAGTTCTACTAGTAGAAGAAATAGAAGAGCTAGTAAAATGGAAGAAGTCACGGTGTGGAAGCTACAACTAAGGATGGAGGCGGACACCATCGGTGGTGCTAAAGGGCTATCCCAACACACATGTTGCCAAGCTCCCACTTTCCTAGAGTTGGCACGCAACTTGCAAACCTTCCTTGGTGTTGAGGTTTGAGCGACTCGCACCGCAAGGAAAGCTTCTTGATCTTCTTGATGATCTTTCTTAGAGGTTTTAGACAAAGAAATATCCCAACCTTCTTTTGGTAGATCACATGTATCCCCAAGGATTACCCTAATGGAACTAAGGTTGTTCCACAAGGTATTCCTTTGGGATAACTACAACACCTCTTGAAACTGTTCAAGCCTTGAATGTGAAGCAATCCTCCAAAATGGCCTAGCATATGGTGGTGGGAAAAGTTTGGATCATGACTTTTGCCTACTTTCCTCTCTAGGCTCGGTAGCTAAAAAATCAATTTCTTTAAGAGATTCTTAAAGATTTTCTGATTACCTCCTCTTAAAAGAATAAGGTTTGTTTAACTTATCTAAAAGAGTAGGTGGACCATAGCTACTAGTGGTATGCATGCCACCGTGGTGGTGGGTGGTGCCGGGCCTTGGAGGGGGTGGAGGGTAGATGCCTCGGTGGTGGCAAAGGAGGTGGAGGCCGAGGTCATGGTCTTGAGATCTCTAGGCGCTTCCTTGTCAACCGTCGCTACTCGGCTTCTTCTCATAGACCTTTGTGGCTTCTTAGTAACTGATCTTGAAAAGGCAACTATTTGGCCTCTCCTTGTAGACTAGCCACCTTGTTGATTAGCTTCTCAAATATCTTGATAGTGAAGCCCTTAAGCATGAAGGCAACCGAGCCATGGATATTCTTCAAGAGAATCTCAATGGCATGTTGTTCAAACAATGGTTCACTTCATACTGTTATGCCATCGAGAATATAATCAATAGGACTCACCGTGTATTGCTACAATGAGATCACCTACAAGAACCCTTTTTTAGCTTTGATGAAGAGTTGCTCTAACTCGAAATGTCTTTACCGAATCGCTGTCATCATACAAAAGAAGCAATACCCGGCTAGCTACTAACAAAAGGAAGAGTAAGCATCGCCGCAGCATTCAACAACCCGGCCAAATGCTATGTGTTGCCTTGGTTTCC
This sequence comes from Cymbidium sinense, assembly GCA_021442155.1. NCBI lineage: Eukaryota > Viridiplantae > Streptophyta > Magnoliopsida > Asparagales > Orchidaceae > Cymbidium > Cymbidium sinense. The sequence goes on from CM038229.1 coordinate 67,023,477, forward strand.
ACCGCCATCAAAGCTTTTGAAGGAAGGAGGCAAAACCCTTGGGATATTGGATAGCAAATTCCTCTCCGGTAGGTCTACCTTTTGGAACTGATGATCTTCCTCGAGCTTGAGCCAAAGCTTCCTTCACCTGCTACTCAACCATGGATTTTATGTCCTTTTATTATATGGAGGTACTTTCCACTACCTTCCTATACAAGTTAGTGCTACCTTGCTCAACGGGAGGTAGAGTCTTGGCTGGGTCCAAGACATGCACCAACTCAGGCTGACTGACGTCAATTATAGTAGGATGAACTAAAGGGGCTTATTTTTGAAGGACTGAAATGGCTGTTAACAAGTCCTATAATAGTTGTGCCATCCTATCAATCTGCTCATCCTTCTAATCATGTTGAGGTGTTGATTATGTGGTGTCTCCTTGATCAACCTCATCACCTTCCATGGCTTCCCTAAAAAGAGATCCTCTAGTGTCAACCATGTAGACTCTAGTTGAGTCCCCCCAACAAGTCATCTTCATTGGGATCAAAGCTGACTTCCTCTTCATCTGACCAGTCATACCCCAAGATCTCCTTCTTCTCCATGAAATAATGTGCAACTATCTCATTTAAGAAATGATCCATCTTAGTAGGTAATAATGTAGGAGTAGTGTGATCACTATGCTATCGAGAGAGGCACCACCTCCGAGAGAGTCAATCTTGTCTAGACTGTACTCACTGGATGAATGACACTTTTGACTGCTACTGGCTATGAGAGGGTTAGCGATCTTAAGATGTTTCACTACCACTGATGCAGCTAGACTGCCATCTAGAATATCTGAAATCATTATCACCATGTTCACATTCGGCTGTATGGATGGAGTTGGTAGAGGGGCGACCACGATTCTTCGGGGTCACCACTCCTTCCGCACCAACACTGGGGCAGAAGGTCGAGCAAGAGAGCTCGGCCCTGCCACAATAGGTGGTGTAGAAGGGGTAGGATCCCTTGGCCATAGCCAGATCACCAATAGGGTGCCCTTTTTCTCGGATGCATTCTTCATGGCCTTAGATGGAATAGGAGATGTTGTAACCTGAATTAGCGATAACAGACGAGGGGTAGTATAGTGGGGTGGAGACACCACCTACTCTCTATGCATAGGAACTGTCCTCCTGTGGTGGCTAGTCCCAGTGAGAAGGATACTTTCAGTATGGTCAGCACAGGTAGCATGCCGACCTAGAAAATTAATCAAAGTGGAAGCGGCCAACTGATGGCTGAACCTCCATCTCTCCCTGCTAGTAATATGTGTCATATGGGCCTCACGGGCCTCTCCGGAATCGGCTCCCACGCTATGGGGATGATAGATCAAGATCAAACGTGTCTCACAGCATCAATGCTCGCCGGCGTAGACGGTCATGGCGTACACATCCCGCTTCAAACTATTGGCTAAAAATGCACCACTGGAGGAGGTGATGAGCAGATCCTCCTGACATCCTCTCTGTCTGATCTAAAGAGAGGATGGAATTGGTTTTTTATAACCAGTGGTGAAGTGATAATGGGAAACTCATCCATGGCTGAATGGGTTGCTGCTTATAGCTTTTTAGGCATCCTGGTGTGATACCACCTGATCATGCAGTTCTTATTTCTATGTTGTGTATGGGTAAGATGGGAGGAGTGTGAGCTAGACCCATACTCAAATGTAGGGGAGGCAAGCCCTAAAACTAAGGGAGCCTTACCCTTAGAGGGTACAGATGATAGGGTACTAGCCCTTACTAGTGCAGCGTGAGAAACTCTGGGGTGCACTGCAATCGGAGCTGGTACTGTTGGTACTACTAGCACTACTATGACTATAGTTTGTGATACTGCCACAGCTTTCCTCTTTAGCGAGGAGACATCCAAGTTAGAAGGTAAGTCAATCCTGATGACCAGCTTCTGCCCGATCATAGTGGTCCTACTAACTGCAGTGAGGGGAGTGCCCTCATAAGTAATCCTAGCTACCTCAAATCACCGACCAAAGTGAATCAGATGAGTTTGGTCCATATGGGGGAAGTCGGCTTGATCCAAAGCCAAATCCATAGCATGAGGTAAGGTAAAAACAAATTTCAAAGAACCAGCCATTTCAACTGTAAGAGCTCTGAGCTATGCGGCGTAAAGATCTACAATGAGAAATGAGTTGGTATCAGATTTTTGTCTTTATAGATTCTTTAATTTTGAATTTGAAAATTTGAACCCACATCCAATAACTTGGAAGTGTTAAGTGGGGTTCAAATGAATTTGAGAAGATTAATTGAAAGAGGTATTTGAATATGAATCCAACTTCAACAAATTTAGGTATGTTGAAATATGGATTAAAATTTTTTGATAAGGATGCTTCCATAGGTTCATGTTTGTTTGAATTTGATTTTTTTTTTTGATTTGAGGACCCTTTCTTTTAACCAATTTGGGTATGTTAAAGTAAGGGTCAAATTGAATTTTCTTTTATTTAATTGCTTTGAAAATTTTCTTAGCAAATTTAGGTATGTTAAGTGAAGTATCAATCGATTAGTTCATTTTTGAAGATCAAATGAGATTGGTCAAAGAGAGGGAGTTATTATAGATGCCACAAGAAAGATAAGTAGGAGATGCCCATGATACTAGGAAACCTAACGAGCATCTCAAACCATTCTATAATTGGGCTTTATATTTTTGAAATTGATTAAATTTATTTGAGTTGCATTCTCATTAGAAATTTAGGACTTATGATACCTTAACACAAGATTAGGGAAATACCTAAGAGGTGAGGAATTAAGCTTGTGGCCCACAAAGGAGAGAAGCAACCTCAGAACCTGAATCTAGGGTGCTTTGGTGAGGGCCGAAAGCACAACCTAAATCTAAGATGAAAATGGGTAATTGGTTTGCCTCCACAAGAGAGGACAAACCACATGTTGACCTCAGATTTAGAATGAGCTATCAACCCCTCCATCTTAGACTTTAAGAGTTCCTTAGTCTTAAGACATGTCTAGTGATTAGGTGGACACTCCAACCTAGCCCTAGAGACTTAGAAGAGTTAAGCATAGAAATAGGCCATGCCATAAGGGAGTTAGGAAAACTTCCTACCCTTAGCTTAAACCATTTCTCACTTTCCCTCCTTCAAGTTAAACTCTAAATCAATTCTATTTGATTTTCTCCAAACTCAAATCAATTCCATGATTCAATTCCTTGATTGAACTCCATGATTGAAATCCGTGATTGAAATCCATGATTTAAATCTATGATTGAAACCTATTACCAAAATCCATCAAAAATTCCTAAGTCCAAATTTTGCCTAAGTACTTAACCTTCCCTTCAGGACTTATTCAAAGTTATGATTCAAACCTATTTAAACATTTGATATTTTCTCACACCTCATTTATATTCTCATTTATATTCAAATTTATAAATGAAATATAAATTCAAACCCATCAAATAAAATTCAAAATTCAAAATCAATCCATGAAAATTTTCTTAAGTCCCTTTAATTTTCCCTTAAAGGACTTAGCCAAAATCAAACCTAAATCAGGATCAAACCTATTCAAACCCTAGGGATTTTCTCAAAACTTATTTATATTATCATTTATATTCTCATATATATATGAAATATAAATATAAATCATTCAAATCAAAGGTAAGAATTAAATTGCAATTTAAAACTCCCTTACATCCTTTAAATTCACTTTAACGGATTTAACCTATATTTTAATCAAACCATTTCAAACTCATGAGATTTTCTCAAAAATAATTTGTATTCTCATTTATATTCTCATATATAAATGAAATATAGATATAAATCAATCCAATCCAATTCAAAAATTAAATTTCAATTTAAAATTTTCCTTAAATCCTTCAAATTTCCTTTAATGGATTTAACCTAAAATCATGATTAAACCACTTCAAATCCTTGAAATTTTCTCATGATCAATTTATATTCTCATTAATATTCACATATATAAATGAAATATAAATTCAAATAATCAAAACCTATTCCAAAAATCAAACTCAAATCCACTCAAAATCAAATCTAAGCCTTTCAAGCTAAAATCTTGAACTTAGCCAAATCACTTTCAAATCAAGCCAAACTCTTGATTTTCTCTCATGATTCAATCAATCCTACAATCATGAGCTCATATATAAATCCAAACTTCAATCATTCAATCAAAACACAAATAAAAAATCAAAGCCAAAAACTCCTTCATATTGTTCCTTTGAATATGAAATTTTCAAATGGATCAAAATCCATTTGACTTCAAATCACTTGTAAATGGATTTATATTTCAATCATAAGTCCATATACAAGATCAATCAACTTAAAATCATGCTTTGACCAAGCCATTTGAGCCACTTAGGCTCACTTGACTCAAAGTGACCTAAAGTACCCTTATGAGCCAACTTTTGATCCTAACCAAATTGGATTGGACCAAACTCATATATCTCTCTCTCTCATCATGATCAATAATCATCATGGGATGATCAATCAATCAAATTGGGTCAAACCAAGTCAAACCTAAGAGTTTACCAAGTCAACACTTTGCCCAAAATGAAACCTAACATAGCCAAATTCCACCATAGGCCAAATTGATTGAAACCATTGATCTAAGCACGCTCATGAGCTATGTTTGAACTTGACCAAGACAACATTTGAGCCTAACCTAGCCCAATTGGCCCACTTGACCCAAGTTGACCCATTTTGATCTAAAGGGTCAAAATGTGTCAAAACTTAATCTAAGCCAAATAGATTGAAACCAATGGGTCAATTCCATTCCAAATCACTTGTGGAACTTGACCAAAGCCTCAATTAGGCAACTAGACCTAACTTAGCCCAATTGACCTTAGACCTAACATGACCTAAAGGGGTCATGTTGAGCTAAAATTGAACTTAACCCAAATTGATTGGAAACAAAGATACCAATCTACTTCATATGACTAATCTAACCTAAACCTATCCTTGACCTACCTCAAATAGGTCAAATGGATCAAATAGGTCAACTTGACCCATTTGAACTAAATAAAGTCATATGAGCCAAAACCAAATATATATATCAAACTTAATCAAACCAAAGCCACCAAAACATTTCAAATGGTCATATGAACTTGACTCAACCCTTGGTTTTACCCTATTTGACCAATTGGTCAAGTAGGTTGTTTGACCTAAATGGGTTACGTAAGCCAAACCCTATCAAATGGATTCCAAATCCAATGAAACTTGGCCAAACCTAGTTTCTCCACATACCCAACATGTCCAAGGTAAAAAAATAGCAAAATGGCCATCTTACCCTTAGGCCATAGAGCATATTTTGGCCTAACCCATGGGTAATTTGGTCATACCCTCTTCACAATCACTTGAGGCTTTCCTAAAAGCTCAAGGGGACTTAGTGATGAGTGTTGCACCAAACCTAATGTGTTTAAGTCAGCCCATTTGGTCCCTAGACGAAACCCTACCACTTAGCTAAAAATTGAAATTTCAAGTTTCCTCCTAAGCTCAAATTCAGCACATGGGAAGTTGGCAATCCATTCCTTGGATCAAATCGACCATGTGCACACTCAAAATAGTGAAAAAAAACTCTCCAATCTCATTAATTGAATCAAAATGGTAAGAGCATTGCTGGCTATCTGATCCTTCAAGGGGGAAGATATACTTCCCCTAATTCAATTCTTCACTTCCTCGTGATTAAACTGGGAACCCATAGCAATCATCAGAGAGCACTCCTAAGCTTCTTAGAGAGGATTAAAATTCTGCATTTCTCAATTTTGCAAAGTGAAAAAATAGGGGAGCTCAATCGAATCTTGAATTTTCTTCACACTGAAAACCACCTCAATTCCTCCTACACACTTCTTTTAAGGTCCAATCCGAGCTCACTCAAGCTTCCATTAGAGTTCCCATAGCAAGGAGAGAAGCAATTGGATCAAAGCTGCAATGATCTTCAAGTGGTGTTGGTCCATAGAGCAAGCCACTCAATCCTAAGGCCTAGGAATTTCAACAAGGCTTCATCTCCACCAGACGAAGCTACCTCATCGATCTCGAGCATCGGTGATCACCTATGGCAAGGTATGGAATTTTTTGATCACTAAACTCAATGTGGTGTGGAGCTTTGTGAAAGAAATTTTTATTTCATTGAATTTTGACCGTTGGATTTGCCACTCTCTATCTCTAGATGGTGTGGGTTGAATTTGGTGTAATTCCATGCTAGATCAAGCTTGGATCTTCCCCTTGATCATGGACGATATTTGTTGATCAAGGGGAAGATCTTGGCTCATCTCAGCCATCCATCCGCACAATTTAGATGGATGGCTGAGATTATTTAACATGTTTTGTTATGTGTTTAACCTTTATAAACTACGTGAGAATCCTTAGTCATCCGATCTTTGATCGGACGGTAGAGAATTTCAATGTGTGTGTCACCACTGCCATTTGGGATGTGACATTTAAGTTTTCCCCTCATAGCACGATGCATCTAAAGCACGCTGACCGCCATCACCACGCATCACACAATGAGCTAAGGATTACTTAGGGTTAATTAAAAATTCTTGATTAATTTTTGATTAATCCATGGATCTTGAAAAAAGCATAACTCTTCATAAAAAATTAGAAAAATATAAAATAAAAACCTATGGATAGATAATTAAACCTAGAACATTTTAAAATTAATTTTCATGAATTTTGAGTTATGATTTTCTCTGAATTTGGGTTTTATTGGAAAGTGTATTTTGTTAATTACTCTTTGATTAGGCTCTGATTAATCCTAAATTTCTTGGGTAAGTTTTAGGGGATGACCTCTACCTCCACTAATTTTTTTGAGATTTATTGAGGAATTGATTAGAGTAATTACATGTGATTTTCTTAATTACCCTCCTCATGTAATTAAGCATAATTAGGATATGATTAGTGGTTTTACTCTATGATTAAGGTTGATTAAGGTCAGATCCAATAAGTAGGAGGTTTATGAAATAATTTTGGGGCATTTCTCCTAAGCTATTCCATAAACTCCCTCTTCTCTCCTTAATCTCCTCTTAATTAAGGGTTAATTCATTAATTATCCACTTAATCAATTTCTAAAAATTCTAAAAGATTCCAAAATTTATATAATCTACCTTGGGTAGATGCTTAGGTGTTAAACAACCTAAGTTTAATTTAGGAAATCAAAATCCAATTCACATGTGTGAAAGGGTATTTTGAAATTACTTATGCTAAAACCCCTTAGCTTAATTAACTTTTAATTGTAAGCCAAATTACATTAAGCCTTTTCATTATTAAGTGCATTGTAAATTTAAATTCCTTAAGGGTTTTATGTCATATTATTGGCTCATAATTATCTAGTTTATTCTTCTAAGGTGGTGTAGGTAAGGGTAAATTAAGCTACTTAATTCATACCTTAACGTAATCAACACATAAAAATGGATCTAATTATCTAAAAGTTATACAGAAATACAAAACATATGTGGGAATGGGTTAGGAACAAGAAACTCATTTCACCTTTTCAAAATTAAATCAAACTTGAAACTAAATGAAAATCACTTTGAAATTCACTTTCATTTATTCTAAATTTCCTTATTCTATAGGAATGTCTTTAGGATTTAAGTAAAGTAAGTTTATTTACATGCTTTCATTGCTTTGGATCTTTCCTCAACATATTACATGCCATGTGATTTCATACATTCATAGTTTTGAAATTCAAATTTTAAAATGAAATTATTTACTTTATGTCAAATGTGCATGTGTTGGCTAAAGTAAAATATGAGTGGCTATTATCACTACTAAATTCTAAATTATTTTCAAAATATATAAATCAAATACCAAATCTGAAAGTGTGCTTATATCTTAATTATAAGCTTTCATGTGATGAATTATAAAGGCATGTTTAGCATAGGTTTCCTATCTTTCTTATGTTGGTATAGTTTTGAATAGTAATTTGGTGAGATGTAAGGTTCATTTGAAAAGAACATAATACTTACCTAATTCCATACCCTATTCATCCCTATGCTCTCACCTAAAAAGGGTTGCCTATACTTGCATGCATAAATTGCTTAAACAAAAAAGAATCCATTAAACAACTTTTGCATTTTTGTTTTCTATTTCATTTCTTTTATATGTATATTTGTATTTAAAGAAAGTGGTATATTAGTCTGGACAACCCCGAGGTTGTGAGGATTTAAGTAGCCCTAAGTAGGTCTTGTACCTTATACCTATGATTAACAGTGGCGCTGTACTCACTTATGCCTTTCTTACTTTCATGTATGCATGTAAAAATTTAGATAAGGAAAACATTTTCTACTTAAGAAAAATCATGCATATTCCACTTCTAAATTTTCTTAAATGGATTACTTAGCATGCATCATAAAGTGTGTTAACTACTCTCATTTGCATGTATAGATATGTTTAGGGTCCATCCATATGCATGTTATATATGTTGGGAAAGAAATGAAGTAATGTGTGTTATGTGAATTTTGACTCATTTTATTTAATCTTAAAATGCCTTTCTTTTTGGATAGGTTCATGTATGTATGTAAAAATTTAGATAAGGAAAACATTTTCTACTTAAGAAAAATCATGCATATTCCACTTCTAAATTTTCTTAAATGGATTACTTAGCATACATCATAAAGTGTGTTAACTACTCTCATTTGCATGTATAGATATGTTTAGGGTCCATCCATATGCATGTTATATATGTTGGGAAAGAAATGAAGTAATGTGTGTTATGTGAATTTTGACTCATTTTATTTAATCTTAAAATGCCTTTCTTTTTGGATAGGTTTGTTTGGAGTTTATCTAACCTTAGGATTACTTAAACTATTTAATCAAAACATTCACCTAAATGAAACTAAAATATGAATCCATTTTAGAAATTACTTAGGTTAGGGAAGGAAAGAGAAGTTCTCTTCTCTTTCCCTCTCTTCATAACTTAGTATTAATTGTAGGTTTCACTTAAACCAAATTAACACATGAAATAAAATCAACCCAAAAAACTTAAAAAATTTAAATGAAACCCTCCTCTAAGTTGAACATGTTCTTCACACTTAGAAAATTTGAATCAAAGTCCTAGCTAAGCATACTACATAAGCCTTCAAAGCACACACATTAGCCTAAGTCACCACTTATAGCTTTAGGTTAGGTCAGTGCATGTCTTGATGTTTATTTTATTTTGTGATATGTGTTTTAGACTAGATGTTAGGGTGTATGCTCATAAAATGAATAGTAGGATGTTCTTAGTCTTACTATTTTTTTTCTTCTGTAGGGGGTTATGCTTAAGGGGCACTATCATAAATAAAAAGATAAATGCTTTTGCTTGCAGGTGCTTTATACCCCTAAGCATAATCCATAGGTCAGGTGAACTTAGTCACCTATGTGTAAGGTGATAAGTCTAATATACATGCTTGGGATTTGTGTGATGTGTTTTAGATAACCTTTATTATGCAGGTGTTAGTTAGATTTCCACTTTTCCTTTTCATGTAAAAAATTTGTATAATTAGGATTTTGGAATGATTTTTTATGGGGATTAGGATGAGCATTGGTCATAAGATCCCATCTTATGAACCATGTGAAGCCTTCTCCTTTTTCCATTCAAAGGAGGAACCAAAAGAAGAAAGAAGAAAGAGAAGAAAAAAAGAATAAAGCCTGAAGACCCCATAACAATGAATTCCATTGCTTAATTATAATTTAATTTATTTATAATTCAGGTTGTATAAGATTAGAGCTCGACTACTCATCACATGGTTTGTGCGGTGGTGTCTGACCATAACAGCCACTTATTCTTTTTGCGATTAACTTTATAAATTGATTGATGATTTGTTTAGCTTTTCCATTAATTGGCATAATTTTTCTAGTTTCTTCCTTGCTTTATGTATGGCCTGGATGTGGATTAGGCTCTTTAGGAAGAAATAAATCTTTTATCCAACTTAGTAACTCAAATTAAAATTAAATAACTCATAACCTCACCTAAATCTTAGGTTTAAAATCAAAATAAAAGAATTAGCAACCCTTAGCTAGATGAGCATTTCTTTATAATATCATGCACAAATGCATCTTATTTCACTCTTGATTGGAGGGCTTCAACCTTTCCCAGAGAAACTCGGCTTGACCTTTGAGAGTCGTAGTAGAAACTCACCTCCTCTCTTCTCATTAATTTTGGCCAATAATCTTCTTTCTCATGCATTAGTCATAAAAATCTTATTAGCATGAGTCAAAATAATTGTCCAAAATAAAATAAAATGAAATTTGAATTGCATTAGATTTAGGTCATTTGAAGCATGTTCCTTTACATGATCTAGTCTCCTTAGGCAGTGAGTTTAAGGACTTAGTCTATTTCTAAATAATAACAGGCTAGCTATCTTACATAAGCATAAAGACTTACCTACATGTATTTAAAATCATAGGAGGAGTTAGATGGCAGCCACCCCCAGGTAGTTGTAAGTCCAAGCTATTGGGTGGTTTGTCCTCTCTTGTGGAGACAAACCAATTACCTATTTTTGCCTTAGATTTAGGTTGTGCTTTCAGCCCTCGCCGAAGCTCCCTAGATTTAGGTTCTAAGGTTGTTTTTTTCCCTTTGTGGTCCATAAGCATAATACCTCACCTCTTAGGCATTTCCTTAATCTTGTCTTAAGGAATCTTAAGTCCTAAAATTCTAATAAAAAATGTAACTCAAACAAACTAAATCAATTTCTAAATGTAAAGCCTAAATATAGGATAATTTGAGATACTCGCTAGGCCTCCTAGCATCGTGGGTATCTCCTACTTATCTCTCATTTTGTCTTCAACAATAACTCCCTTTTTTGATCAATCTCATTTGATCTTTAAACACAAACCAATCAATTGATAGTCCTTCCCTATTGAAATCTTCAGAGACAATGATCATTTACCTTAATTGAGAGTTTTCCTAAGGGATCTCATCCCTTAGGATGTAATTAACTATGGGGGCTTGCCCTTGTAGCGAACTTAATGAATTCGATTTTAAATAAACTCTGCTTTACTTTATCATGTAAAGTAGGGGAAGAATCTCTGGTATATATGCAGACCCATCATTTTTCGGAGTCCTTATTGAGGTGATTGGTTCCATTAAAAGGTAGTGATTTCTATCTCTTGATATAGTACACTATTTTCTTGATGACGTATCCGATCATCTGAATAAGTACATCTATGGATTTGTGTGGCATCTTATCAAGATGAATTTTTGTAAGGGCTCCTCTTTCTTTTCTCCCCACAAATTTGAAAGGCGACTCCCTTATAGAAATTTTAAACCAATAGATTTTTTGATGACTCCAATGGGGATGGTTCCTCTCTCCATCTTTGGTAAATGATCATTGTCTTTGAGTATCGATAGTGGATTTGTACTTTAGTATGAATCCAAGACTATCCTTCTTTTCGTTGACACTTAGCTCATTTCATTCTTGAGTTGAGTTAGCCAACATCTTTAGGTTTTAGGACCGCATTCCTTATTGGTCTTAAAACCCCTGTTGGGTTCTCCAATGGGTAACATGAAAAGATCTAAATAAAAAAGAAAGCATCTTTAAGACTTCCTCCTTATTACATTCATGATAAGGAAAGGTTCATCCTAAAATAATAAATCTTTCATAAAGAACTTTGCTTTTTCAAAAGCACCTTTTCAAAAATGCACTTAATAAAATACTTTCCACAAAATTTTTTCACCCTCATTTAACAATTCTCATAATTATTACATGTATGGATTTTCAAAAATAAAACTAAACAACATTTTTCAAAAGCACAAGTGAACATCTTCTTTCAATTCACTTTGATGGAGATTTCATTTTCAAAATAAAATGAATAATCATCTTTTCAAAATCACAATCATAATCATAAAGTTTTTAAAAGCACACATGAATTCTCCTATTTAATATACTTACACTTATTGAATGGAAAGTTCATTTGTAAAGAAAATTAAGATTTTCAAAAAGCACACATGAATATCTTCATTTAATATACTCAAATGTATTAAATGAAGATTTCATACCCAATTAAAAATAAATATCTTTTAGGGAATCCTAATTAAACATATCTCACATATGTTTTAAGTTGGAATTCCTCTCTTTCAGAAAGCAACAATCACGCACAAAAAGTTCACATTTCAAAAATAAAATTGATCTCCATTCCACATACCTAAATTTGTTAAATGGAGGTCCCCTTTTTCAAAAATTAAAACTCCAACAATCATATTTCAAAAAAATTTTAAACATACATTTGGAACCTCACTTAGCATTCTCAAATTTGCTAAGTGAAGTTTCCAAATCCAAAAATCAAAATCAAACAATCATATTTCAAAAATTTTTAAATAATATATGGAACTTCATTTAACATACCCAAATTTGTTAAGTAAAGTTTCCAAATCCAAATTCAAAACTTCTTAAAACATATTTTGGAACTGCACCTAGCATAATCAAATTTACTAAGTGAAGTGTCAAAAGTCAAAACCAAAATTTTCAAACTCCTTTCGAAACTTCTTCCCTTAGCATACCAAATTTGCTAAGGAGAAGTTTCCATTTTTTCAAAACCAAAACAAATCAAAATTTTAAACACACCATTTGGAATTTCATTTAGCATACTCAAATTTGCTAAGTGAAATTTCCATTCCACAAAACTAAGTGGGACTTCATCTTTAGCATACCAAATTTGCTAAGTATCCTACCCTTCAAAAATAAAAAATTTCCAAACAAATGAAACTCTTAGGATATTCTTAGCATACCTAAATTTGCTAAGATTACTATTTTCAAAAATTAAATAAAATACACTTGGATTCTTCACTAAGCATACCTAAATTTACTAAGTAAGAATTTAAAAATTTTACAAAAAGAAATAAAAAACAAAACAAAATAAAAAATGAAACAATCACTTACACTTTACTTAGCATACTTAAATTTGCTAAGTAAAATTCCAAAAAAAATTAAACAAAACAAAATCATTTGACCCTTACTTTAATATACCCAAATTTTTTAAAGAAATGGGTCCTCAAAATCAGAATTTAAATTTAAAACAACAATGAACCTATGGAAGCATCCTATTAAAAATTTTGAATCCATATTTCAACATACTTAAATTTGTTGAAGTATGGATTCATATTCAAATTCCTCTTTTAATCAATCTTTCAAAATTCATTTGAGCTCCACTTAACACTTCAAAGTTGTTGGATGTGGGTTCAAATTTTCAAAATTCAAAATTCAAAATCTATGGAGATAGAAAATTGATACAAGTTCATTTCTAATTGTAGATTCTTTTTCAAGGTCGTAGTTGGTGTCTTTACTATTTTGGATATGGTTGGTTCCCAGAAATTTGTCTTCACCTTCCCTCACGGTATGGATCTATCTTTAGATTAGGCTGACTTCCCTCATCTAGACCATACGCACTTTTTCCACTCTAGCCGAGGATTTGAGGGGGCCAGGATCACTTGTGAGAGCATTCCCCTCTCCACGTCAGTGGGAAGGTGGTGAGGCGGGTCATGGGGTAGATTTTCCCTTGATTTGAATGTCTCTCCTTCAAGAGGAAAGCGTGGCGCATTCTACACAGTTAGCATTTAGTACTCTGGGTTCGATTCCAGTTCATCCTAAAGTTGCCCATGTTGCCCAATGCTGGCTAGGACCCTACCATGTGTACCCTCCAAAGGTAAGGCTCCCTTGGTTTCAGGGCTTGCCTACCCCACATTTGAGTATGGGTCTAGCTCTCACTCCTCCTGTCCTACATGTACCCAAGAACAGTATGGTCAAATGGTTCCACACTCGGATAGCTAGAGAGCTAGAGGCAGCAGTTAGAACAACCATGGATGAGTCTCCCATCATCACTTCACCACTGGTTATAGAAAACTAGTTTCATCCTCTCTCGGGATCAGACAAAGAGGATGTTAGGAGGATCAGTTTGTCACCTTCCCCAGTGGTGCACTTACAGCTAGCAATTTTTAGGAGTAGGAGGTCGTACACTAGCCTCTGCTCTGTTCTACACTAGGTAGGTGGAGCATACGGATGCTCAAATTCTGGTACCTAATTTGATCTTTGATTTGTTATCCCCCGCAATGTAGGGAGGTTGATCCATTAGGAGAGGTCTCGTGAGGCCCATACATCACACATTACTAGCAAAGAGCGACGAAGGTTCAACCATCAGTCGACTGCTTCTGCTTTGGTTGATTTTCTAGCTCAGTGCGCTACCCGTGTCGACCATACTGATAGTATTCTCCTTACATGGACCAAGCACCATAGGAGGGAAATTCCTATACACAGAGAGTCAGTGGTGTCTCCACCCCACCACTCTACCCCATGTTTTCCATCGTCAGTGCAGGTTTCAGCATCTCCCATTCCATTTAAGGCCATGAAGGCCACATCCAAGGAAAAACATACCCCGTTAGTGATCGCTATGGTGAGGATCCTACTACCACCATTGTGGTAGAGCCGGCCTCTCGACCTTTTGCCCGTCTGGTGCGAAAGGAATGGCGACCCCAGAGCATCGTGGTCATTCCTTCACCAACTCCGCCCATATAGCCAGATGCAGAAATAGTGACAATTCTCATAAATATTCCAGATGATAGTTCAGTTGCATTAGTGGTAGAGGATCATCTTAGGATTGTTACTCCTATTATAGCAGTAGTAGTTTGGAGTATCACTCTTCTAGTGAGTACAGTCCACACAGGATTGACTCCCTGGTGATAGGCGAGGTCCAGTGCTTCTCAGTGCATGATAGCGATCACACTGGTCAGCCCAAACTGTTTGTACCTATAGAGTTAGATCGATCATTAGATGAGATAGTTGCACACTATTTTATGGAGAAGAAGGAGATCTTAGGGTACACATGGTCTGATGAAGAGATAGTCAGCTTTGATCCCATTGAAGATGACTTGATGGGGGATTTAGCTAGTGTTTGCATGGTTGATACTAGAGGATCTCTTCTTAGGGATCAACAGGCCATGGAAGGTGATGAGGTTGACCAATAGGACATCGCAGAATCAGCCTAACATCTCTGAATTTAGTTAAGATAGAAGGATGAGTAGATTGATAGGATGGCACGTAAGTTACAAGACTTGTTAGTAGCAATGTTAGTGCTTCAGAAACAATCCCCTCCAGTTCATCATATTATAGTCGGTGTCAGTTAGCTTGAGCTAGTGCATGTCTTAAACCCAGTTAATACTCTACCTCCCATTGAGCAAGGTAGCACTAGCCTGTATAGTAAGGTAGTGGATAGTACCACCATATAAGAAAAAGATCTAAAATCCATAGTTGAACAATAGGTGAAGGAAGCTTTGGCTCAAGCCCGGGGAGGATCATCAGTTCCAAATGGTAGACCCTACCCAAAGAAGTTTGATGCTATCCAATATCCCAAGGTTTTCATGCCTCCTTCCTTCAAAAGATTTGATGGCAGTGGGAATCTGAGGTAGCATATAGCTCACTTCAGGGCTAGTTGTTGCAATACATGTGGCAGCGACACTTTACTCTTTAGACTCTTTATTAGTAGCTTAGTGGGTATCGCTTTTGATTGGTATGTTGAACTGCCCAATGGTTTAGTAATGACATTTGCTGAGTTAGAGCAACTCTTCATCAATAGATTTATTGGAGCTCAACAAAGGGTTATAGTAGGTGATCTCGTTGTAGCCCAATAGCACTCTGATGAGTCACTTGTTGATTATATTCTCTGATGGCATAACCTGAGCATGAAGTGTGAACCACAGCTACCTGAATAGCATGCCATTGAGATTCTCTTGAAGAATATCCATGGATCAGTCGCCTTCATGCTTAAGGCCTTCACTATCAAGACATTTGAGAAGCTAATCAACAAGGCAGCTAGTCTACAAGGAGAGGCCAAACAGTTGCCTTTTCAAGATCAGTTGCCTAAGTAGAAGCCATAGAAGGTCTATTAGAAGAAGCCAGGAATAGTAGTAGTGGTTAATAAGGGGAACCAGCTAGCTAGAGATCAGTCTGAGAGACCATGACTTAAGCAGCCTCCACCTCTTTTGCTACCATCGAGGCAACCCTATCGGCCTTCACCACTCCATGGCCATACGCTCACCATACCACTAGCGATGGCGGCGTATCTCGCCACCGGTAGCTATGGTCCCCTTACTCTTTTAGATAAGTTAACAAATCTTATTCTTGTAAGAGAGAGATAATCAGGAAAATCTTTAAGAACCTCTTAAAGAAACATGATTTTTCAGAACTGGGAGGCGGGTAAGTAGGAAAAGTCATGATCCAAACTTTTGCCCTTACCGCGGTATGTTAGGCCACATTTTGGAGGATTGCTTTACATTCGGTGGCTTGAACAGTTTCAAGACGGTCTTTGTAGTTATCCTAAAGGAATACCTTGTGGAACAACCTTCCAGTTCCATTAGGGTAATCCTTGGGAATACAACTGATCCTACCAAACCTAAAGAAGGTTGGGACATTCCTTTGTCTAAAACCTCTAAGAAAATAATTCAGAAGTTCAAGAAGCTTTCCTTGCAAGTTTCTGAGTCAACTCAAACCTCCAATACCAAGGAAGGTTTGCATGTTACCAGTGCCAACTCTAGAAAAGTGGGAGCTCAACAATAACAACATGTGTCAGGGTGGGATAGCCCCTTAGCATAGCCACTGACCATGTCCAGCCTCCATCCTTTAGTTACAGCTTCCACACCGGTGACTTCTTCCATTTCAGCTAGCTCTTTTATTTCTTCTACTAGTAGAACTCTTATATCAGTGGATAAGGGCATCAAATCCCTTACTCTACTCACTTTACTTGACTTCTACTTTGTACCCCAAATAATTCCAAGAAATTAAAGAATAAAGCTAGTTTAAATTACATCTATGTCTCTTCTAATGAGTTGTCTTATGCTATTCTAACGATAACTCTTCAAGTCTAATTGACTATAACATTCGATCTTCCTCTTTCTAATTCAGAGTTAGACTTTTTGACTCTGAATACAATGGGTTCACCTCTTGAGATAGACTTAGAATCATCTGGTTTTGAGAGTCCCATAGGAGAAGCTGTAGGTGAGCCTGAAGAGCAAGTAGAACCTTTCACCATCTTGCCTCAAGAGATTACCAAAGTCAACCTCCATAGTGGCAATGTTCTACCTTCAAGGGTAGCACCTCTAAATAGAAGGAAACAAGTCATTGGTACTGAAGATCGAGAAGCCCTTCCAAAAGATGCTCCACCCATGGATATGCTTGTGGAAGACCAGTCGAAGGTGGACTACAACGTCATTTCTCATCTAAGAAAGTTGTCATCTAAGCTAAGCATATATGATGCCCTTGTCTTATCCATAGAGATGAGGGAGTCACTAATCAAGGCCCTCCTTGATCCTGAGATATGCTTAGCTTAGTTGACTGCTATAGGTGAGAAAGCACATTATGCAAAGGAAGCCCAAGGGATCAACTTCAAAGACAAAGACTAGGCCTCCAAGCAAAGCAAAGTATTCAAATATGGTTTATGTGAAACTATTAGGTAGAACAAGCCTTAGCTCTTACATCTCAAAAAGTTGAAGGTTTAGTAGTTAAGGAAGTCCCTAGGTCTTTCGATGACACGAAGTAGAAGAGGTTCTTTTTGGGTTCATCATCCTCAAGTCCAGAGCTTTATGTTGGACTTGAGAAAGATACTTTTAAGGAATTAATGGAATTACTTTTTGACTTTTACTTTCTTTGTGCTCAAAATCTTATACAGAAAGGTTTAGTTCCTCACACATGGTCCAAGCATAGGTCAGAATATTTTGAAAAGCTATGGAACAATATAGGTAGGGATGCACAATCAAGAGCAGGACTAGGATTTGGTATAGTGGGTCCAGTCGATGATGAAGATTATTGCCTAGTTGTTACTAACTATTTGGAATTTGATAGGTTCTTCTCACACAACCCCAACTCTTATGAGAATGTGTGTTTAGAAACTTCAAATGATCTAGATGATCTCCAAGTAAAAGAGGCACCGCCAAAGTTTGAAGTGGAGATTCATTCAACAATCAACAAACTAAAAGAAATCAACCTCAGGACAGAAGAAAACCCTCACCCGACATACATTAGTTCGTTGCTGAATGAAAAATAAACCAATAACTTAGTTAGGCTATTAAATGAGTTTAAAGACTATTTCGCATGGAGTTATGAAGAAATGCTTGAATTATCTCCTAACGTAGTAGTCCATAAGCTAGCAATAGACCCTAAGTAGCATGTGGACAATGTTACCCCTATTAAGCAAGCTCCTAGATGCATGCGATTAGAAATTGAATAACAGGTCATTTCTGAAGTCAAGAAATTGATTGATGCCGATTTCATTAGGGAATAAAAATATCCCACCTGGTTAGCTAGTGTCATCCCAATTAAGAAGATGAATGGCCAAATTCACATTTACATCAATTTTAAGGACTTAAAAAAAGCATGTCTTAAGGATGAGTTTTCTATTCCTATACCAGAGTTAATGGTGGACATTTCCTCATCTCATGCAGTTTTCTATTTCATGGATGGATCATCTAGCTATAACCAAATCAAGATGTCTCCTGAAGATGAAAGAAACACTACTTTTTGAGCCTCGATCAGAATCTTCTATTATAGAGTCATGCCTTTCAGCCTTAAATATGGTGGTGTTACATACCAACGAGCCATAACTCAGATCTTCAACAAACTCATCCATCATCACATTGAGCGCTACATTGATGATCTAGTAGTCAAGAGCTTAGAAAAGGAAGACCATCTCTTTGACTTGAGAGTAGTTTTCAAATGTTAAAATAATATGACCTTAAAATGAATCCCCTGAAGTGTTCATTCGGAGTAGCTTCAAGGAAATTTCATGGGTTTGTTGTTCAACACTAGGGAATAGAAATAGATCCTAAAAAAATTAAAGCTATCTTAGAAATGCCACCTCATAAGAGTTTAACACAACTCAGATCCTTTCAAGGATGGCTGGCATATCTAAGACACTTTATCTCAAACCTGTCAGGGAGATGCAAACCATTCTCAATAATTATAAAAAAGGATGCCAAGTTTAAGTGGGATGACAAGTGTCAGCATGCTTTCGAAGACATCAAAGAGTACTTGGTGAAGCCACCAGTTTTAGCAGCCCCTATCTCGGGCAGGCAACTTATTCTTTACACTATTGCATTTGATGACTCTGTCAGCACTCTATTGGCCCAATCCAACAATGAAAGAAAGGATAGCGCACTCTACTACCTCGACCATTCGATCCTGCTAAAAGCAAACCACTATTGCCTAGCTTTGATCTTTACATCTCAGAAACTACAACACTACATGCTTTCTCATAAGGTGAACTTGATCTCCCAGACAAATTCACTATAGTATCTCATGACATGGCCAATGCTATTTAGACATTTGGCTTATTGGTCTATGATTCTCTCATAGTTTGATATTACATTTGTACCCCTCTATGAGATAAAAGATAGGCACTAGCAGATTTCTTAGTAGCACAACCACTTCCTGCTAATTCTCCACTTAGTGACGGTCTCCCTGATAAACAAATCATGAACTTAGGGGGGGACGGCAACTGCCAATAGGAGATGTATTTTGATGGTGTTGCTTCTTTTCTTAAAGGTGAAGCACCATGATCTATTCTCCCAGGAAAGGAAGGGGTAGGAATAGTTTTTCTAACTCCAAACTTTGATGTGATGAGATTCTCATATTATCTTTCCAACCCTTGCACTAACAACAAAGCTAAATATGAGGCTTTGATGATGCAGGTTAATCATCCTTGTCGGTGTCAAGAGCATCAACATCTTTGGGGATTCTCAGTTGGTCATCAACTAGATTGTTGGGTCCTACTAGGTCCTCAAACCCAGATTTCATCATTACTACGAGTATACCATGAAGCTATTGGCCTAGATTCCTGAAGTCACCATCTACAAAGTTTCCCGAGTAGAGAACATAGTAGCAGATGCTTTAGCCAAACTTGCTAAAGAGTTGGCATGTCCAGAAGATGAGTCCATTTCAATAAGGGTCCAAAATAGATAAGTCTTATCCCTTATTGATGTTGAACTCATCGAGAAACTTTCTCTTGAAGGGGAGGTTGCCATTGCCAAAATGAATAAGGAGCTAGATTAGAGGCAACTGTTCATAGATTATTTGAACACCAGTAAACTACCTCAAGAGAAATCATAAGCCCATCAGGTGAAATAGAGAGCTCTCTTCTACACTCTTGTTGATGGCACCTTGTACCGCCAGTCATTTGACCAAATGTGGTTACATTTTTTAGACAAACATGAAGCTCCTGGCATTATAACTGAGGTACACTCTGGTTGATGTGGAGCTCATCAATCTAATCTAAAGATGAAGATGAAGATCAAAAGACTTGGATACTACTAGCCTTCTATGATTACAGATTGCATGGATGTAGTTAGGAGATGTCATCAGTGTTAGGTGTACGATGTGGTCCTCCACCAATCACCCAACATTCTACACCCTATATTGGCTTCATGACCATTTGAGTGTTGGGGTACCGACATTATGAGTCTGATCGATCCTCCTTCTTCCAAGGGGCATTGATTCATCTTAGCTGTCATCGACTAATTTTCCAAGTGGGCAAAAGCCATCCCACTCAGAGAGATCACAACTCACCATGTTATTCAATTTTTTAGGAACCATATCATATATAAGTTTGGGGTGCCTCAATGAATTATATCCAATAATGGTACTGCATTCAAAAGCATGAAGATCAACAGCTTTTCCTGAAGACATGGTATAGATTGGAGATACTCCACCATCTACTACCCTAGAGCTAATGGTTTCACAGAAGTATTCAACAAAACTCTCATCCAGATACTGAAGAAAACACTTGATGACAATAAAATAGTGGAACAAGCAATTATTTGAAGCTTGTGGGCCTACCACACCACATACTAAATGCCAACTCAGTGTACCCCATTTTCCTTGGTGTATGGGTCCGATGCCATTCTTCCTTTAGAAGTTTAACTCCCATCACTAAGAATAGCATTGGGTAATAAGATCACTGTAGAGTAGAATGCAAAGTTGCGGTTAGAAGAGCTCAAAGGTTTAGAGGAAAGTCACCAACGGGAGTGCCAAACCTCGAGTTGTACAAAGCTAAAATGATTCAAGCTCACAACAAGTTGGTCCACCCTAGGTCTTTTCGAGTAGGAGAACTTGTGTTAGTCCTAAGGAGACCAATTGTTGCCCGTTGAAAGATGGGAGGCAAGTTTGAATCCACTTGGGAAGGCCCCATGTCATAGAAGGCCAAGGAGGATCTTATCAACTTATTGATTGTAAAGGGGAACACCTGATGCTTCCAATTAATGGGCTCTATCCAAAAAAATATTACCCATGAAATAAATCATGTTTGAAAATAATCATTAATAAAAAGAACAAAATCGATTCCATTCATCAATCTTCTCTTTTTTTCAAAGTGTTGTTTGTTTGTCTTACGAATCCACCATGACATGTCTAGGGTAGGTGTAAGTGTCCCTTAGTGACATCCTGTCCCTCTTTCACAACACAAACACAATCTCTTGATGCTTTTAGAATAGGTGTAAGAGAACCCGATAGGTATTCTATTTTGATTAGCATAATTAAGTTAGGTGTGAGAGAACCCAAGTGGCATCCTTTTTAGTGGGAATTCTTGTTGCCATCTGTGGCATCATTTCATAATTCCCTTACGTGTTTTAAGGTAGGTGTAAGAGTCCCCCGGAGGCATCCTATTCCTTTTAGCACATGCACAACAATAAATAAAAATCTTTTGTCTTGAGCTATTTTAATGTGGGAGCAAGCCCTCGTGGCACTCACTCATTAGCTGCTCTAGGTCGGGTCTACATGCTACATCACTAGTATGTCACCCAGTGGTCATTTGTTAGAGGATGTAAGTCCCCGAGCTTTCTGCCTAACTTGACCATTGTAAACCAACGAGTTCCTTGTTAGTATAATAGTCTCCACTACCTCGCCAGTAAGCTACCTCATGTTGACTTTGCTTAAAAAGATGTGAGTCTCGCACTTTCTTATTCAACTAGCCATCATGTTCTAATTAGGTTGAGTATATTTGAGGTTTTAGATAAGTCCCCCAGAGGCTCCTTTCCTTTTGACTACTTTTGAGTTGATATAAGTCCCCCAGTGGCATTCACTTAGTAATCGCCCTAGGTCAGATAGCACCGTAGAAGATCCCAATAGTTAGTTCCATAGAAGGATGTGAGTCCCAGCTTTCTTCTGGCGATTATTTGTTCAGCGGGCATCTTAGGTTGGTTGATGTTTGCTATGCTGATAGTGACTCACCTTGTGAGTACACCACTCTTGGCAGATATGAGTTATCATGCTTTCTCTTTGAGTTGGACATTGAATACCTATTGGATACATGACTAGCCATATCATTTTCTCCAGGGTGTTGGATTAAGCCCTTACCGACCCCATCCCCTGTGGGCACTCTATTTAGATCAAGTACTTTGTGAGCCCATTTAGACATTACCTGGGTTACTTTTAAATTGGACGTTCGCTTTCAAGCCACCCACGTGGTTGGAAAATCTTGTGGATGGATCCTCATTTAGTTGATGCATCGAGATAGGTCTAGGCTGATATAAACTCCTTCTCAATTTGATCCCTCGAAAACTAACAGGGTCCACGATAAAATAAATAAAAGCAAACAAACCAAATTTTTGCTTGTGGATTAGGAATTTAAGCCCCCAAAGGGCCCCTTCTCCCAAGCAGGCATCCTATCTTTAGAGCAGTGTAAGAAGAACTTCCTATAGGAATTGCCTGACTACTTGAGTTGAGATAAATCCTCAGGTCAGTACTCACTCTGTAGTCTCCCTTAGGTCGGGTTCAATCTATTTTACCACAAGCAAGTTACCCTGACAATCATTCCACTTTGAAAGATGTAAGAATATGATGCATTCGTTCTAGCATGATTGCCGTAAACTGACGGGCAACCCTAGTTCAGGTTCGATTTGTTGCCCAAAGTAACCGATTGCCTCAGTGGTCTTTTCTAATGGAAGATGTGAGTCCCCGAGCTTTCTTCCCTTCAATTGATCATTGCAAACCAAAAGGCACTCCTTTGGTTGGATAGCTCTCCCATCGGTTGGGAAGCTACTCCCTTTGTTCAATGAAATCGAGATAAGTCTAGGCTATAAGCTCTTCTTTGATCCATCACAAACTAATGGAACCCATCCAAACAAATCTAAAAATGAAATAGATCTTGACTATCCTTGATTTGATCTAAGTCCCCTAGTGGCATTCACTCAATAGTTAGCCCTAGGTTGGGTTTAATCTGTTGCTTTGCCAATAGATTGCCCTAGGAACTGGTCCTTACATGGATGATGTAAGTCTAATACGCTTTCCTCTTAGTACAACTATTGTATACCAAAAGGAATCGCTTTGTTTGGTTAGTGCAACTATTTGCTTAGTAGACTACCCCTTTGGATTGGTAAATTTGAGTTAGGTCTTAGCCTCCATGGCTCCTATTTAGTACAACCCATTACAAACCAAGAGGGTTCATCTAAAAATTCAAACCTAATAAAAATTGAAACAAATTCAACCCTCTTCCCTAGTGGAAAAAATCAAATCTTTTCTCCTCACTGAGAATTAATTCAAACCTTTCATCCCCTTTGTGGATGACTTGAACCTACTTCCTTAGTGGAAGGTTCACAATCTATCCCTTAGTGGATTTCTTCCCTCTTTCTTATGTCTTGGACATAAGTAGAGCCACATTACACTATGCTCTGGATTCTTTCTTTTCCTTGGATTAAGGATAAAATGTTTCTATTAGTTCTTGTGATCTCTCAGTGTTGTTGATCATTTTGATCAACACCAATACATCCAGTGTTCCTTGTCAGTCACACCACACCTATTGGGTGCCCTTTGTTCACCTCATTTTTAGAATGAGCTCTCAACCCCTACATCTTAGGCATAGGATCCTTCTTAGACTTTAAGAGTTCCTTAGTCTTAAGATACATCTAGTGATTAGGTGGACACTCCCTACTAGAGACATAAAGAGTTAAGGAATAGGTCATGCCTTAGGTGTTAGGTAAACTTCACCCCAACATTAAACCATTCCTCACTTTCCCTCCTTCAAGTCAAACTCCAAATCAATTCAATTTGATTTTCTCCAAACTCAAATCAATTCAATGTTTCAATTCCATGATTGAACTCCATGATTGAAATCCGTGATTGAAATCTATGATTGAAACCTATGACCAAAATCCATCAAAAATTCCTAAGTCCAATTCCTTCCTAAGGACTTATTATTCAAAATGATTCAAACTATTCAAACCTTTGAGATTTTCTCACTCATTTTATATTCTATTTATAAATGAAATATCAAAATCAAATCAAACTCAAAATTCAAAATCAATCCATGAAAATTTTCTTAAGTCCCTTTAATTTTCCATTAAAGGACTTAGGAAAAATCAAACCTAAATCATGATCAAACCTATTCAAACTCTTGGGACTTTCTCAAAACTTATTTATATTCTCATTTATATTCTCATATATAAATGAAATATAAATATAAATTAATCAAATCAAAGGCAAGAATTAAATTACAATTTAATACTCCCTTAAATCCTTTAAATTCCCTTTAATGGATTTAACATTAACTTTGATCAAACCATTTCAAACTCATGGGATTTTCTCAAAACTTATTTGTATTCTCATTATATTCTCATATATAAATGAAATATAGATATAAATCAATCCAATCAAATTCAAAAGTAAAATTCAATTTAAATTTTTTTAAATCCTTCAAATTCCCTTTAATGGATTTAACCTAAAATCATGATTAAACCACTTCAAATCCTTGAAATTTCTCTTGATCAATTTACATTCTCATTTATTCACATATACAAATGAAATATAAATTCAAACAGTCAAAACCTATTCCAACAATCAAACTCAAATCCACTCAAAATCAAATCTAAGTCTTTCAAGCCAAAATCTTGAACTTTGCCAAATCACTTTCAAATCAAGCGAAACTCTTGATTTTCTCTCATGATTCAATCAATCATACAATCATGAGCTCATATATAAATCCAAACTTCAATCATTCAATTAAAACCCAAATAAAAAATCAACCAAAACGCCTTCATATTCTTCCTTTGAATATGAAATTTTCAAGTGGATCAAAATCCATTTGACTTCAAATCACTTGTAAATTGATTTATTTTTCAATCATAAGTCCATATACGAGATCAATCAACTTAAAATAAAGCTTTGACCAAGCCATTTGACCCACTTAGGCTCACTTGACCCAAAGTGACCAAAAGTACCCTTATGAGCCAACTTTTGATCCTAACCAAATTGGATTGAACCAAACTCATATATCTGTCTCATCATGATCAACAATCATCATGGGATGATCAATCAATCAAATTAGGGTCAAACCAAGTCAAACCTAAGGGTTGACCAAGTCAACACTTAACCTAAAATGAAACCTTTTCAAAGTCAAATTTCACCATAGGCCAAATTGATTGAAACCATTGATCTAAGTTCATTCATGACCTATGCTTGAACTTGACCAAACATGAGCCTAACTAGCAATTGGCCCACGCCAAGTTGACCCATTTTGATCTAAAGGGTCAAAATATGTCAAAATTGATCTAAGCCAAATAGATTGAAACCAATGGGTCAAGTCATCACTTGTCGAACTTGACGACTCAAATTGGCCAACTAGACTCTAGCCCTTGACCTTAGACCCAACATGACCTAAAGGGGTCATGTTGAGCCAAAATTGAACTTAACCCAAATTGATTGAAAATAAGATACCAATCTACTTCATATGACTAACCTAACCTAAACCTACCCTTGACCTACCTCAAATAGGTCAAATGGGTCAAATAGGCCAACTTGACCCATTTGACCTAAATGAAGTCATATGAGCCAAAACCAAATATATACCAAACTGAATCAAACCAAAGTGACCAAAACATTTCAAATGGTCATATGAACTTGACCCAACCCTTGGTTTGACCCAATTTGACCAATTGGTCAAGTAGACCCAAGTTGGCCCATTTTGACCTAAATGGGTTAACATAAGCCAAACCCTATCAAATGGATTCCAAATCCAATGAAACTTGGCCAAACCTAGTTTCTCCACATACCCAACATGTCCAAAGTGGAAAAAAATAGCAAAATGACCACACCCGCCATAGAACAAATTTTGGCTTTTCCCATGGGTAATTTGGTCATACCCTCTTCACAATCACTTGAGGCTTTCCTAAAAGCTCAAGGGGACTTAGTGATAAGTGGTGCACCCAACCCATTCTATTTGGATCAGCCCATTTGGTCCCTAGATGAAACCCCACCACTTAGCATAAAATTGAAATTTCAAGTTTCCTCTTAAGCTCAAGTTGGCATTCCTTGGATCAAAGACTATCCGATCCTTGAGATATACTCCCAATTCAATTCTGTTGATTGAACCTGGGAACCCAGCAATCATGAGAGCACTCCCAAGCTTCTTAGAGGATAAGAATTCCCATTTCTCGTTTGCAAAGTGAAAAATGAGCTCCAATCTTGAATTTCCTCCACAAACCTCGTCCTTACAATTTAACTCAAGCTTCCCTTAGATTTCCCATATCAAGGAGAGGAGCAATTGGATCAAAACCCTAAGGATCTTCAAGTGGTGTTGGTCCATAGAGCAAGCCACTCAATCTTAAGGCTTAGGAATTTCAATTGGGCTTCATCTTCACCAACGAAGCTACCTCATCGATCTCAAGCGTCGGTGATCACCTATGGCAAGGTATGGAATTTTTTGATCACTAAACTCAATGTGGTGTGGAGCTTTGTGAAATAAATTTTCACCTCATCGAATTTTGACTGTTGGATTTTTCGCTCTCTGTCTCTAGATGGTGTGGGTTGAATTTGGTGTGATTCCATACTAGATCGAGCTTAGATCTTCCCCTTGATCATGGACAGTCTCTATTGATCAAGGGGAAGAACTTGGCTCACCTCAGCCATCCATCGACACATTTTAGATGGACAGCTGAGATTATTTAACATGTTTAGTTATTTATTTATCCTTTATAAACTGTGAGGGAATCCTTAGCTTTGATCCCAAGAGGCGGTAGAATTTTCTTCACCACCATTTAGGATGTGACATTTAAGTTATCCCCTCAATCTAAGTGTTGATGCATCCCGCGTACATTATAGGGATTACTAAAGGTTAATTAAAAATTCTTGATTAATTTATGATTAATCCATGGATCTTCATAAATGCATAACTCTTCATAGAAAAATTAGACAAATATAAAATAAAACATATGGATAGATAATTAAACCTAGAACATTTTAAAATTAATTTTGATGAGTTTTGATTATGATTTTTTATGAATTTGGGTTTTATTGGAAAGTATATTTTGCTAATTACTCTTTGATTAGGACTCTGATTAATCCTAAATTTCTTGGGTAAGTTTTAGGGGATGACCTCTACCTCCCCTAATTTTCTTGGGGTTTATTGAAGGCTTGTTTAGAGTAATTGCATATGGTTTTCTTAATTACCCTCCTCATGTAATTAAGCATAATTAGGGTATGATTAGTGGTTTTACCCTATGATTAAGGTTGATTAAGATTAGATCCAATAAGTAGGAGGTTTATGGAATAATTTTGGGGCATTTCTCTTAAGCTATTCTATAAACTTCCTCCTTTCTCCTTAATCTCCTCTTAATTAAGGTTTAATTCATTAATTATCCTCTTAATCAATTTCTAAAAATTCTAAAAAGTTTCAAAACTTAATTAATCTACCTCAGGTAGATGCTTAGGTGTTAAATAGTCTAAGTTCAATTAAGGAAATCAAAATCCAATTCACATGTGTGAATGGGTATTTTGAAATTACTTAAGATAAAACCCCTTAGCTTAATTAACTTTTAATTGTGAGCCAAATTACATTAAGCCTTTTCATTATTAGGTGCATTATAAATTTAAATTTCATGTGAGTTTTATGTCATCCCATTGGCTCATAATTATCTAGTTTATTCTTCTAAGGTGGTGTAGGTAAGGGTTAATTAAGCTAATTAATTCATACCTTAACCTAATCAACACATAAAAATGGATCTAATTATATAAAAATTAAATAAAAATACAAAACATATGTGGGAATGGGTTAGGAATGGGAAACAAATTCCACCTTTTCAAAATTAAATCAAACTTGAAACTAAACAAAAATCACTTTGAAATTCACTTTCATTTATTCTAAATTTCCTTATTATATAGGAATGTCTTTAGGATTTAAGTAAAGTGAGTTTGTTTGCATGCTTTCATTTCTTTGGCTCATTCCTCAACATGTTAAGTTGCATGCCATTTCATTTCATACATTCATAGTTTTGAAATTCAAATTTTAAAATGAAATTGTTTACTTTATGTCAAATGTGCATGTGTTGGCTACAGTAAAATATGAGTGGCTATTATCACTACTAAATCCAAATTATTTTCAAAAATATATAAATAAAATACCAAATCTAAAAGTGTGCTACTTATACTTTAATTATAAGCTTGCATGTGATGAATTATAAAGGCATGTTTAGCATAGGTTTCCTATCTTTCTTATGTTGGTATAGTTTTGAATAGCAATTTGGTGAGATGTAAGGTTCATTTGAAAAGAACCTAACACTTACTTAATTCCATACCCTATTCATCCCTATGCTCTCACCTAAGAAGGGTTTCCTATACTTGCATGCATAAATTGCATAAACAAAAAAGAATTTGTTAAACAACTTTTGCAATTTCCTTTTCTATTTCATTTCTTTTATATGCATGTTTGTATTTAAGGAAAGTGGTATATTAGTCTGGACAGCCCCGAGGTTGCGAGGATTTAAGTATCCCTCTTCTCTCCTTAGAGGAGGGTTTCATTTAAGTTGTTTAATTATTTTGGGTTGATTTTATTTCATGTTTTTATTAAGTTCAAATGAATCCTACAATTAATTACTAAGTTATGAAGAGAGAGAAAGAGAAGAGAACTTCTCTTTCCTTCCCTAACCTAAGTAATTTCTAAAGTAGATTCACATTTTAGTTTTATTTAGATGAATATTTTGATTAAATATTTTAATTAATCCTAAGTTTAGATGAACTCTAAACAAACCTATTCAAAAAGAAAGGCATTTTAAGATTAAATAAAATGAATCAAAATCCACATAACACACATTACTCCATTTCTTTCCCTACATGTATAACATGCATATGGATGGACCCCATGCATATTTATACCTACAAATGAGAATATTTAACATACTTTATTATGCATGCTAAGTAATCCATTTAAGGAAGTTTAGAAGTTGAATATGCATGATTTTTCTTAAGTAGAAAGGGGTTTACTTATCCAAATTTTCACATACACACATGAAAGTAAGAAAGGCATAAGTGAAAGCCATTGCTAACCGAGGTGTAAGGTACAAGACCTACTTAGGGCTACTTAAAGCCTCACAACCTTGGGGTTGTCCAGACTAATATACCACTTTTCTTAAATACAAACATATGTATAAAAGAAATGAAATGGAAAAAAAAGAATGTAAAAGTTGTATTAATGATTCATTTTATTTATATAATTTATGTATGCAAATATAGGTAACCCTTCTTAGGTGATAACATAAGGATGAATAGGATATGGAATTAGGTGAGTGCTAGGTCCTTTTCAAATGAACCATATATCTCACCAAATTCTATTCAAAACTATACCAACATAAGAGACAAAGAAAACCTATGCTAAGCATACCTTTATAATCTTTCACATGCAAGATCATAATTAAAATATAAGTAGAAAACTATCATATTTGATATTTTATTTATATATTTTTGAAAATAATTTGAATTTATTAGTGATAATAGCCACTTATATTTCTACTTTAGCCAACATATGCAAATTTGACATAAAGTAAACAATTTAATTTTTAAACTTGAATTTGAAAAATATGAATGCATGAAACCACATAACATACAAATTTAACATGTTGGGGAAAGATTCAAAGTAATGAAAGCATGTAAACAAACTCACTTTAATTAAATCCTAAAGATATTCTTATAGAATAAGAAAGTTTAAAATAAATCAAAGTGTATTCAATGTGATTTTTGTTTAGATTGAAGTTTGACTTAATTTTGAAAGGTGAGTTGAGTTTGCTGTTCCTAACCCATTCCCACATGTGTTTGATATTTTTGTTTAATTTTTAGATAATTATATCCATTTTTATGTATTAATTAGCTTAAGGTATGAATTAACTAACTTAATTAACCCTTACCTACACCACCTTAGAATAATTAACCAAATAATTATGAGCCAATGAGATGACATAAAAACTCATAAGGAATTTAAATTTGTAATGCACCTAATAAGAAAAAGGCCTAATGCAATTTGGCTCATAATTAAAGGTTAATTAAGCAAAGGGGTTTAGCTTAAGTAATTTCAAAACACCCTTTCATACATATGAATTGAGTTTTGATTTCCTTAATTGAACTTAGGCTATTAAACACCTAAGCATCTACCCAAAGTAGATTAATTAAGTTTTGAAAGTTTTTAGAATTTTTAGAAATTAATTAAGGGGATAAATAATGAATTAACCCTTAATTAATAGAAGATTAAGGAAATAAAAAAAGGGGTTTAGGGGATAGCTTAGGGGAAATGCCCCAAAATTATTCCATAAACCTCCTATCTACTAGATCTAACCTTAATCAACCCTAATAATGGATTAAAACCATTAATCACACCCTAATCATACTTAATTAGGTTAACGGAGTAATTAGGAAACCCGTATACAATTCTTCTAATTAGACCTTCAATAAATCCCATGAAAATTAGGAAAGGCAGAAGTCATCCCCTAAAATATACTTAAGAAGTTTGGGATTAATCCGGGACTTAATTAAAAGGTAATTAGCAAAATGAAGTTTCCAATAAAACCTAAAATCAAAAAAAGCATAATTTAGAATCCCTTGAAATTAATTTTAAAATATTCTAGGTCAAATTATCTTTCCATAGAAATTTATTTCATATTTTTTTGAGTTTTATTGAGAGAGTTATGAATTTTAGAAGATCCATAGATTAATTAGAATTAATTAAAACATCTTAACTAATCCTCCTGCTCATGGTGTGACGCATGGTGGCGGTGGTTAGCATGCTTTACAAGCATCGTACCGTGAACCCATCACTTAAACCTCAAATCCCAAAAGGCGACAAGATGGCGTACGTGCTTTGATCTCTGTCGTACTATCATAGATCGGATGACCATAATCTCCCCACAGTTTTCAAAAGGATATATCAAATTCTAAATGTGGGAATTATCTCAGCCGTCCATCCAAAATGTGTGGATGGATGATTAAGATCTCCCAAGTTATTCTCCCTTGATCAACAGAGGCTGTCCATGATCTAGGGGAAGATTCGAGCTCGATTGAGCTCAGATTCAAACTAAACTTAACCCACACAATTTAATGGCATTGAGTGGCACATCCAATGGTGGGATTTGCTTGAATTGAAAATTCTCTTCACAAAGGACCAACACCTCCTATGCTAGGTGGTCAAAAAATTCCATACCTCACCGAAGGTGATCACCAATGCTCGAGATCGATGAGGTAGCTTTGTCTAGTGGAGATGAAACCCTGTTGAAATTCCTAGGCCTTGGGATTGAGTGGCTTGCTCTATGGACCAACACCACTTGAACATCCTTGGGGCTTTGATCCAATTACTCATCTCCTTACTATGGTAACTCCAATGGAAGCTTGGGTTAGCTTGGAATGGTCCTTAGAAGAAGTGTGTAGGAGGAATTGAGGTGGTTTTCAGTGTGGAGGAAGTTCAAGATTGGATTGAGCTCCCCTATTTTCACATTGTTGAAAATTGAGAAGGTGAAGTTTGATTTCACTCTAGGAAGCTTGAGGAGGCTGAGGAATTTCTTCTCTAACTTCCTTAGGTGTAATCGAAATGAGGAATGATGGAATTGAATTCAATTAGGGGGAGTATATCTCTCCCTTGAAGGATCAGACGGCCGCAAGCTTATGTGCCATTTTGACACAATGGGAGGGTTTTTTGATCAGTTATATGTGTGCACATGGTTGGCTTGAGGCCTTGAGTGGAATGCCAACCTCCCATGTGCTTGAATTTGAGTGAAAGAGAGATTTTAAACTAACCATTTTGACCCATGGGGTCAGGTTTTATCTTGGGACCAATTGGGCTGACCCAAACCCATTGGGTTGGGTGCACCACTCCTCATTTGGTCCCCTTGAGCTATTAGGAAAGCCTCAAGTGGATATGAAGAGAGTATGACAAATTACCCATGGATTAAGCCAAAATTTATTCTATGGCCTAGGGGTAGGATGGTCATTTTATTAATTTTTCAATTTAGATATATTGGGTATCTAGAGAAACTAGGTTTGGCCAAGTTTCATGGGATTTGAAATTCATTTGAAAGGGTTTGGATCATGTTGACCCATTTAGGTAAAATGGGTCAACTTGGGTCAAGTTGATGAATTGGTCAAATTGGGTCAAACCAAGGGTTCAGTCAAGTTCATATGACCATTTGAAATATTTTGGTGGCTTTGGTTTGATTCAATTTGGTATAGTTTTGCATTTGGCTCATATGACTTTATTTAAGTCAAATGGGTCAAGTTGACCTATTTGACCTATTTGGGTTAGGTCAAGGTATGTTTAGGTTAGGCTAGGCATATGGAGTGGATTGGTATCTTTGTTTCCAATCAATTTTGGTTATGTTCAAATTTGGCTCAACATGACCTCTTTAGGTCTTGTTGGGTCTAAGGTCAATTGGGCGGTTAGGTCTAGTTGGCCAATTGATGCTTTGGTCAAGTTCCATAAGTGATTTGGAATGAACTTGACCCATTAGTTTCAATCAATTTGGCTTAGATCAAGTTTTGACACATTTTGACCCTTTAGGTCAAGTTGGGTCAACTTGAGTCAAGTGGCCAATTGGACTAGGTTAGGCTCAAATTTTGATTTGGTCAAGTTCAAGCATAGGTCATGAGTGAACTTAGATCAATGGTTTCAATCAATTTGTCCTATGGTGAAATTTGGCTATGTTAGGTTTCATTTTGGGCTAAGTGTTGACTTGGTCAACTCTCAGGTTTGACTTGGTTTGACCTAATTTGATTGATTGATCATCCCATGATGATTGTTGATCATGATGAGAGGGATATGTGAGTTTTGTTCAATCTAATTTGGTTAGAATTAGAATTTAGCTTATAAGGGTACTTTAGGTCACTCTAGGTCAAGTGAGCCTAAGTGGGTCAAATGGCTTAGTCAAAGCATGACTTGAAGTTGATTGATCTTGTATATGAACTTATGATTGAAATATAAATCCATTTGCAAGTGGTTTGAAGTAAAATAGATTTTGATCCATTTGATAATTTAATATTCAAAGGAAGAATATGAAAGGCTTTAGGGTTTGATTTTTGACTTCGGTTATGATTGAGTGATTGGAGTTTGAATTTATATAGGAGTTCATGATTGTAGGGTTGATTGAATCATGAGAGAAAATCCAGAGGTTGGCTTGATTTGAAGTTGATTTGGCTAAGTTCAAGATTTTGAGTTGAAAGGCTTAGGTTAGATTTTGAGTAGATTTGAGTTTGATTGTTGGAATTGGTTTTGATTATTTGAATTAATATATGTAAATATAAATGAGAGTATAAATGGATCATGAGAAAATTTTAAGATTTTGAAGTGGTTTAATCATGATTTTGGCCAAGTCCATTAAGAAGGATTTAAAGGACTTAGGAAAATTTTGGAGTTTGAAGTTTAAATTTTTTGAATTTGGTTTGATTGATTTATATTTATATTTTATTTATATATGTGAATATAAATGAGAATATAAATGAATTATGAGAAAATCCCATGACTTTGAGATGGTTTGATCAAGATTTAGGCTAAGTCCATTAATGGAAAATTAAAGGACTTAAGAAGTTTTTAAATTGAGAATTTAATTTGAGGGTTTGATTTAATTGGTTTATATTTATATTTAATTTATATATGTGAATATAAATAAGAATATAAATAATTTTTGAGAAAATCCCATGAGTTTGAATTAGTATGATTAAGGTTTTGAATAAGTCCTTTAATGGAAAATTAAAGGACTTAAAAAAATTTCATGAATTGATTTGGAATTTTGAGTTTAGTTTGATTGGTTTGAATTTATATTTCATTTATATATATGAATATAAATGGAAATATAAATGACTTATGAGTAATTTTCAAAGATTTGACATGGTTTTGATCATGATTTTGGTTAAGTCCTTAAGGGAAGATTAAGGACTTAGGCAAAATTTGGACTTAGGAATTTTTGATGGATTTGGATCATGGGTTTCAACCATGGATTTCAATCATGGAGTTAATTTGAATTTGGAAAAAATCAAATAAGATTGATTTGGAGTTTGACTTGAAAGACTAAAAGTGATGAATGGTTTAAGCTAAGGGTAGGCAATTTTCGTAACACCCCTAAGGAATGACTTGTCTCTATGGCTAAACCTTCTAAGTCTCTAGGGCTAGGTTGAGTGTCCACCTAATCACTAGATGTCTCTTAAGACTAAAGAACTCTTAAAGTCTAAGAGAAGTCCTATATCTAAGATGGAGGGGTTGAGAGGTCATTTTAAAATGAGGTCAACACATCCATTCATAGATTACTTGATTAGAGGAAAACTTCCTCAAGAGATGTCACGAGCCCATCAAATGAAGCAGACAACCCTCTCCTATGCTCTCGTGGATGACACCTTGTACTGACGGTCTTTCGATCAAATGTGATTATGCTGTTTAGACAAACACGAAGCATGTAAGATTGCAATTGAGGTACATTCAGGTCTATGCGAAGCGCATCAATCCACTCTGAAGATGAAGGTAAAGATCAAGAGACTAGGATACTACACTAGCCTTCTATGATTATAGTCTGCATAGATGTAGCTAGGAGATGCCATCAATGTCAAGTACATGGTGTAGTCTTGCACCAACCACCCAATATTCTACACCCTACATTGGCCTCATGGCCATTCGAGTGTTGGGATACTGACATAGTGGGTCCAATTGGTCCTCCTTTTAAGGGTCATTAGTTTATCCTATATGGCACCGACTACTTTTCCAAGTAGGCAGAGGCAATCCCACTCAGAGGGGTCATAGCCCAGTAGGAACTCCAATTTTTCAGGAACCATATCATATATATGTTCAGGGTGCCTCGATGAATTATATTCGATAATGGCACTGCATTCAAAAGCACCAAGATCAATAATTTCAATAGGAGACATAGTATAGATTGGCGATACTCCACTATCTACTATCCCAGTGCAAATGGCCTAGCGGAATCATTCAATAAAACTCTCATCCATATACTAAATAAGACAATCAACGATAACAAATGATAGTTGCATGAGCAGATAGTTGAAGCCTTATGGGCATACCACACCACATACAGAGCTCCAACCCAATCTACTCTGTTCTCCTTAGTGTATAACCAAGTCATTCTACTATTTTCAAATTCTATCATGGACCAAGAACAAGAAATCACTACAAGCAATACGTAACTGAACGTTTTCATTTAGAAGAGCTCGAAGGTTTGGAGGCGAGACACCTACGGGCATGCCAGAACCTCAAGTTGTACTAAGCCAAGATGATTCAAGCTCACAACAAGTTGGTCTACCCTAGAGCTTTTCAAGTAGGAGAGCTTGTTTTAGTTTTAAGGAGACCGATTATTGCCTGTCGAAAGATGGGAGGCAAGTTTGAACCCACTTGGGAAGGCCTTTTGTCATAGAGAAGGCATACCAAGGAGGATCTTATCAACTTATTAAATGTAAAGGGTAACACCTTATGCTTCCAATCAATGGGCTCTATTTGAAAAAAATATTATCCATAAAATCATGTTCAAAAATAATTATCTTCAAAAAAATTCCACTCCAATTCATCAAAATATTCTCTTCATTCGAAGCATTGTTTCTTTATTTGCAAATCTGCCATGACGTGTTTAGGGTAGGTGTAAGAGAACCCCAGAGGCATCATATCCTTCTTTCACAACACAAATATAAATTAAACATGATTCCCTGGTGCTACTAGAGTTGTTGTAAGAGAACCCGAGAGACATCCTATTTTGACTAGTACGACTAAGTTTGGTGTAAGAGAACCCAAA
Organism: Cymbidium sinense; assembly: GCA_021442155.1. NCBI lineage: Eukaryota > Viridiplantae > Streptophyta > Magnoliopsida > Asparagales > Orchidaceae > Cymbidium > Cymbidium sinense. The sequence continues at coordinate 67,059,425 of CM038229.1, forward strand.
CGACATCCTTTCTTGGTGGGATCACAACAGCCATTCGTGGCACCATTTCAATAACTCTTAAGCGTGTTTTAGGATAGGTGTAAGAGAACCCAAGAGGCATCCTATCCTACTTTAACACCAACACAAACAAATATCTTTTATCTTTGGCTATTTTGATGTGGGAGCAAGCCCCCTATGACACTCACTCATTGGCTGCTCTAGGTCAGGCTGACATGCTATCTTGCTAGTGTGTCACCCTAGTGGTCACTTATCTAGCGGATGTGAACCCCCGTGCTTTCTTCTTGACTTAACCATTGTAAATTGATGAGCACCTTGTTAGTTTGGTAGGCTTCACTACACTACCAATAAACTACCTCATGTTGACTTTGTTTAAGAGAATGTAAGCTTACATGCCTTCTTCTTGAATTAGCCATCATGCACTAACTAGGTGGAGTATATTTGAGGCTTAGGTAAGCCCCAAGTGGCTCCTTTCCTCTCAACTACTTTTGAGTTGATATAAGTCCCCCAGTGGCATTCACTCTGTAGTCTCCCTGAGTCGGATAACACCTATCGAGCTGAAGATAGACAATCTCGATAATCAGTTCCACTGTAGGAGGATGTGAGTCCCAGATGCTTTCTTCTTAGGCTGATTAATGCAAACCAATGAGCACCTTAGGTTGATTGATATTCACTATGCTAATAACGACTCACCCGGTAGATGCACCACTCTTGGCATATATGAGTCCCTTAGTGGCCCCTCCCCTACGAGCATTCTAGTTGAATCACATCCATAGCGACCTCATTTAGACACTACCCGGGCTACTCTTGGATTGGATAGTCCCCCTTTCCTAGTATCCACTCCTGTGATTGGAGAACTTGTTCGGCGGATGCACAGATTCTCCCTTGGACTAGTAAATATGAGATAGGTCTAGGTTGATATAAGCTCCTTCTCAGTGTGATCTCTCATAAACCAACAGGGTCCATGATAAACAAACAAATAAATAAATTTATTCACTTATGGATTAGGTTCAAGTCCCCAATGACCCCTATCCCAAGCAGGCATCCTATCTATAAGGTAGTGTCAACAAAACAACCTATAGGAATGGTCTAACTACACTTGAGTTGAGATGAGTCCCCAGTTCAGCACTCTCTCAATAGTCGCCCTTAGGTTTGGTTCAATCTAATTTTCCATAAATAGGTTTCTTTGGCAGTCATTTTACTTTGGAAGATGTAAGTCTACTATGCATTCTTTCTAGCATGTCTGTTGCAAATCGACGGGCAGCCCTAGGTCAGGTTGACATGTTACCTTGCTAATATGTCACCCCAGTGGTCTTTTCTTCAAGAAGATGTGAGTCCCCTTGCTTTCTTTCCTAAATTGGCCATTGCAAACCATAAAACACCCCTTTAGTTGGATAGTTCTCCCCTTCGGCCGAGAAACTACCCCATTGGATTTGTAAAACTAAAGTAGGGCAAGGCCGACATGGCCCCTACTTTGTGTGGTCCATCGCAAACCAATGGGATCCATTAAATATAATTAATATAAAATTAATTTTGACTATCTTTGAGTTGATTTAAGTCCCCATTCACTTAAGAGTTGGGTTTGATTGAGTTAATAGATCACCCTAGTGACTAATCCCTACTTTTGGAAGATGTGAGTATGCTATGCTTTTTTCCTAGTACAGCCACTGCACAAAGACAACCCTTTTGGCTGGATAGTCTTACTATGTAGTTGGTAGACTACCCCTTTGAATTAATAAATCAAGTAATAACCATATTATGGCTCCTACGCTCATCACAACCGAGGGTCCATCTCAAAATTCAAAATTTAAAATCTGAAAAAAGCTTTCTAACCTCGCTAGTGGAGTCAATTTAAACAATCAAATCAATCAGCTTCCAATGAGATGCAAATCATTCCAACCTCCTTAATGGAGTCAATTCAATCCAACTCAACCTGCTCCCCTAGTGGAAGGTTCACACTTTTATCCTTAGCGGATTTCACAACCTCTTGCCCCTAGTAGATAACTTGAACCTTTTCCCCTAATGGAAGGCTCATACCTATCTTATTTCTTGACATAAGTAGAGTTTTGTTTTTGTGGTGAAATATTTAAGTTTCTAAGATGTATACTTCCATCTTCACTCTATGCAAAATAAAATGAAGATAGAAATATACTCTTATGCATTTTTGGACACCACATAGATCTGTAGATGTTCTTATTAGGGTGATTGGGTACAACATTGAGAGGGGTACTATCTCGAAAGATAGAAGTCACCACCTACAATGGACTTAATCACCTCAATAAGGACTCCTATGGACAATGGGTTTGCATATGTACCAAAGATTCTTCCCCTAATTTACATGGAAAAGTAAAGTAGGGTTTATTTTAAATCGGGTTCATTAAATTCCTTATGGAGGCAAGCCCCCATAGTTAATTACATCTTAAGGAATGAGATTCCTTAGGAATACTTTCGATTAAGGTAAATGATCATTGTCTCCAAAGATTTCAATAGGTAGGACTATCAATTGATTAGGTTATTTTTAGTAAATCAAGTGGGATCGATCAAGAGGAGGGAGTTCTTATCGAAGCCAAATGAAGATGAGTAGGAAACCTAGTAAACATCCCAAACTATCCTATTGGGCTTTATATTTTTGAAATTGAACTATTTATTTGAGTTGAATTTTTATTAGAAGTTTAGGGCTTCTAATTCAATAATACAAGATTATGAAAATTCTTAAGAGGTGAGAATTTATGCTTATGGCCCATAGAAGGGAGAAGAAACCTCAAAACCTAAATCTAGGAAGGTGAAGGCCAAAAGTATGACCTAAATCTAAGGTGAAAATGGGTGTTTGGTTTTCCTCTATAAGAGATTACAAACCACCCGACAACTTGGACTAACAATCGCCTGGGGGTGGTCACCAAGTAACTCCTCCTATGATTTTAAATTCATGTTGGCAAGTCATATGCTTTATGCAAGATAGCTAGGCTGTTATTTATTTTAGAAAGAGACTAAGTCCTTAAACTCACTCCCTAAGAGACTAGATCATGTAAGGGCATGAGAAATGACCTAGATTTAATGCAAAATATATTACATTTTACTTTCATTTTTGGACAATCATTTGACTCAGGCTTATAGAATTCATATGCCTAATGCATGAGAAATAAGATTATGAGCCAAAATTAGCGAGAAGGGGAAGGTGTGTTTCCGCCATGGCTCTCAAAGGTCAAGCCAAGTTCTCTGGCAAAAGTGGAAGCCTTCTAATCAAGAGTGTAATAATATGTTTTTATGCATGATGCTAGAAAATAAATACTCATCCAGCTAAGGGGTTGTTAATTCTTTTATCTTAATTTTAACATAGGCTTTAAATGATGTTATGAGTTGTTTATTTTTAATTTTGAGTTGTTTAATTTGGTAGAAGATTTATTTTTCTCTAAGAGCCTAATTTTTATCCAGGCCATACATCTAAGCAAGAAAGAAATTAGGAAAAGATGCCATCTTAATGCATAAGCTAAACAAAATATCAAATATTTTTTTAAAGCTAACGCAAAAGAATAAAAGGCCATTTATAGTCGAGCTCCACAAACCCAAAAACAAATTGGGTAACTGAGCTCTACCCTTATACAACCTGGATTACAAATGAATTAATTTACAATCAAGTAAGAAAATTCATATTATGGGTGTCTTCATTTCTTCTTTCTTCCTTCTTCTTTCTTCTTTCCTCTTTAGGTTCTTTCTCTTGGATGGTTGGAAGGTAGTTGCTCCAAAGGCTTCACATGGTACATAAGATGAGACATATGACCAATGTTCATCCCAATCTCCCATAATAATCATTTAGAAATCTTAATTGCAAAATTACATGAAGCAGAAAAGTAAATATAACTAACACCTGTAAAATAGAGATTAGCTACAAACCATACAAATCTCAAGCATATATATTGGACTTAGCACCCCACACATGGGCAACCAAGTCCACCTAGACTATTGGATTATTTTTATGGGCATAAGCACCTACACAACAAAAGCAAATATATTTTTATTATAGCGCCCCTTAAGCACAATCCCCTACAGAAAATAATGGTTAGACTAAGATTGTTCTACCATTCATTCTATGCACATTCACCCTAACATCCAAACTAGAAATAATATATTACAAAATAAAAGCAAACATCAGGCCATGCACCACTCTAACCTAAAGTTAGAAGTGGTGACTTAACCTAATGTGTGTACTTTAAAAAGGTTTGTGTGGTATGCTTAGTTATGGCTTTAAGGCTTAGATTTTCTAAGTATGAAGATGTTCAACTTAGATGGGTGGTTTCATTTAAGTTTTTAGTTGATTTGGGTGATTTTTATTTGGCAATTTATTTTGGTTTAAGCGAATCCTATAATTATTTACTAAATTATAGAGAGAGAGGGAAAAGAGAACAAAACTTCTCTTTCCTTCCCTACCTTAAGTAATTTCTAAAGTGGATACATATTTGACTTTGTTTAGTGATGTTTTATTATGTGTTTTAATTAATCCTAAGTTTATATTTTCCCTAAACAAAATTATTTAATAAGAAAGGCATTTTAAGATTAAGTAAAGTGAATTAATTTCACAAAACACACATCACTTCATTTCTTTCCCAATATGTACAACATGCATATGGATGCATCCTAAGCATATCTATATATACAAATGGAAATGTTTAGCACACTTTATGATGAATGCCAAGAAATATTACTTAAGAAAATTAGAATGCTTTATGATGCATGATTTTTATTAAGTGGAAAAGGGGGGTTTCTTTTATCCATTATTCGCATGCACATGTGTATGTATGAAAGACATAAGTGAGTATGTCACCATTGTTAGCACCAGGTGTAAGGTACAAGAATTACTTAGGGCTACTTAAAGCCTCGCAACCCCAAGGTTGTCCAGACTAATATACTACTTTCCTTAAATACAAACACATGTATAAAAGAAATGAATGGAAAAGGAATGATACAAAAAATTTGTATTTGTTTGCTTGTTTTGTTTATGCAACTTATATGTACAAGGGTGGATGTCCTTCTTAGGTAATAACATAGGAATGAATAGGAATTGGGTTAGGCAAGTGTTGTGTTCTTTTCAAATGAACTATACACTTTGTCAAATCCTATTCAAAACTATGCTAAAAGAAAAGAGAAGGAAAACCACACTGTGCACATCTTCATATTTATATCCACATGCATGCTCATTAATAATTATAAGTTTTACACTTTCAGTTTTTAGGTGTTTGATTTATAGATTTTGAAAATAGTTTTGGATTTAATAGTGATAATAGCCATTCATATCTTTACTTTAGCCAAAATATGCAATTTGATATAAATAAAATATTTCATTTTGATTTTGATTTTTAAAGATATGAATGCATGAATTTCATATGACATACACATTTAGCATGCTAGGAAAGAAATAAAGTGATGAAAGCAATGTAAATTCATTCACCCTAATTAATTTCTAAAGATAATCCTATGAAATAAGAAAGTTTAAAGTGAATCAAAGTTTGTTTAATGTGATTTTTATTTTGAATTTGTTTTATGTTTGATTTATGAAATGTGAAAGAATGTTTGCTAGTCCTAACCCATTTCCCTCATGTGAATGGCATTTTAGTTTAATCTTTAGATGATTTTATGATTGTTATATTTGGATTAGGTTGGGCGTATGAATTAAGGACACTACCCCACTATACAGCAATACGTCCACCTTAGCATATTTAATCAAATAATTATGAGCCAATGATATGACATAAAACCACACAAAGAATTTAAATCAACAATGCACTTAAGAAGAAAAGGGCCTAATGCATTTGGCTCATGATTAATGATTAATTAAGCTAAGGGGTTTAAGTTAAATAATTTCATAACCCCTCTCACACATGTGAGTTGGATTTTGATTTCCTTAATGTACTTAGGTTAATGAATACCTAAGCATCTACCCAATATGAATTAGTTAAGTTCTAGAAGTTTTAAAATTGTATCAAATTGCTTAGGTAGGTAATTAGTGAATTAACCCTTAATTAAGTTTGTATTAAGGAAGAAAGAGGGAGGTTTAAGGAATAGCTTAAGGAAAACATCCCAAAATTATTCCCTAAACCTCCTGTTCACTAAACAAACCTTAATTAACTCCATCAAGGGGTTGAACCACTAATTACTCACTTAATTAAACTTAATTATATTAAGAGGGTAATTAGAAATTAATCTAGCAATTCTTCTAAGTAAACCATTAATAAATCCTAAGAAAATTAGGGGAGGCAGAAGTCATCCCACTAATCATACACAAGAAGTTTGGAATTAATTATTGGGATAATTAGGGAGTATTTAGCAAATTAAATTTCCCAATGAAACCCAAATCCATAAAATAACACTGTTCAAAATCCATTGAAATCAATTTTATAATATTATAGATGTAAATTCCTTTCATATGTAATTTATTTCACATTTTTCTGATTTTCTACACTTAGATATGAACATTTGAAGTTTCTTTGATTAATTAAGTAATTTAAATCCCTAATTATATAGTTAATACCATCGACGCCATGTGGAGGCTGACACGGTGCGCGCTTTCCATGTGGCGCGATGGGATTCTCTATTTATGTTGTCACATCATAGCATTGCATCAGCGGTGGTGCTATGCTTTCTCCCTGTCCTTCTGATCAAGGCTCAGATTGCTGATGTCAAATTTGCGGTTCTAAAAGGATAAAATGTGGGATCTACATGGATTTAATCAAGACCGTCCATCCAAAATGCATGAAATGGATGGTCTGTGATTCATCCCTGAGATTGCCTACAGAGGATGGCCACCATCCATCTTCCATGGCATGATCCAAGCTTGATTGAGCTCAGATTGATCCTAAATTCAACCCACACCATCATCAAGCAAGGAGATGAACATCCAATGGCTAGTTTTGCATGGGGTGAAGATTCTCTTCACAAAGGACCAAGAAAATTTGAAACTATGCTCAGTTTAATGGCATACCTTGTCGGAGGCCATCACCAGTGCTCGATTCCTTTAGAGAAGCATCGTCTGGTGGAGACGAAGCTTTGTTGAATTTTTGAGGCCTTGAAATTGGATGGATCCTTCTATGGGTCAAGTTCACCTTCACTTGAGCTTGATCTTGATCAAGAGTGGTCCTCCCTTTCCTTAAAAACTTCAATGGCACTTTGAGTGAGTTCAATTTGATCCTCTGAGGGTGCTCAAAGGAGGAATTGGCCTGGCATTGAGTGTGTAGTAAGTTGGATTTCAAGTGGAGCTCCCCTATTTTAAGTCTATGAAAATTGAAAAGATAGAAATTCAATTTCACTCTAGGAAGGTTGGGATCACTTGGCAATGGCTCCTTTGGCTTCCTATGCTTCAATCGAATAGGGTAAAATGAGATTCAAGTGAAATAAGGGGGAGTATATCTCCCCGTAGAGAAATCAGATGACCGAGCCTTCTCTTATCATTTTGATACAATTGAGCACCTTGAATGGGTTTGTTAGGTTGTTTAATATGTCCTTGCATTCGATCTGGCCTAAGGAGTGGAGTAGTGGAGTTCCCATGTGATTAAATCAAGTGGAGGAGGGATTCCATGTGGCCATGTTCAAGCAAGCGATCAATTTTGACCTTAGGCTAGGTTGGGCTAACCCAAACCCATTAGGTTAGGTGCACCACACTCACTAATGTCCACTTGGTGCACTAAGAGGGTGCCAAGTGGTCATGAAGAGGATTTGACCAAATTCCAAGTGAATTTGGTCAAAATTTATCCTATGGCCTAGGGGTAAAATGGTCATTTGGCTTGAGTTTCAATTTGAATATGTTTGAAAAATAGGTTTGACCAAGTTTCATTGAATTTGGAATTTGTTTGATGTGATTTGGCTCATGTTAACCCATTTAGGTCAAAATGGGTCAACTTGGGTCAAGTTGACCAATTAGTCAAATTGGGTCAAACCAAGGGTTGGGTCAAGTTCATATGACCATTTGAAATGTTTTGGTGGCTTTGGTTTGATTCAATTTGGTTTATATTTGGTTTTGGTTCAATTGAGTTCATTTAGGTCAAATGGGTCAAGTTGACAATTGACCCATTTGACCTATTTGGGTTAGGTCATGGGTTGGTTTATATTTAGTTGGTCATATGAAATGGATTGGCATATTTTGTTCCAATCAATTTGGTTTAGATCAAGTTTTGACACATTTTAACTTTTTTGGTCATGTTGGGTCAACTTGGGTCAAGTGGCCAATTGGGCTCGGTTAAGCTCAAATGTTGACTTGGTGAAGTTCAAACATTGATCATGAATAAGTTTCGATCAATGGTTTCAATCAATTTAGCCTATGGTGGATTTTGGATAGTTTAGGTATCATTTTGGCTAAGTGTTGACTTGGTCAACCCTTAGGTTTGACTTAGTTTAACCCAATTTGAGTGATTGATCATCTCATGATGATTTTTGATTATGATGAAAGGCTTGTATGGGCTTAGTTCAATCCAATTTATTTAGGATTAGAATTTGGCTCATAAGGGTACTTTAGGTCACTTTGGGTCAAGTGAGCCTAAGTAGGTCAAATAGTTTGGTCAAAGCTTGATTTGAGTTTGATTGAACTCACATATGAATTCATTATTGAAATATAAATACATTTGCAAGTGGTTTGAAGTCAAATGGGTTTTGATTCATTTGACAATTTCAAATTCAAAGGGTGAACATGAGTTTGACTTGGGTTTGATTTTTGGATTTAGTTTTAGTTTGGTTATTGAAGTTTATGCTTATATATGGATTCATGATTGAAGGATTGATTGAATCATGAAGAAAAATCATGAGTTTGGCTTGATTTGAAATTGATTTGGCTAAGTTCAAGATTTTGACTTGAAAGGCTTAGGTTGGATTTTGATTGAATTTGAGTTTGATTTGTAGAGTTGGTTTTGATTGTTTGAATTTATATTTCATTTATATATGTGAATATAAATGAAAAAATAAATAGGTTATGAGAAAAATTTATGAATTTGAAGTGGTTTGAACTTGATTTGAGCTAAGTCCATGAGCAAGTACTTATGAAAGATTTCTTGATTTGGATTTGAATTTTGATTTAGTTTGATTGATTTGAATTTATATTTCATTTATATATCTAAATATAAATGAGAGTATAGATGGGTTGTGAGAGGATTTTATTAATTTTGAAGTGATTTGGATTAGATTTGGGCTATGTCCATAAGAGGGTATCAAAGGACTTTGGAAAGATCTTTGATTTGGATTTGAATTTGAAATCTCAATCATTTAGAATTGATTTGGGTTTGGAGAAAATCAATTAAGCTGGAATTGATTTAGGTTTGATGTTGATTTGATTTGGAATTTGACTTGAAGGAAGGAAGTGAGGAATATGGTTCAAGCTATAGGATAGGCAACTTTTCCAAACACCCCTAAGGCATGACCTATTCCTATGGATAACTCTTCTAAGTCTCTAGGGCTAGGTTGAATGTCCACCTAATCACTAGATGTGTCTTAAGACTAAGGATCTCTTAAAGTCTAAGAGGAGTCCTATGTCTAAGATGGAGGGGTTGAGAGCTCATCCTAAAAATGAGGTCAACAGTTGCACTAAGATCTTGATTTTGTCTACACCTTAGTTTTAGGAGCAAATAATTTTTGTTTGTGCTTGTGATCATTTGAACATTGTTGATCGGCTTGGTCAACACCAATACATGCGATATGCCTTGTTAGTCTCACTACACCCATTAGGCGCCCTTTGTTGAACTCACTTTTGGAGTGAGTTCTCAACTTCTTCATGTTAGACATAGGACTCCTCTAGATATTAAGAATTCCTTAGTCTTGAGACACTTCTAGTGATTAGTGAACACTTAACCTAACCCTAGAGAATTAAAAGGATTTATCATAAGATTAGGCTATGCATTAGGGATTTAATGGGGCCACTTATCCTATAGCTCAAATCCAGCCCATATACACTCCTTCAAACCAATCCAAATCAAATCTCAAATCAATCCCAACTCAATTGAGTTTCTCAAATCCAAAGTCAACTCCAAATTCAATTCCAATGCCAAATGATTCAAATCCAAAATCAGTTTGAAATCTAACGCCAATTCTAGATGGTTGAAGCTCATGATCAATTCCAAATCCAAAACCTTCCTAAGTCTTATGAATCACATCCATAAGCTTAGTAAACCCTTCAAATCAATCCAAAGCCAAGTAATTTCTTTATAAATCACATATTCCATCATTTATATTCACAACTATAAATGAAATTGGCATCAAATCATCCAAATCAAATGAATATAAATCAAACTAAATCAAAACCCACCCCTTTTCCAAACTTTTGACCTACCTTAGCCAAATTCACATTCAAATCAATCCTAACTCACCTGATTCACTCAAGGATCATTTATATTATCATTTATATTCACAAATATAAATAAAATATAAATCCACATGGCCAAAATCAAATCAATATAAATTCAAAACTCAAATCCAGACCCAATTTATATCCTTGTTGACTTCATTTTTAAGATGAGCTCTCAACCCTTCCATCTTAGACATCAGACTCCTCTTAAACTTTAAGAGATCCTTAGTCTTAATACACATCTAGTGATTAGGTGGACACTCAACCTAGCCCTAGAGACTTAGAAGAGTTAGTCATAGGAATAGGTCATGCCTTAGGGGTATTAGGAAAATTTGCTAACCCTATAACTTGAACTACATTCCTCACTTCCTTCCTTCAAGTCAAACTCCAAAATAAATAAACATCAAACCTAAATCAATTCTAGCTTAATTGATTTTCTCCAAACCCAAATCAATGCCAAATGATTGAAACCCATGATTGAAACTTATGATTGAAGCTTATGATTGAAATTCCAAGTTCAAAATCTTTCCTAAGTTCTTTAATTCCCTCCTAAGGACTTAGCCTAAATCATGTTCAAATCAATTCAAATTCATAAAATTTTCTCACAATCAATTTATATCCTCATTTATATTCACATATATAAATGAAATATAAATTCAAATCAATCAAACTAAATCCAAAATTCAAATCCAAATCACAAATCTTTAATAAGTCCTTTATTTCTCTCTTAAGGACTTAGCCTATATCAAGTTCAAATAACTTCAAATCCTTGAAATTTCTGATAACACATTTATATTTTTACATATATTTACAAATATAAATGAAATATAAATTCAAACAACCCATTGAATAGGGTCAATTGGATCAAAACGATAAGCTCCTTCACGGTCGTCCGATCCTTCAAAGGAGAGATATACTCCCCCTAATTCCATTCAATCTTCACAATTTCATACTTGATTGAGCTAAAGGAAGCTAGAGGAGCCATTGTCAAGTGATAACAAGCTTCCTAGAGTGATTTCAACTTCTCCATTTTTGAATTTTCTCAAACTAAAAATAGAGGATCTCCATTGAAATTCAAACCTACTCCACACTCAATACTAAGCCAATTCACTTTGCAAGCTTCATCAAGGAGCTCGATCGAACTCACCCAAGCCTTCACACAAGCTCCAAAAGCAAGGGAGGGCTACTCTTGATGAAGACCAAGCCTACTTGAAGGGGAGCTTGGCCTCTAAAAATCCATTCAATCATAAGACTTCAAACTCTCAACAATGCTTTGTCTCCACTAGATGAAGCTTTTCCAAGAGAATCGAGTGCCGGTGAGGTAAGCCATTAAACCGATCATAATTTCAATATTGTTTGGAGCTTTGTGAAGTGGATTTTTATCCCATAAGATTCTAGCTATTATATGTGATCTCCCTTGCATGTTGATGGTGTGGGATAAATTTGGGATCAATTCGAGCTCAATCGAGCTTAGATCATGCCCTAGAAGATGGATGGATGTCCTCTCCCACAGGGAAATACAGAGATAGATCATGGGTCATCCATCCACGCATTTTAGATGGATGGCCATGATCAAAGACATGTAGATATCACAAATTATCCCTTTAGAACTACGGATATAACCTTGACTGTCCGATCCTTGATCGAACCGGTGAGGAGAAAGCATGTAGCGCCGCTGACGCGGTGCTATGATGTGTCAACTTAAATATCAAATCTCATCACGCCACGTGTAAAGTGCATGCCATATCAACAGCCCACATAGCACCGATGGGATTAAACATTTAATTAGGCCATTAAATCACCTAATTAATTATGGAAACTTCCAAAATTCATATTTAAGAATATGAAATAAATTGCATTGGATAGATAATTGAACATAGAATCTTCTAAAAATGATTTCAATGGATTTTGAACAATGCTTTTCTCTGGATATAGGTTTTATTAGGGATGTTATTTTGCTAATTACTCTCTAATTACTCCACTGATTAATCCCAAACTTCTTGTGAATAAATAGTGGGAAGACTCATGCGTCGCCTAATTTTCTTGGGATTTACTGGTGGTTTAATTAGAGGAATTGCTAGTTCATTCCTTAATCACTCCTTAATGTAATTAAGCTTAATTAAGGATATAATTAGTGGTCTAACCCTTTAATTGAGTCAATTAAGTTTTACTTAAGTGAATATGAGGTTTAGGGAATAATTTTGGGATACTTTTCTTAAGATATTCCTTAAACCCCTTTCTTCTTTAATCCAACCTTAATTAAGAGTTAATTCACTAAATCCCACCTTAATTAATTTAATAAAATTCTAAAATGTTCTAGAACTCAATTAATCTATCTTGGGTAGAAGCTTAGGTGTTCAAGAGCCTAAGTACAATTAAAGAAATCAAAATTCAACTCACATATGTGAGAGGTGTTATGAAATTACTTAAAATAAACCCCTTAGCTTAATTAATCCTTAATCATGAGCCAATTACATTAGGTACCTTTCTTTCCTAGGTACATTGCTGATTTAAATTCCTTGTGTAGTTTTATGTCATATCATTGGCTCATAATTATTTGATTAACTATGCTAAGGTGGTGTAGGTAAGGGGTAATTAACATACTTAATTCATACCTTAACCTAAGCAACATATAATAATCATCTAATAATCCTAAGAACATACCAAATCAACAAACATATGTGGGAATGGGTTAGGAGCAGCAAACTCACCTCATATTTTTCAAATTAAATCAAACTCAAAATAAGATCAAACCTTCCTTAAAAATAACTTGATTTGCTTTAAGCTTTCTTATTTCATAAGATTATCTTTAGGAATTAATAAGGGTGAATGTGCTTACATGCTTTCATCTGGCTATTATCACTACTAAATCCAAAACTATTTTCAAAATCTATAAATCAAACACCTAAAACTAACAGTGTGCTACTTAAAATTATTTATAAGCTTGCATGTGGATATAAATGTGAAGATGTGCATAGTGTGGCTTTCCTTTTCTTTTCTTTTGACATAGTTTTGAATAGGATTTGGCAAAGTGTATAGTTTATTTGAAAAGAACACAACACTTTCCTAACCCCATTCTTAATCATTCCTATGATATTATTTAAGAAGGACAACCATAATTGTACATATAAATTGCATAAATAAAACAAACAAACAAATACAAACTTTTTGCATCTTTCTTTTTCATTCACTTCTTTTGTACATGTGTTTGTATTTAAGAAAAGTGGTATATTACTCTGGACAACCCCGGGGTCACAAGGCTTTAAGTAGTCCTAAGTAGGTCTTGTACCTTACACCCCTGGTGCTAACAATGGCATCGTACTCACTTATGCCTTTCATACATATACATGCGCATGTGAATAATGGATAAAAGAAACCACTCTTTTCTACTTAATAAAAGTCATGCATCATAAAGCATTCCAATTTTTTTAAGTAATATTTTTGGCATTCATCATAAAGTGTACAAAACATTTCCATTTGTATGTATAGATATGCTTAGGATTCATTCATATGCATGTTATATATGTTGGGAAAGAAATGAAGTGATGTGTGTTTTGTGATATTAATTCACTTTATTTAATCTTAAGATGCCTTTCTTTTTTAATAGGCATGTTTGGGAAAATCTAAACTTAGGATTAATTAAAACACATAATAAAACATTTACTAAAAAAATCAAATATGAATCCACTTTAGAAATTACTTAAGATAGGGAAAGAAAAAGAAGTTGTCTTCTCTTTTCCCTCTCTTTAAAACTTAGTAATTAATTATGAGATTCACTTAAACCAAACCATAATATAAAATAAAATTGCCCCAAATCAACTAAACATCCTAAATAAAATCACCCTCTAAGTTGAAAATCTTCACACTTAGAAAATCTAAGCCTTAAAGCCATAGCTAAGCATACCACACAAACCTTTTAAAGCACACACATTAGGTTAAGTCATCACTTCTATCTTTAGGTTAGGTAGGTGCATGGTTGATGTTTGCTTTTATTTTGTGATGTATTATTTCTAGTCTGGATATTAGGGTGAATGTGTGTAGAATGAATGATAGGACTATTTAGTCTAATTATTATTTTATGCAGAGGATTGTGCTTAAGGGGCGCTATAATAAAAATATAAATGCTTTTGTTGTGTAGGTGATTATACCCCTAAGCATAATCTAATAGGCTAGGAGGACTTGGTTACCCATGTGTTGGGTGCAAGTCCATAGGATTTGTATGGTTTGTTTAGCTAATCTGTTTTATAGGTGTTAGTAAGATTTATTTTCCTTTTATGTATTTTTTTAGATTTTGGAATGAGTGCTATGGGGATTAGGATGAGCATTGGTCATAAAATTACATCATATATACCATGTGAAGTCTTTAGAGCAACCACCTTCTAACCATCCAAAAGAAGAAACCAAAAGAAGAAAGAAGAAAGAAGAAAGAAGAAATGAAGAAATGAAGACCCCCATAACATGAATTTCCTTACTTGATTGTAAATTAATTCATTTGTAATCTAGGATGTATAAGGGTAGTGCTCGGCTACCTAATTTAATTTTGGGTTTGTGTGATGGAGCCCAACCACAAATGGCCTTTTATTCTTTTGCCCTAGCTTTATAAAATGTTTGATGTTTTGTTTAGCTTGTGCATTAAGATAACATGTTTTACTAGTTTCTTCCTTACTTTGATGTATGACATGGATGACGATTAGGCTCTTAGGAAAAAATAAATCTTCTACCAAATTAAACAACTCAAAATTAAAAATAAATAACTCATAATCTCATTTAAATCCTAAGTTAAAATTAAGATAAAAGAATTAGCAACCCCTTAGCTAGATGAGTGTTTCTTTTCTAATATCATGCATAAAAGCATATTATTACACTCTTGATTAGAGGGCTTCCACCTTTGCTAGAGAACTTGGCTTGACCTTTGAGAGCCATGGTGGAAAATCACCTCCCCCTTCTCACTGATTTTGGCCCATAATCTTATTTCTCATGCATTAAGCATATGAATCCTATAAGCTTGAGTCAAATGATCATTCAAAAATGAAAGTAAAATGTAATATGTTTTGCATTAGATCTAGGTCATTTCTCATGCCCTTACATGATCTAGTCTCTTAGGGAGTGAATTTAAGGACTTAGTCTCTTTCTATAATAAATAATTATGACTTGCCAACATGAATTTAAAATCATAGGAGGAGTTAGTTGGTGACCACCCCCAAGCGGTTGTAAGTCCAAGAAGTCAGGTGGTTTGTCCTCTCTTATGGAGGCAAACCAAATACCAATTTTTGCCTTAGATTTAGGTCATGTTTTTGGCCCTCGCCAAAGATCCCTAGATTTAGGATCTAAGGTTGCTTCTCCCTTCTATGGGCCATAAACATAAATCCTCACCTCTTAGGCATTTCCATAACCTTGTATTATGGAATTATAAGTCCTAAACTTCTAATAATAATTCAATTCAAATAAATAATTCAATTTTAAAAATATAAAACTCAATCATAGGATAGTTTGGGATGTTTAGTAGGCCTCCTAGTATCCTAAAACATCCCCTACTCATTTTCATTTGGCTTCGATAAGAACTCCCTCCGCTTGATGAATCCCACTTGATTTGCTAAAAATAAACTAATCGATTGATAGTCCTACCTATTTAACTCTTTGGAGATAATGATCATTTACCTTAATTGAGAGTATTCCGATGTAATCCCCTTCCTTAGGATGTAATTAACTATTAGGGCTTGCCCCTGTAAGGAACTTAATGAACCTAGTTTAAAATAAACCCTAATTTACTTTTCCATGAATAGTAAAGGAAGAATCTCTAGTACATATGCAGACCCATTATCCTTATGAGACCTTATTGAGGTGATTAGGTCCATTGTAGTGTGGTGGCTTCTATCTTTCGAGATAGTACAACTCTTCTCAATGTCTTACCCAATCACTCTTAATAAGAACATCTGTGAATCTACGTGGTGTTCAAAAATGCATACAATAAGTATATTTCTATCTTCATTTTATTCCGCATAGATTGAAAATGGAAGTATACCTTCTTTAGAAATTGAAAAATATAAAAATTTCACCACAGTCCTTTAAGCCAATTTCTTGGATTTAGCCAAATTATTCTCAAATCAATCCAAACCCTTGGATTTTTCTTCAAAAAATCACTCCTTCAATCACATGCCCAAATATAAACATAAAATACATGCCATGCCAAAATATAATTAACTCAAGTCAAACCCATATTCATCCTTTTGACTTAAAATTTTCAAATGAACCAAAACTTATTTGACTCCAAACCACTTGCAATTTGATTTATATTTCCATCATAAGTCCATATATGAGTTTAACCAAACTTGAATCAATCCTTGATCAAGTCAATTGACCCATTTAAACTCACTTAACATAAAGTGACCTAAAAGACCTTTTTTGAGCTAAGTTTTAATCCAACCAAAATTAGATTAAGCTAAGCCCATCCAAGCCTCACATTGTGATCAAGAATCATCCTAGAATGATCAATCACTCAAATTGGATCAAACCTAGCCTTTGACCAAGTCAACACTTAGCCCAAATGAGACCTAAACAAGCCAAAATTCACTATGAGCCAAATTGATTGAAACCATTGATCTAAACCAATCCATAATCAATGATTGAACATGACCAAGTCATCAATTGAGCTAAACCAAGCCTAATTGGCCACTTGACCTAAGTTTACCCAAATTGGCCTTAAAAGCCAAAAATGGGTCAAATCATGATTTAATCTAAATTGATTACAACCAATGGCTCATGTTCATTCCAAATCACTTGATGAACTTGACCAAAGCTTCAATTGACCAATTAGACCCAACCTAGCCCAACTGACCATAAATCCAACTTGACCCAAAAGGTCAAATCAACTTGAAATCAAACCAAATCATAATTGATTAAAACTAAAGCTTGCAATACATTTCAAATGATCAATCAAGCCAAAACCAACCCATGACTTAACCCAATTGGGTCAAATTAGTCAACTTGACCCATTTGATCTAAATGAACCTAATGAACCTAAACCAAATTAAACCAAACTAATGATACCCATAGGCTCCAAATGATCATTTAAACATGACCTAACCCATGGTTTGACCCAATTTGACCAATTGGTTAACCTAACCCAATTTGGTCCAACTTGACCCAAATGGGTCAAATTGAGCTAAATCAAACCAAATGAACTCCAAATCACTTGAAATTTGGCCTAGCCCACTTTTAAATCATTTTAAATTTGCCTAAATTAAACTCATAGCCAATTGACCATTTTGCCCTTAGGTCAAAGGGTATCCAATGACCAAATTCACTTGGAATTTGACCATTTCTTTCCTAAGGCCACTTGACACCTATCTATTGGTCCACATGGGCACCAAGAGGGTGGTGAACATGATCTAATGATCTTATGTCAGCCATGACCCAAGGCAAAAAAACCCCCCCAATCACCTTTAGACACTTGGCTCACCAAATTCACTCACCAATTACATGGGCAACCACCCTCCCTCACTCCTCCACCTAAAATGACCCATGTGGGATATTTTTCAGCTCAAACCAATCAGCCAATCAAAGCCATTGAGCCAAAATGGCAAATTAGCCATCCATCATCCAATCCAAGGAGAAAGAGATATACCCCCTCCCCCCCCCTCATTCTCACTCAAGCGAAGACATTCATTCTCGAGCTCTAAGAGTCAAAGCGAGGCATCCCATATCTTTCCCTAGCCATTTCTAAGCACCCTTGCTTCCATACTCTTAGTTTTACTCAAAGCCAATATAGAGGAGGTGATTTCTGATTCCAATTCACTCAATCCTCAACCAATGTCAAATTAATCTTGCACACACCATCCTTGAACCAAGGCAAGTTGAAACAAATCAAATCCTGAGCTTCCCCATGACCGAAGCTAGGAGTTCAATCGAAGCTGATCATCTACATGTCGTGGATTGGTCTTCGGAGCTAACTACATCAAATCAAAGCACGTGCAGCTCAACAGGGCTTTGTTTCATCCAAACCAAACTTCCTCAATCATTGGAAGTATCGGTGATAGCCTCCGTCGAGGTATGCCATTGAAACTAACCTTGGAGAAAATGTTGCTTGGTCCTTTGTGAAGGAAATCATTATGTCACACGATCTCCATCATTAGATGTATTTCTTGTGCTTCCCCTAAGGTGTGGGCTGAATTTGAGCTCCATTCGAGCTCAGATTGAGCGATGATTGACGGATGGCATCCATCTCTCACTGCTCGAGAGGAGATAGATCACGGACCGTTCGTTCTATGTGATTGGATCGGATGGTCCTAATCAAATCTTACTTTAGATGCCTCTAATTTCCTCCTTAACTGTGAGATTAATCTCAGTCTTCCAATCTTAGAGCGGACGCCCCGTAGAGAAAATGAGTCCACCGCTAGCTGACTCAATCGATGGATATGACAACTTAAATAACTAATCCCATCATGCCATGTGGAAAGCATGCCACTTTAACGCATTGAGTCAGCCGCCACATCAGCCTCCACGTGGCTCAATGGGATTAGGAGTTTAATTAGGCTTAATTAATCTTATTTTAATGGTGAAACTTCAAAAATCCATAAATAATTATAGAAAAATCCCAAAAATATTAATAAATACTCATTTTAAAGGTAATTCAGTGGAGAATAATAGAAAATTAAAATAAATTAATTTTAAATAGTGATTTTGACTTAATTTATGTTTCATTAAAAATATAATTAAGCTAATTATTCTCTAATTACTCCAAATTAATTCAAAACTTTTTGAGATTGATTAGTGGGATGACCTCTACCTCTCATGATTTTCTTGGAATTTATTTCTTGATTAACTGGGGGAATGGCTTGTTTCATTCTTAATCACTTTTCTATTTAATTAAATGATTAATTAGCATGTTAAACAATAATGAATACATTAATTAAGTTGGCCAATCATTATAAAATAGTGAATGGATATAGGAAATGAGATTAGGACCTCTCTTCCAATCTTTTCCCCTAAGTTTATTTCATTTGGATAACACTTAATCAAATTGCAACTAATTAATGACTTAATCACTTCATTAGATAGTTAAATTAATCAAACTTAAAATTAAATCATTCCAGAACTTAATCATTTAATTCTTGGGTAGATTCTTAGGTGTTCAATAACCTAAGAGAATTCTAAAGGAATTTATAATCAAACTACATGTGTAAGAGGGTTATAAAAGTACTTAATCAAACCCTTTAGCTTAATTAACCAATAATTGTGAGCCAATTGCATTAGGCCCCTTCATTTCTTCATTGATTCTTTGATTTAATTTTATGTGATTTTGTATCATATGTTGGCTCATAATTACTTAGATAATTATGTTAAAGTCGTATAGGTAAGGGATAATTAATGGATTTAATCTATAACCTTAATAAAAACATAAAATCAACCTAATTATTCTAAATTAAACCAAACCAATTCACACATGGGAAGGGGATTATGTTAGGACTAGCAAACCCTTCTCATATTTCCTAAGTCAAATCAAATTCAAAGATAAAATTCTCCTTAAAGAATTTTGATTCATTTTAAATGATCTTATTTTATACGATTGTCCTTAGGAATTAATTAAATGAAACCATGCACTTATATTCCTTTATTTCTTTTCAATCATGCTAAATATTATTTGCCATATGAAATCATGCATTCATTTCTTTTAAAATTAATTAACAAAATGTTTTCTTTCATGTCAAATTGCATGTGTTGGCTAAATTAAGAATATGAGTGGCTATAATCACTATTAAACCAAAAATTATTTTTTAAAAAACCTATAAATCAAAGATTATAAATGAAGAGATGCTAGTTATAAATATTTATAAACTTGCATGTGATGATAGCATAAGATGTGTATTATGAAGTTCTCTTTCCTTTTCTTAATATGGATTCACATAGATTTTGCAAGTGTATAGTTCATTTAAAATGAACACAACACTTGCCTAAATCTATTCTTATGCATTTGTATATTAAGACTTAAGAAGGATCTTCATATTACACATGTAAATCACACAACCAAATCAAACATAATCTCTTGCATGATTCTTTATCCATTTGGTTTTTTTTGTACATTTACATGTATCTAAGAAAAGTGGTATATCAGTCTGGACATCCTGGGCAGCGAGGCTTTAAGTAGCCCTAAGTAGGTCTCGTACCTTATGCCCCTAGTGTAGAAAATAATGGCGTTGTACTCACTTATAACTTTTATACATGTGGATGTGCATTTAGCTAATGGATGAAAACTCCTTCTTTTCTACATAATAAAGACATGCATTAATGATCCAATTAACACATGGAATATCTAAATTTTCAAATCACATCTCTTTGCATTCATCATCAAAGTGTGCTAAGATTTGCATTGCATGTATAGGTATGCTTAGGATCATTCATATGCATGGTATACATGATGGAAAGAAATGAATGGGTATGTGTTATGTGATAGTAATCCACCCTAACTAATCCTAAGATGCCTTTCTTATTGAATAGGGCTATTTAGAGTGAATCTAAATTTAGGGTTAATTAAAACACATAACAAATAATTCATTAAAGAGAATTTAATTAATGAATCTATCTTAGAAATGCTTTAAGGTAGGGATGAAAGAGAGCTCTCTTCTCTTTTCTTCTCTTCATAACATTTAGTCACTAAGTGTAGGTTTATTCAAACCAAATCAAATCACCAACTAAAATTGACAAGTCAACTAAATCACTTAAAATAAAACCACCATCTAAATTGAATCTTTTACACTTGAAAAAATTTCAACCTTAAAGCCTAGCTAAGATATGCCACACAAGCCTTAAATGCCACACACATTAAGCTAAGTCACCACTTCTAGGTCCACGTTAGGGTGA
This sequence comes from Cymbidium sinense, assembly GCA_021442155.1. Taxonomy (NCBI): domain Eukaryota; kingdom Viridiplantae; phylum Streptophyta; class Magnoliopsida; order Asparagales; family Orchidaceae; genus Cymbidium; species Cymbidium sinense. The sequence goes on from CM038229.1 coordinate 67,080,594, forward strand.
TGCATGGTTTGATGCATGATTTTGTTTTGTAGTATAATATTTTAGACTGGATGTTAGGGTGTATGTGTATAGACTGGATGATAGGGCGATATTAGCCTAATCATGTCTTCTGTAGGGGATTGTGCTTAAGGGGCTGCTATAATAAAAATAAAAAAGATAAAGAATATAAGTGCTTTTGCTGTGCAGGTTGCTTAGCCCCTAAGCATAGTCCAAATTAGGATATGTGGACTTAATTACCCATGTGTGGGGTGCTAAGTCCAAATTATTCATATAACTGATTGGGTTGTGTGGTATGTTTAGCCCTTATTTTGTAGGTTTAGTTAGATTTACCTTTCTCATTTTGATGTAAATTTTGTAATTAAAATTTAGAATGAATGTTATGGGGGATTAGGATGAACATTAGTTATAAGATCAAGTCTTATGTACCATCTGATGCCTTTAGAGCAACCATATCCCAATCAAGCCAAAAAGAAGAAAGAAAAGAAGAAAATCAAAATGAAGAAATAAAAATGAATAAATGAAGAATGTAGAATGAAGACCCCCATAATATGAATTCCTTTTAATTGTAATTATACATTTGTAATCTGCATTGTATAAGGGTAGAGCTCAGCTACCCACATTTCTTTTTGGGTTGTATGGAGGTACCTAACTACACCGGCCTCTTATCCTTTTGCATTAATTTTATAAATTGATTGATATTATGTTTATGATTGTGCAATTAGGATGGCATGATTTTCCTAGTTTCTTAATTATTTGATGATTGTTGAATGGCCTGGATGTGATTAGGCTCTTAGGGAAACAATAAATTTTCTATCCAATTAATCAATTCAAAATTAAACTAAATAATTCATAACCTCACCTATAGATTATGACATAAATCAAGATAATAAAAGATTTAGCAACCCCTTAGCTAGATGTTGTTTGTCTCATATTATGCATAAATCATGTTGTCTCACTCTTGCCAATGGAGGTCCTCCACCTTTGCTAGAGAAAATGGCTTGACCTTTGAGAGCCATGGTAGAAACACACCCCCTTCTTTCTGATTTTAGCCCATAACTGATTTTCTCATGCAAATGAATATAAAATCCCATAGCCCGTGTCAAATAAAAATGTCCAAAAATTAAAATAAAACTTGACAAAATTTGCATTAGATTTAGGTCATTATTCATGCATTTTATGATCTAGTCTCATTGAGAGTGAGTTTAAGAACTTAGTTTCTCTTCTAAGTAAATAACAGTCTAACCATCTTGCAATGTATATGACTTGCCTACATGTATTTAAAGTCATAGGAGGAGTTAGTTGGCAACCACCCTAGGTAGTTGTAAGTCTAATAGTCAGGTGGTTTATCCTCTCTTATGGAGGTAAACCATATACACAGCCTTAGGTTTAGGTCACGCTTTGGCTTATGTCGAAGCTCCTAGATTTAGGATATGAGATTGTTATTTCCTTTGGGGCTACAAGCATAAATCCTCGCCTCTTAGGCATTTTTATAATCTTGTATTGTGAAATTGTAAGCCCTATGTTTCTAATAAAAATTTAACTCAAACATATAATTCTCCTCAATTTCAAAAATATAAAGCCCAACCATAGGATAGTTTGAGATGCTCATTAGGCTTCCTAGTATCATGAGCATCCCCTACTCATCTCTCTTTGGTTTTGATAATAACTCTCTCCTTTTGATCAATCCCACTTGATTTTCTAAAAATAATCAATTGATTGATAGTCCTATCTTTGAAATCTTTGGAGACAACAATCATTTATCTTAATTGAGAGTATTCTTAAGGAATCTCATTCCTTAGGATGCAATTAACTATGGGGGCTTGCCTCCATAGGAACTTAATCAAACCCTACTTAAATTAAACCTTACTTTACTTTTCCATGTAAAGTAAGGGAAAGATCTATGGTACATTTGAAGACCCATCATGCCTTAGGAGTCCTCATTAGGTGATTAGGTCCATTATAGGATAGGGAATTCTATCCCTTGAGATAGTACACTATTCGTTAATGTCATTCTCGATCACCCTAATAGTACATCAATGGATCTGCGTGGTGTCCCCTCACATAAATACACATGAATAACACCAAAAATAAACACCATAGAATTATAGATGTTTTAGCCTTAAAAAACTAATTAAATAACCTAATTAAGCCTTAATCACGTCGACACCATGTGGCACGCTGACATAGCGTGCTTTCCATGTGGCGCCATAGGATTGTCTATTAAAGTTGTCACATCCATGGCTAACTTGGATGGAGGTGGGATGCGCTTTCCTATGGATCATTCAATCTAAGATTAGATGACCACGATCAAACCTATAGCTAAGGAGGGATTAAATAGCGAATCTAGCATGATTTGATTAGAGTCATTCATTCTAATCATACGAAACGAATGACCCGTGATCTCTTTTCCTATGAGCGATGAACGATGGAGCCCCTCGGCCATGAATCACTCGATCCAAGCTCACTTGAGCTCAGATTCATTCCAAAATCAACCCACACCTTCACGCGAGGGATCCAAAGGCTAGGATTGGCTCACATGCAACTTTTCTTCAAAAAGCATCAACCCATTTTAAGCTAAATCTTAGATTTAATGGAAATACCTCACGAGGACTAAGATCGGTGGTTTGCATGCTTGAAAAAGCTTTGTCTAGTAGAGACGAGGCCTGTTGAGCAAGATTTGGATTGGTTTCACTTGGATTGCTTGGAAGGATAAGGATAAAGCTTTGGAGCCTCAGTCTTAATCAAAGTTCATCTTCTAGTTGATTTGAAGCTCAAGAAATGGCTTGGGTAGCTTCGACGAGGTATGTGAAAGGTGTGTGTAAGAGGAATTGAAGTTTGGTTGAGAGAGGAAGAAGTTTGGATCGGGATTAAGCTCCCCTTTTTTAACTGTGCACTAGAGGAGAAAATTTGAAGTGGGGAGGCCTTGGGAAAGCTCTAAGAACTGCTACAGCATTTCATTTCACTCTTGGGAGCTCAAATAAATTGAATGCATGTGAAATCTAGTTTGAATTGAGGGGGTATATCTCTTAATTTATTGAGGTGGATGGATGGAATTATCTCCCATTTTTGGGCGGCCAGCCACCACTAGGGCACTGAAGTGGTTGCCATCATGTCCATGTGGCTCAGTTTGGTAGGAGGAGTGCTTGGGAGGTGGCTCAAGGTTTGATATGGGCTGATCTCCTTGCTTGAATCCAATGGGTGCTCAATTTGTAAGAGAGGTGAGTTAACCCACCTCCTTTTGGTCCATGGTAGCCCCTAGCCCTCTGGGCTAGAAGGTTGGTCACTCTAAATGGGGTGAGTGAGGGCTGCCAAGTGATGGGAGAGTGGACTTTGCCATTTATGGGTGGAATCCTATGTAAAGAGGGTTTGACCAGTGATATTATATTTGATTGGGTTCACTTAGCTTTTGAGGTGACTTTAGGCTGATCTAAGATGGATTTGAGTTAGGTTTGGTCAGCCTCCAATTGGTCATGGGTTGGTTTCATGAGTTTTAGCCCAATTTGGTCATATGGGTTCAATTTGGGTCATGTTGGGTTAGGTTGACCAATTGGGTCAAACCAAGGATTAGGTTAGGTTCAAATGATGATTTGAAGTATTTTGGTTCAAATGGTTTCAATCAATTTAGCCTAGGTTTGATTTCAGCTCATTTCGATTCATATAGGTCAAATAGGCTAAGGGTTGACTTGGTCAAATGATGAAGTTGACTTGGTTTGACTCAATTAAAGGTGATTAATTATCCTAGGGTGATTGTTGATCATGATATAAGGCTTGGATGGGCTTGGTTCAATCTAATTTTAGTTGGATTAGAACTTGGCTCAAAAAGGTCCTTTAGTTCACTTTGGGTCAAGTGGACCTAAATGAGTCAATTGTTTTGGTTTTGGCTTGATTCAAGTTTAGTTGGATTTATATACAAGCCTAAGATTTAAATATAAATTTAATTACAATCAATTTGGAGTTTGATGGACTTTGGCTCATTTGAAGTTTTCAAGTTAAAAATGTCTAACTTGGGCTTGAATTGGGTTGACTTGATTTTGGATTGATGATTATAAGTTTCATTTATATTTGGATAGATGATTGAAGGAATGATTGATTCAAGAGAAAATCTATTTATTTTGACATGATTTGGATAGGATTTGGCTAAGTCTATGAAATGGCTTAAAAGATTTGAATTGGGATTTGATTTGATTTTGAATTTGGTTTTGGCTATTTGAATTTATATTTCATTTATATTTGAGAATATGAATGAATATATAAATGATTCATGAGAAAATCACTTGAGTTTAGAGTGATTTGGAAGCAAATTTGACTAAGCTCATGGAGGTAGGCCAAAAGGGCTTAAGTAAGAAATTGATTTAGTTTGATTTAATTTTGGTCATTGGAATGTGGGTTTCATTTATATTTGTGAATATAAATGAAAATTTAATTGATTTATAAAGAAATCAAAATGATTTTGGGTTGATTTGAATGGGATTTAGCCAAGCTTAAGGAGGTAGGTCCATATGGCTTAGGTAGGGTCTTGGTTGGATTTGGATTTAGTTTGGTTTAATTTTAGTAATTTGGGTTTATATTTCATTTATATTTGTGAATATAAATGAATATATAAATGATTCATGAAGAGATCAATTAAATTTTGGTTGAATTTGGTGGAGATTTAGCTAAGTCTATGGAATTCAGTCATAAGGTATATGAAGAATTTTGGACTTGAATTTTATCATGGGATTGAATCATTTGAAGTTGAATTTGATAGTTTGATTTAAGGATTGAATTGATAAATGAGAAAATCAAATAAACTGGGATTGATTTGAATTTGGCTAAGGCTAAGTCCATAAGATGAAATCAAAGGGAAGGAAGGGTTTTGAATTTGAGTTCGATCATGGATTTCAATCAAATGCTTTGGAATTTATATTTGGATTTGAAATTTGAATTGGGATATGAGGTTTGGTTTAAGATTTGAATTTGGATTTGATTTGAGAAGGTGTATATGGATTAGTTTTAATCCATAGGGTGGATGATTCCCTTAAGTCTTAAGGAATTGCCTAACCTTATGATTAACCCTTCTAAGTCTCTAAGCTTAGGTTTTTTTTTTAATTTTTTTCTAGGCTTAGGTTAAGTGTCCAACTAATCACTAGAAGTGTCTTGAAACTAAGGAACTCTTAGTGTCTATAAGAGTCCTAGATCTATGCTAAGGAGGTTGAAAGCTCACTCTAAAAGTAAGGTTAACATGGTGTCATGTGTTTGATTTGATTTGTTTTGGATTTGATTTTGCCTCATTTGAGTTCATTTGGGTCAAATGGGTTAAGTTGACCAATTTGATCTAATTGATCAAATTGGCTTGGTTTGGGTTTGGTTGATCATTTGGAATATGTTGTAGGCTTTGGTTGAGTTTAATTTGAATTTGATTTTTTTTTAAGTTGGTTTGACACTTTAGGTCAAGTTAGGTTCAATAGGTCATTTGGGTCTAATGAGTCAATTGAGGCTTTGGTCAAGTTCAACAATCAATTTGTAATGAACTTAAGCCATTGGTTGCAATCAATTTGGATTGTATCAAGAGTTGACCCATTTTGATCATGTAGGTCAAATTGGGTCAAGAGGGCTAATTGGTTTAGGTTTGGCTCAATTGAAGGTCAAGTCATAGTCAAATGTTAGTTTTCGATGGGTATGGTCATTGGTTTCAATTAATTTGGTTCATATTGCAATTTGGCTAGTTTGAGTTCATATGTGTTAAGTTGACTTGATCAAAGGACCAAGTTGACTTGGTTTGACCCAATTTATGACAATTGATCAACCTAGGGTGATCAACATCATGATAGGAGGTTTAGGTAGTCTTGGTTCAATCCAATTTGGGTAGGATTGAAACTTGGCTCAAATAGGTCAAATTGGCCACTTTGGGTCAAATGGACCAATTGGGTTTGGTTTGAGTTTGATTTAGTTGAGTTTATATATGAATTTTGGATTGATAAATAAATCTAACTACAATTTATTTGGGTTTGGATGAGTTTTGGTTCATTTGGATAATTCAAGTCAATTGGATTAGTTTTGGTTTGGCTTGATGATTGTAGATTTCATTTATATTTATGAATATGATTGAAGGTATGATTGATTCATGAGAAAAACCATTTGAATTTGGATTCTGGAATGAAGGGATTTAGTTAAGTCTATGGAGTTGAGTAATGTGGCTTATGTTTGGATTTTGATTTAGTTTGATTTAGTTATGATGATTTAAATGTATATTTCATTTATATTTGTGAAGATAATTGAAGATATGATTGATTCATGAGAAAATTAATTAAGTTTGAAGTGATTTGAAGGCAAATTTGGCTAAGCTCATGAAGGTTTGATTCATATGGCTTAGGAAGGATCTTGATTTGATTGTAAATTTTGGAAAATTGGATTTGGAATTGAGTTTGATTGTAAGTTTAATAGATTGATTGAAGGGTTGAATTGATATTTCAGAAAATCACTTGAGTTTGGATTGATTTGAATTTGGCTAAGGCTAAATCCATAAGATAAAATCATAGAGCTTAGGTCGATTTTGGGTTTGGATTTGATCATGAGTTTTAATCATTTGGCTTGGAATTTAGATTTGGATTTGGATTTGGTATTTGAATTGAATTTGAGGTTTAGTTATGGCTTAAGAAGGTGAACATCGATTAGGTTTAGGCTATAGGGTAGGTGGATCTCCCCAAGTCCTAAGGCATAGCCAAATCTTATGATTAACCCTCTAAATCTCTAGGCTTAGGTTAAGTGCTCACCTTAGTGCTAGAAATATCATATGACTAAGAAAGTCTTAGTGTCTAGAAGACTCCTAAGTCTAAGAAGAAGGGGATGAGAACTCACTCCAAAAGTAAGGTCAACACTAATGATTTAATTTCTATCGAAGAATGTTCCATTTCTCTCAAACGTTCTTCCTTCTCTTGTCGTCTTTTGTAGACCTTAGTTGCCTTCGCTCAATATTTAGTTTCGAAGGAGGCTATATAGCGGGTAGCTTCTGCATATGCTGAGAATCCAATTTGGGTTGTATTTTAATCTTTCCCTCTGGTGCCTCTATGACCTCTATAACACTGACAACAATCTTCAAATCATCAAAAACCAACAACTTCCTCTGATCCTCAACAAATCACTAGCTTCATTCTCTCCTTGCCTCTCTAAACAAGAGAGAGAGATAATATTGCTAATGTTTACTTTGCAAACTTGATTGCTTTGCCATCTCTGACTACCATACTTCGTGAAGGTAGAATAATAAGAAAATAATGATGATGAATGGTGAATATATATATATATATATATATATAATTTTATTCTATGTAGGTAACTGAAGACCCTGTTATGCTCATCATGGTGTAATGGGATTAAAGATCGGCCAAGGTGTTTCAAAATACAAACCAACACGATCATTAGGGCATGATGGGTAGGACCAAAATAGTTATGATGTAGCTTCTTATATGAAGACGAAGCCAGAAAACTGTCAAAATGTTGTCAAAATTTCATCAAATTTTTGGGACTTAAACTAAAATAAAATGATTTGACACTAACTTAAATATAAAATATAAAGTCGTAAAAAATAAAATTTTTTTGAATGAGCTCAATAAGTATTAATATCATATAAGAGTGAATTAACTTAAAATAAGTTCATTCTCTTAATTCATCACCAAAATGAAAGTTGAGTCTATTATTTTATATATTGAATTAAATGAATATACTATGAATGAGACTTGAGGAGGCTAATACCAAACTCATAAGAGAGTTACAATAAATTGAAGTCTAATTTTTCAAATAAAAATGGAACTTGATGTGGAGTAAAAGATAAGGTAAGATTGGGTTTAATAACTCATATATGAGCAAGAACATAACTTGAATGCTCACCATTGAGCATGATCATGATTTATTCAATAAATGCTAGAGTTACAATATTTTATTCTAAGTGAATTAAAAATAATTTCAGTTGAGCACAATCAAGCTTACATCATGAATATGAAGGTTGATTGCCCACCTATGAGCAAACGTGGATTTTAATATTTCATCAACTAACATGAACAAGATTTATCATTGATTATTCTATATGTCAAATTTTGAACAATAACAAGCATTACAGCTCCTCGATTAACAAAATAATTATATTTTAATTCACACTAAGCAAGATTAAAGAGAGTTGAAAAAATTTAAATGAGGATCGCAAATAATTTGGTTGCTCATCAATAGCTCAAATGTAATCCTTGCAATATTCCATTACAAAATTAGGATGTGAATAGAGTGGTGGGAGTGAACTGAGTTGCTCAAATCTCAACGCCCCCATTCACCTCCACCACCTTCTTCACCTCTACACCTTTGCTCTTCACCTTTACTTCGCTCCATCTCCACCAAATCTGCAACTCTTCATACAAGTAGAAAAAATGCAATACTAAATTAAATTCTACACGAATTATGGAGCTTCCTCCAATCCAAATTTTTTTAAAAAAATTACATTCTAATTATCAAATCAACAAATTCATTAATTGGATCAAATTATCTATGCTAAAAATGCATGCATGTGCTTGAACATAAGGGTTTATAGTATAAATTTTAATATCTGAAAAGGCTGCACAAGCTAAGTTAAGATTAAATAAAGATATGAAATTAATATTATAAATTACAAATAAAATTATCTAAACTATTAAATA